>JACAXG010000271.1:464676-478958 GCA_018881555.1 Amblyornis subalaris | reverse complement strand
TGGCTCAGGGACGCGGTCCTGCAGTGCTGGGTGACTCAGGGATGTGGTCCTGCAGTGCTGGGTGGCTCAGGGACGCGGTCCTGCAGTGCTGGGTGGCTCAGGGATGCGGTCCTGCAGTGCTGGGTGGCTCAGGGACACGGTCCTGCAGTGCTGGGTGACTCAGGGACGCGGTCCTGCAGTGCTGGCTGGCTCAGGGACACGGTCCTGCAGTGCTGGGTGGCTCAGGGACGCGGTCCTGCAGTGCTGGGTGGCTCAGGGACATGGTGTTGCAGTGCTGGGTGATGCAGGGACATGGTCCTGCAGGGCTGGGTGACTCAGGGACACTGTTGCAGTGCTGGGTGATGCAGGGACATTGTCCTGCAGTGCTGGGTGATGCARSGACATTGTCCTGCAGTGCTGGGTGACTTGGGGACRTGGTACTCCTGCACTGGCTGCAGCCCTGAGCCCAGGCTGGGCTGGCACCAGCCCTGCGATGGATCCCCTGGCCCCTGTGCTGAATCCCCAGGTCCCTGCCATGGATCTCCTGATCCTACTGGATCCCCCCGGTCCCTGCCTTGGATCCCCTGATCCCAGCAGCAGATTCCCAGTGCCCACAGTGGATCCACTGATTTCTGTGGTGGATCCCCTGGTCCTTGCAGTGGATCCCCTGGTTCCTCTCATGGATCCCTGGTCCCTGTGGCAGATTCCCTGGCCTCTACAGTGGTTTCCCTGGTCCCTGCAGCAGATCCCCACTCTGGTGGATTCCCTGGTCCCTGCCATGGATCCTTGTCCCCTGCTGTGGTTTGGAGCTCTCCTCCTCTGGGATGAGCCGGATCCCTGCCTGTGGCAGCTCCGAAGCGGAGGATCCAGGTCCCCTTGGAKCCAGAGGCTGCTCCTCCTGACTGCCCCAATCCACCTCCTTGGGCACCCCAAATCCCTTGGGATGGGACGCCAAGGAGGGGACAGCGAGGRCTGCTCCTGGCTCTGCCTGGCTGGGTGCCAGCGTTGTCCCTGTGTCCCCTGGCCTCACCCTCGCTCCCGTTTTCCCAGGACGCTGTCCAAGAACCTGGTGAAGAACGCCAAGAGGACGATCGGCCGGCAGTACGTGACCCGCAAGAAGTACACCCCCCCTGCCTGGGAGCAGCGGGGCAGCCAGCACTTCCCCGAGGACAACGAGGATGAGATCTCAGGTTGGGAATGCCCCGGGAATGTCAGGGAGTGTCGGCCACCCGGGAGAGGTCCTGGTGTCGCTGCAGTGGGAGCAGGACGGGGGCATCTCCCTGTTCCTGATGGTCCCCCGCTGTTGGCTGCTGGGGGTGGCCAGGCGGAGCTTTGAACACGGAGGAGGGAGGTCTTTGGGTGGAAAATCATGGATTTGAGGTGCTGCAGGACAGGTGAGGCTGAATGGAAGAGCTGGACTGGTTTGGGAGTAAGGAAAGACTGGAAGGGACTGGAGCCCTCTGTGTGGAGGATTAGAAGCTGCCCAGGTGGGAAGGCCTGGAGGAGACGTGGTGGGTGGGATTGAGGGTTTCCATGGGGGATCCAGTCCCTCCTGCCAGGTGTGGTCCAGCAGGATGGATGGGGCTGATTCGGGATCGTTCCTTCTCCTCCTGGAGAAACTTTGGGTTCTGCTCCTTTTGCTCACCCCAAGTTTCAGCCCAAGGTCATCCACAAGTGTCACGAGCTGCTGTGTCTGTCAGGTTTTAGCCAAAACTCAGCTGCATTCCAGCCCAGGAAGGAGATGCCTTGGAGATCGTAGAACCATGGAATGGGTTGGGTTGGGTTGGAAGGGGCCTTAAAGATCATCCCATTCCACTACCTCAGGGTGCTCCAAGCCCTGTCCAACCTGGCCTTGGACACTTCCAGGGATGCAGGGGCAGCCACAGCTTCTCTGGGCAACCTGTGCCAGGGCCTGCCCACCCTCCCAGCCAGGAATTCCTTCCCACTATCCCATCTAACCSTGCCCTCTGGCAGTTTTAGTATCAGGGAGTGGGGCAGGGATGTAGAATCAGAGAGTTTACTGAGTTTGGAAAATCCCTATGAGCCCATCAAGTCCAACCATTCCCAGCATTGCCACAGCCACTCTTGTCCCCAGGTGCCACATCCACAGGGCTTTGAAATCCCTGCAGGGATGGGAACTCCACCCCTGCCCTGGAWAGCCCCTGCCAATGCTTTACAGCCCTTTCCAGGAGGAAATTCCTCCTCATGTCCAACCTGAGCCTCCCCTGGCACAGCTCGAGGCCGTTCCCTCTCCTCCTGTCCCTGTTCCCTGGGAGCAGAGCCCAACCCCCCCTGGCTGTCCCCTCCTGTCAGGAGTTGTGCAGAGCCAGCAGGTCCCCCCGGAGCCTCCTTTTCTCCAGGCTGAGCCCCTTTCCCAGCTCCCTCAGCCGCTCCTGGGGCTCCAGCCCCTTCCCAGCTCCGGTCCCTTCCCTGGACACGCTCCAGCCCCTGCAGGGCTCTCCTGGYGGGAGGGGCCCGGAGCTGCCCCCAGGATTCCAGGGGGTCCCTGAGCAGGGCCAGCCCAGGGGCCCATCCCTGCCCTGGGGCTGTGCCCACCCTGGGGCTGGCACAGCCCAGGGGCCATCGGCCTCCTGCCGCCCTGGACTCAAACTCYAGCACAATCCATTCCCAGAATCCGAGTTCTCTCCGTGCTTTCCCCCTCCAAGCRCAGCCTCTCCTGCCTCCGCGGGGCTCTGGTGCGGGGTGCCAGCAGCGGGCTGGGAGATCCCTCCGTCCCACCCCTCTCCTCCCGCTCCCCACGCGCCGAGCTGTCCCCAGCCCCACCGTGTCCCCGCAGTGTCCGAGGAGCTGGACAGGAGCACGCTGACCCCCAGCAGCACCGTGCGGCCGTCGGAGAAGCTGACCATGACGCACGTGGTGGAGCGCGCCTGCTGCCGCGACTACCAGCGCCTGGGGCTGGGCACGCTGAGCAGCAGCCTCACGCGCTCCAAGAACGAGCCCTTCCGCATCTCCACCGTCAACCGCATGTACGCCATCTGCCGCAGGTGAGCCGGCGCGCACGGGGCCCCACGGGTCCCTCGGGTCCCCACGGATCCCCCGGGATCCCCACAGAACCACCGGCATGAGTAAAACCCTCCACCGGTGTCRGCGACATCCTCGGCCCACCAAATTCCGGCCTCCAGCACTCCARAACTTCCTCACTTATTGATACGTTTTGAGCCATTGGTTCTGAGTTTCATAATCCTCTTTGTTAATGACTGCTCTGCCCTCTGTTGATTATTGATTTCTGGCTTCCCGTTAGTCCAAATTTTTCAGTCTTTTTATGGTTTTTCCCGCTTTCCAGCGCTGAGGCTAAAATGTCTTTGTTAAGTCTCTTCTTTATCTTCATTTACTCCAGCATGTCCTTGGCTGGCCATAAATCCTGGTCACTCCAGCATGTCCTTGGWTGGCCATAAATCCTGGTCACTCCAGCGTGYCCTTGGATGGCCATAAATCCTGGTCACTCCAGCACGTCCTTGGAGGGCCATACATCCCAGCTTCCAGGTGTCCAGGCTCTAACTCCCTCGGGCTTTGTTTGGGGTTGGTCTTAGCAAACTCCAAGTTTGAATTTAATGCTCCGGGTACCAGTGAGGTGTGTGGAGAAGCTTAATTAGCGCTGGCTCCAAGCGGGTAATGACACAGCTAACGAGAGCTCGGCCRGGAGAGCCGTGTCATTCCCAAGGGATCTGTGTCCGCAGCTACCCCGGGCTGCTGATCGTGCCGCAGAGCATCCAGGACAACACGATCCAGCGGATCTCGCGGTGCTACCGGCAGAGCCGCTTCCCGGTGGTGTGCTGGCGCAACTCCCGCACCAAGGCCGTGCTCCTGCGCTCCGGGGGCCTCCACGGCAAGGGCGTCGTCGGCCTCTTCAAGTCCCAGAACGCCCCCACGCCAGGTGAGCGTCCCCGAGTGGTGACACTTGAGGATATCCCTGGCTCTGGATGGTGATGCTTGGGGATATCCCTGGCTCTGGATGGTGATGCTTGGGGGTCTCCCCAGCTCAGGGCAGTGACACTCAAGGGGTCCTCTGGCTCTGGGTGGTGACACTTGAGAGTCTCCCGATTCCGGAGTGGTGACACTCTGGAGTCTCCCCGCTCCAGGTGGTGACACTTGGGGTGTCCTGGCTCTGGATGGTGACGCTAGGAGGTCTTCCCAGGTCTGGGCAGTGATGCTCAGGAGTCTCCCAGCTCCAGGTGATGATGCTCAGGGTTCTCCCGGCTCCAGGGCGATGTCACTTGGGGGTCTCCCCAGCTCTGGGTGGTGACATTTGGGGATCCCCTGGCTCTGGGTAGTGACACTAAGGAGTCTCTCAGCTCCAGGGCAGTGACCCCCAGGAGTCTCCCAGCTCCGGGTGGTGACATTCAGGGATCCCCTGGCTCCAGGGCGGTGACACTGAGGGGTCTCTCAGCTCCGGGGCAGTGACCCCCAGGAGTCTCCCAGCTCCGGGTGGTGACACCGGGGGATGTGTCCCCTCAGGCCCCTCGCAGGCAGACTCCACGAGCCTGGAGCAGGAGAAGTACCTGCAGGCTGTCATCAATTCCATGCCCCACTACTCCGACGCCGGCGGGCGCAACACCCTCAGCGGCTTCACCTCGGCGCACATGAGCAGTGCAGGTGAGGGGAGGGGGGCACAGGGGAGGGGAGGGGGTGCAGGAGGGCTCCTGCCAGCCCTGGCTCCTGCTGTGCATCCCAAGGGAGCTGTTCTCCCGGGCTCCCACATCCCAGGAGGCAGCAGAGCCTCTCCAGAGCTCCCAGCTCCAGCTGGGTCTCCATGGCTGGGGGTGGGGATGGGTTTTGGGGGACCCGGTGTCCCTGGAGCTGGGAGCGCTGGGACCCCCAGCCTGTGCTGGGATCCAGGCGCTCTCTGGGGGCTGGTGGGGACAGACCCTTCCAGCTGGGATCTCGGCACCGCCTGTCCCCTGCACATGGTGCCAGGGTCAGTCTGGGGACCCTTGGTAAGTCTGTGCCCAGCTGGCCCTTCCCAGCTGGCCTGTCCCAAATGGCCCTTCCAAGTCAGCCCTTCCCAACTGGCCCTTCACAGCCAGCCTTTTCCAACTGGCCTTTCCCAGCCATCCCTTCCCAGCAGGGCAGAGCTCCATCACCCCCTGTCACACTCCAGTGCCATCCATCCTGTCCCAGTGCCATCCATGTTGTCCCAGTGCCATCCATCCTGTCCCAGTGTCATCCATCCTGTCCCAATGCCATCCATCCTGTCCCAATGCCATCCATGCTGTCCCATCATCCCACCCATCATCGCTGTGGACACATCAGGGGCTGGAGGGTCTGGGGGAGCCCAGAGGGAGAGAACTTCCCGACAGCCCCTCCGAGGCGTCTCCCCGGCATGGGAGCAGAGTGTGGCTGGAGGAGGGGGTCAGCCTGGCTCTGGGGGTGGCACAGGTGACCTGGGGGCTGATGGGCTGCCACAGGGTGACCCCCACCAGGCTGGGGGCCGAGCTCCCTCTCCCAGGGCTGCCCCAGGCCCTGCTTTTCCGTGGCTCCAGCTGGACGGTGCTTCCCTCGCTGGCTCCGCATTCCTGGGTCCCGCTTGCTGCCGCTCCCTCCCGGCCCCTGCCCCACTCCGGGTGGGCTCGGAGCCCCTGCCCTGGCTCCGGGTGGGCTCGGGAGCTGACGTTCTCTTGGTGCTGCAGATTTCTCCGACAAGAGGCAGCAGCCTAAGCTGGGATCGCTCATGAAGCAGGTGATGGGAGGGAAGGACGAAGGGCCTGGGACTTTGAGCCGCGGAGGTGAGGACGGGGCGGGGACGCTGCCTGGGGGGCCTCGCCGAGACCCCCGGCCCCGGGCAGCTCTGTAGAGTAGATGCTTCCCTGGGTGCAGCAGGTGATCCCCTGGGGAGAGCAGAATATTCTCTGGGGAGAGCAGGTGATTCCCTGGGGAGAGCAGGTGATTCCCTGGGAAGAGCAGGCACTCCCTGAGCCGCAGCCGCAGGGAGGGAGGGAGGGYCCTGCYGCAGCCTCCGGCGCCATCGCCTCCATCCCATTCCTTGTCCATGGCTCCATCCCATGTCCCTCGCTGAGGTGGCTTTCGTCCTGTGCCCCCAGGGCTGGGTCACAGAGCCAGGGTCATCACCCTGTCCACCCCCAAGTGCGCGTCGCCGAAGGGCCGCGAGACGCCCCGAGGTACGGAACCGCCCGGGTGCTCACTGACCACTGACCCCCCACTCACCGCCCCCACTCCACTCCACTAATGCCCCAGTAACCCCAGTAACCCCCCCAGCCCCGCTCCCGCTGCGGCGTGCCACGGGCACAGGTAAGTACCGGGCAGCCTCGGCCAGGTTTGCTTTGGGCTCCTGGGGGCTCTGCGGGTGCCGGGTGGCGGGGCCGGGGCCGGGGTGCAGCTGGTGGCAGATGTGGCACTGGGGGCAGACGTGGCACTGGGGGCAGGATGCGGTGCAGGTGGCAGGTGCAGAGTGCAGTGTGACAGTCCAAGTGCCGGTGACAGGACACGGAGCCACCGGGGCCCGAATCCAGCGGGCAGGAATTCCTGCGGCACCCAAAGGGAGAAGGAGCCAAAGCAAACCTGGTGCCCAGCACCTCCCTGGCATGTGCCCCCCGGGCCGGGCTGCGGGGACAGCTCGGCCCCCCTGTCTGGGGGACGCGGGGCCGGCGCAGCCCCCGAGCCCATCCCCGTCCTGACCCGTGCCCGATCCCGCAGGGAAGTGGGGCAGCATCCGGGCCAGCGGCCGCATGAGCAGCTACGCCCTGAACGTGGAGATCGGCTCGAGGCTGGCGGGGAAGGACCTGCTGGGGACACAGCACAACGGGACCCCCGCCGAGCCCTCCTTCCTGCGGCAGCACCGCGCCTCGCTCTACATCATCGGGGACAAGTCCCAGCTCAAGGTGACACCACGGCACGGCCTCCGGGGAAGGGATGGGGCTGGGRAGGGGCTGGAGCCCCAGGAGCGGCTGAGGGAGCTGGGAAAGGGGCTCAGCCTGGAGAARAGGAGGCTCMGGGGGGACCTKCTGGCTCTGCACAACTCCTGACAGGAGGGGRCAGCCAGGGGGGTCRGGCTCTGCTCCCRGGGAACAGGGACAGGAGGAGAGGGAACGGCCTCRRGCTGTGCCAGGGGAGGCTCAGGYTGGACATGAGGAGGAATTTCCTCCTGGAAARGGTGGTCAGGCCTTGGCAGGGGCTGCCCAGGGAGGTTTGGAGTCCCCATCCCTGGAGGGATTTCAAAGCCCTGTGGATGTGGCACCTGGGGACATRGGCGATGGTGGCCTTGGCAGTGCTGGGAATGGTTGSACTSGATGGGCTCGGAGAGCTTTTCCAAACCAAAGGATTCCCTGATCCTGAGGGTGGCAGTGGCTCAGTCCAYCCCAGTGCAYCCCAGTCCATGCTCTGTGTCCGCAGGGGGTGAAGCCGGACCCGCTGCAGCACTGGGAGGTGGTGCCCATCGAGGTGTTCGACGTGCGCCAGGTCAAGGCCAGCTTCAAGAAGCTGATGAAGGCCTGCGTGCCAGGCTGCCCCTCCAGCGACCCCAGCGTGGCCTACCTGCGCTCCCTGGAGGAGTCGGAGTGGCTGTCCCAGGTCAGGCATCCCCACGGCCAGGGGTCCATCCCTCCCATCCCCTGGGGACCATCCTGTGGCTCCCTGGCTCTCTGAGCTCCCGGCCGAGTGTGGACAGGCCCCGGTGCCCTGTCCAGAGCCCCACTGGGACACCCTGGGGACACTGAGGTGGGTGTGGGGGATGAGGATGGGGCAATCCAGAGCTCAGCTCCGTGGTGCTGGACAGAGGTGCCAGCTGGGGACTCCAGGCAGGACCCGTGGGACATTGCAGAGGGGCTGGGACAGGGCAGTGCCAGCAGTGGCCAGTGGCAGCTGCCYGATGGGACTGGTCCCAGTGAGGAGCCATGGGAGGGGTCCCACTCTGAAGGGGATGAGGGTCCCTGTCCGTGGCCCTGCTGCCTCTACCATGTCTGGGGTGGTGGCCACGTGTGACCCTGAGCGTGGCTTCACTCGGGGGGGGGGAACACTGCCCCCACCACCAGCCCAGGACTTCCCTGCGCCCTCCTCACCCCCGGCCCTGCCCTCGGCAGATCCACAAGATCCTGCAGATCTCGGTGCTGGTGGTGGAGCTGCTGGACACGGGCTCGTCCGTGCTGGTCAGTCTGGAGGACGGCTGGGACATCACCACCCAGGTAGGAGCCGCTTGGTGGCCCGGGGGTGGCCGCGGCCGTGCCCCGCAGCCCCTCGAGCCGCCCGTCCCCGCAGGTGGTGTCCCTGGTGCAGCTCCTGTCCGACCCCTACTACCGGACGCTGGAGGGGTTCCGCCTGCTGGTGGAGAAGGAGTGGCTGTCCTTCGGCCACCGCTTCAGCCACCGCGGCGCCCAGACCCTGGCGGGCCAGAGCAGCGGCTTCGCCCCCGTCTTCCTGCAGTTCCTGGACTGTGTGCACCAGGTGAGCCCTGGCACCTGGGACAGCCAGACCCCCGAGTGACCACTGAGTGCCCAGCAGGACCCCCGAGTGACCACTGAGTGCCCACTGGGACCCTTGAGTGCCCCTGAGTCCCCATGCCCACTGGGACCGTCCAAGGTCCTGCTGGGACCCCTGAGTGCCCAGAGAGATTCCTGAGTGCCCAACAGGACCTCCCCAAGTCCCCAGCGGGACCCCCGAGTGCCTCCTGAGTCCCCAAGTGCCCCATGGGACCCCCCCAGTGCCCAGTAGGACCCCTGAGCCCCCAGCGGGACCCCCGAGTGCCCCCCAGAACCCCTCAGTCACCCCCAGGACCCCCGAGCCCCGGGAGCGCTGCGGGGGCAGCGGGAAGGGCCCGGGCCAAGCCGTGTGTGGGATCGGGGCCATCCCGGGGCTCTCCCGCCGCTGCCCCCGCAGATCCACCTGCAGTTCCCCATGGAGTTCGAGTTCAGCCAGTACTACCTGAAGTTCCTCAGCTACCACTACATTTCCAACCGCTTCCGGACATTCCTGCTGGACTCGGACTACGAGCGCATCGAGCTGGGTGAGTGAGGGCGCGTGCGGGCGGGCGAGGGTGGCACCGGCCCCCTGCCCCCGTGGGTCACCCCCCTGTCCCCTCCCCGTGCCCCAGGGCTCCTGTACGAGGAGAAGGGTGAGCGGAAGGGCCAGCAGGGCTCCAAATCCATCTGGGACTACATCGACCGCCTCAACAAGAGAGCGCCCGTCTTCTTCAACTACCTGTACGCTCCCGAGGACGGGGAGGTGAGAGCTGGGGCGCCTGGAGAGGGGCTGGGAGCACCCYGGGAATCCTCCCCGGGAGAGCACCTGGAGCTGGGATGTGTTCACTGGGAAGGGACCTCAAAGCCCACCCAGTGCCACCATGGGCAGGGACACCTTCCACTATCCCAGGCTGCTCCAAGCCTCGTCTAGCCTGGCCTTGGACACTGCCGGCGATCCAGGGGCAGCCACAGCTTCTCTGGGAATTCCAGCCCAGCCTCTCCCCACCCTCCCAGCCAGGAATTCCTTCCCAAGATCCCATCTAATCCTGCTCTCTGGCACTGGGAAGCCACTCCCTGTGTCCTGTCTCTCCAGGCCTTGTCCCAAGTCCCTCTCCATCTCTCCTGGAGCCCCTTCAGGCCCTGGAAGGGGCTCTGAGCTCTCCCTGGAGCCTTTCCCTCTCCAGGCTGGACACCCAGCCCTCCATGTGGACACACTGTCCCTTTGGTCTGGCCGGGAATGTCCTGCCTGGCCCCGCTGCCCTTCCTGAGCCCCCCCTGCCCGTCCCACAGGTGCTGAGGCCGTACAGCAACATTTCCAACCTGAAGGTGTGGGATTATTACACGGAGGAGACGCTGTCCGAGGGCCCCTCGTACGACTGGGAGCTGGCGCAGGGCCCGCCGGAGCCGGCGGAGGAGCCGGATCGCCAGGACACCGCGGCCCCGCAGAGCAAGCGCCGCATCATCTGGCCCTGCTACGACAACCGCGGCCGCGTGGAGCCCGACGCCATCTCCAAACTGCTCGAGGTCGGGATGGGCTGGGGGACGCGGCGGGACGGGACCTGGCTGGGCTGSAATCGGGTGGGTCCGAGGGGTCGGGTCCCCTCCGGGGCTGATGCCGGAATCTCCCCCGCAGGAGCTGCACAACCTGGAGATGGAGCTGGGGCAGGTCCCGGAGCGCTGGAAGGACACCTGGGACAAGGTGAAGGCGTCCCAGCGCTCCGAGGGGCGGCAGGAGGGCAGCAGGGTACGTGACACGGGTGACAGGGGTCACAGGGCTGTGAATCAGGCTGTGATGGGGCTGTGATCTGGCTGTGATCAGGCTGTGACAGGGTGTGACAGAAGCTGCGATGGGGCTGTGATCAGGCTGTGACAGGGGTGACAGGGCTGTGATCAGGCTGTGACACAGGTGACAGGGCTGTGATGGGGCTGTGATCAGGCTCTGACAGGGGTGACAGGGCTGTGATCAGGCTGTGATCAGGCTGTGACAGGGGTGACAGGGCTGTGATGGGGCTGTGATCAGGCTGTGANGGCTGTGATCAGGCTGTGACAGGGGTGACAGGGCTGTGATGGGGCTGTGATCAGGCTGTGATCAGGCTGTGACAGGGCTGTGACGGGATGTGACTGGGTGTGGCAGGGGCTGTGACAGGATGTGACAGAGTGTGACACAGGCTGTGATGGGGCTGTGACAGGGCTGTGACAGGGTGTGACAGGGTGTAGCAGAGGCTGTGACAGAGGCTGTGATGGGGGTGTGATGGTGTGACAGGCATGACATCCTGGTGCTGGTGGTTCTGGTGCTGATGCTGGTTCTAGTGCTGGTTCTGGGTGCTGATGCTGGTTCTGGTTCTAGTTCTGGTGCTCGGCCCCAGACAGGGGTCCCCAGGACCACGGTTCCCCCCTGACGCCGTCCCTGTCCCCCCAGACCCCCAGCTCCCTGCTGATGTCGTCGGGCCTGTCCCACCAGCGGCGCTCGCTGGGCGTGTACCTGCAGGAGAGCGGGGTGGGCTCCACGCTCAACCTCAGCCTGGACAGCGACACCAGCAGCACGTCCACCCCGTCCAGCGGGAAGCCGGGTGGCCGCCGCAGCACGTCCACCCTCTACAGCCAGTTCCAGATGTCCGAGAGCGAGAACAGGCAGGCGGCGCCGGGAACGGGCTGGGAACGCGGGCAGCGAGAGGGGGATCCCTCCCTGAGGGGCAGATCCCGGTGGGTTCCCATCCCTGACCCCGCTGTCCCCGGGTCCTTCTTCCCCTGCAGGTCCTACGAGGGGTCTCTGTACAAGAAAGGCGCCTTCATGAAACCCTGGAAGCCTCGGTGGTTTGTGCTGGATAAAACCAAACATCAGGTACTGGGGTGGGCCCTGGGCTCTGCCCTGTCACTCCATCCCCTCCCTCCATCCCTCCCTCCCATCCCACGTATCCTGACCGTGTCCCCCGCAGCTGCGGTACTACGACAGCCGGATGGACACGGAGTGCAAGGGGGTCATCGACCTGGCCGAGGTGGAGTCCATCACCCCGGGGACCCCCACCATGGGGGCCCCCAAGACGGTGGACGAGAAAGCTTTCTTCGACGTGAGTGTCCCAGGGGAGGGCGCCGGGCAGCTCCCGGTCACTCCGGGCTCCGGCCGCTCCGGCCGCTCCGGCCGCGGCTCTCAGGTGCAGCCCCCGGCCCCGCTCAGCCCCTCCCCTCTGTCGTGTCCCCGCAGCTGAAGACGACAAAACGAGTTTACAATTTCTGCGCCCAGGACGTGCAGCTGGCCCAGCAGTGGATCGACCGCATCCAGAGCTGCCTGTCGGACGCGTGAGCCCGGCTCAGCCGAGCCGCAATTCCAGGCCCCGGCTGCCGGCCCCCGGCGGGAGCGGAGGCAGCGCCAGGCTCGGCCACGAGCCTGGGACTGAGGGAGAGGAGGAGAGGCCCTTCCTCCACCCGCCCGGGCAGGAGGGGGCCGCGTCCCGGGCTGGGCTGGCACAGGGAGGGATTCCTCGCGTTGAAGCGGGCGGGGGGCACCGTCCCGCCCCCGGCCCCGTCTGAGCCGTGTCGTGACCCCGTGTCCTCCGTGTGCCCCGGCCCCGCTCCAGCTCCCTGGGCGGGGGTCCCGCGCCCCACGGCCCCCACCCCACACCCCCCACTGCTGGAGGAGGCAGAGCCGCCCCCTCGTCCTGCCCGCCTTGCATGTCTGCCAGAGCCCCCGCGGGACCTGCGCTGCCCCTCCCGGCCCGGGGCGTGTCCTGGCTCCGCTCCCGTCCCGCCGGAGCCGGGACCTGCGGCTCAGGGGATGGCGGAGCTGACACAGCGGCCCCGGAGCCGCTCCCGGCTGTGCACAGGAACGGGAATGCTGGGAATGCTGGGATGCTGCAGGCGCTGGCTCCGTGTCCCTGGAGGGGCCGTGGCCGTGGCCGCTCTGCTCCCAGCGGGCAGGAGCCTCCTGGGGCTGTGGCCAGGGGTCCCTGTCCTGGCTGGGACAGTCTCTACCTCCGCGGCCGGGCCGGCTGTCCCGGGGGGCACATTCCCTGCGGGAGGTGCCAAACGCTGCAGCCTCCTGGGTGCCCCTCTGTCCCCTCCGGGCCCGGGGACCAGCCCAGCCCCGGGACGAGGGTCCCCTCCGGCCACAGCCACGCCGGGACTGGGCCGGGGCTGGGACAGCGGCCCTGCAGGCGCCACCCGGTCTCTTTGCACAGGTCACTCCCCCTCACCCCCTTCTCCCCCCTCAGGGCTCTCCTCCCTCCCCACGCCCCCCTTGTGCTCCGCCTGTGCCCGGCGCGGGGGCTCGGCCGCAGCCCCCGGCCCGGGAGAGCAGCTCCCGCCCCACCCCGCTGTGCCCCCCCCGCCGCTGCTGCCCCGTCGGTGCCGGGGGGGGCTCTCGGTACAGAATCGGCTCCCGCAGCCCCCCCGCCCCCCCTGCACTGGTGCGAACCGGGGGGTGCGGCGGGGGGGAACCCCGAACGGGCACCCTGTGGTCGCTGCGGCCCCGCCGCCGCCCGGGACCCCCCGGCACCCCCAGGACTGACCCCCCCCAGCTCCGCCAGCCCCTCGCCCGTGTCGTTTTTAAATGCAGCGTTTTATTTCAGCGCAGAGCCCTTTGTACAGTCGCCCCCGCCTCGCTGTGCCGTGCTGGCCGGGCAGGGTAACACGGAGGTTTTGTAACTTACCCGAGCAGTTGTAGATTATTGAAGTTTCTGTACATTGTGTCAAACATGCAGAGTCCTTGTATTGTATTTGTGCCTAGAGGAAAAGGTTATTCTATAAAGAGAAAACTAACGGAATTTAATAAAAAAATTAATATGAGAGATGCTCCTTTTGCCTTGCTGAGCACCTGGAAAATGCAGCGGGAAACTCGCTGGATCCGCTCTGTCCCAGCCGCTCCTGCTCGGGCTGCTGCCATTCCCACCGGACAGGAGGGGACAGCCGGGGGGGTCGGGCTCTGCTCCCTGGGAACAGGGACAGGAGGAGAGGGAACGGCCTCGAGCTGTGCCAGGGGAGGCTCAGGTTGGACATGAGGAGGAATTTCCCCATGGAAAAGGTGGTCAGGCCTTGGCAGGGGCTGCCCAGGGAGGTTTGGAGTGCCCATCCCTGGAGGTGCCCAAGGAATTCCTGGACGTGGCACTCAGTGCTCTGGGCTGGGGTCAGGGTGGGCATCGGGCAGTTTGGACTCGATGGTCTGGGAGGACTCTTCCAACCTCAGGGATTCTGGGATTCTATAAAACCAGGGAATCTCACTCCCAGGACCTCTGGACAGGAGCCCAACCCCAGGTGACAGCGCAGGCAGGGCCAGGATCTGGCACCCGGAGCTCATGGAGGGAGGACAGAGTGACCCCAGGGCAGGGGGGGCTGCCCCAGCCCAGTCCCGGTCCCGGTCCCGCTCCGGTGGCGGCAGCGCTGCCACGGCCCCGCCCCTCCCACAGCCCCTCCGGACCCTCAGCGAGTCCTGCAGGATGGAGGAACCCACCAGCGGCACGTGAATTTTGAGCTTTTATTGATAGTTGGAATTTACAGCCTAAAACTGACAACATAGAGAGATGCAGACTTTTTTTTTTTTTCGTATTTTCTTTTTTTTTTTCTTTTTTTTTTGGTCTCTTTTTTACAAAAAAAAAAAAAAAAAACCAAACCAAAAAACCAAAATAACCAAAAAAGCCACCAGCATCAGATTTACAATATAAAAGTTTTGACAGTAGAGAGACTAAAGTACATCTGGAATTACTCAGAAAAATAACCCGGGAGAAGGCAGTAATCTCACCTCTGCCGCCCGTATTTACACAGAGTACACAGACATTGCTTACAAAGACCCGGACCCGCGGTTAAGGGCAGTTGGCATCGAGAAAAGGCTCCCCCGGCATTGCACTCGTGCCCGACCCCCCGCAGCCAGGCCGGGATCGCACC
>JACAXG010000271.1:448518-460511 GCA_018881555.1 Amblyornis subalaris | reverse complement strand
AAGGGGAAAGGGGAAAGGGGAAAGGGATTTTCCACACAAAGCCATTTTTCCAGGTTCTGCCATGGCCAGCCAGCCACGGATTGGAGTTTGAACCTTCCAGGGATGATGAGAGAGGAGCACGGAAAGAGCTGAAGTGTCCGAGCAAAGTCACTGCCAGGAGCTGGGACCAGGGAGATGAGGAGCAGGGAATGGCTGCAGGGAGCAGGGAATGGCTGCAGGGAGCAGGGAATGGCTGCAAGGAAGTGCAAAGACCAGGGAACGCACGTGAGGACCAGGGAAGAACTGAGGGGACCAAGGAATCACTGCAAGGATCATGGAATGCACGAGGGCCATGGAACAACCGCAGGGATCATGGAACAACCGCAAGGACCAAGGAACGACTCCAAGGACCAAGGAATGACTCCAAGGACCAGGGAACAATTGCAAAGATCAGGGAACAGCTGCAAGGACCAAGGAATGACTCCAAGGACCAAGGAATACAAGTGAGGACCACGGACCAAGGAAATCCAGGAGCAGCAGAACTTCCCTCTCCCAATCCCAGCACACCAAGGGCCACCCGAGGGTCTCCACCGGCAGTTTGGGAAGCAGGGCCCGGCTGCAGCTCCCAAGGATCCGGCTGCAGCTCCCAAGGATCCGGCTGCAGCTCCCAAGGATCCGGCTGCAGCTCCCAGGGATCCGGCTGCAGCTCCCAGGGATCCGGCTGCAGCTCCCAAGGATCCAGCTGCTCACAGGTCACTCCACACTTACACCGGGACCTGGCTGGCCCAGACAATTCCCAGCATGTGGCCAAGGATTTCTGTGGGAGAAGGAATTCCATGGAGAGAAGGTCTCCAAGAACATTCGCTGTGCCTGTGGATAATTCCATTTCACGTTTGGATCCATGAGATCCGGCCAAGGAGACCCTCTGGCAGTGCCTCCACTGCCAAAGACACCAAATCCACCCCCAGCATTCCCGGAATTCCTACAAAGTTCTGCAAAACTACCTCTGAGCATCAAAATTACAGCAGAAAAGATTTTTTTTTTCCCGGTTTCCATCTGTCCAAGGAATTTGAGRGAATCAAAAATAGAAGGGAAGGCTCTGCCCTCCAGAAAAGCCCCAGATTCAGGGAGAGAGGACAATCCCTCYCTCCCACCAGCATCAAATACAAAAATACACTTTTCTTGGGAATATCCCACTCCACTGTCCCACCGCTGGGAGAGGAGAGGGCCACGAGGGAACACGGAATTCTGTACAAATCCAAGCAGGAGCTGGGACACCACAGAGCCCTTCCTGGATGAGGTAAGGGAGGTTCAGACGAGCAAAGCCACAAGGAGGAGCCGAACTGTTCCTTTTCCATTCATTTGTCCCAAGGTTCAGCCATAAATACACCTGGAAAACTCCTCCGGTTTGCCAGAACTTCCCACCACRGAGGGAAAAAACTGGGAACAAAAGTCACTTTCTCAGCCCAAACCCAACAGCATTCCCAGTAAACTCAGGAACATTATCCAGGATGGAACCAACGGGAGCTGATCCAACCCATTTTCCAAAGGATCCTAAACTTTCACTGGCTGAATGTTGGAGCTGGTCCAACACTCCAAAGGCATCGTTCCTGCCACCGCCACTCATTAATTAACACATGGAATTCTGAACTATCCGAACCTTTAGGAAGAGTGGAAGGATGTGCTCAGAGATCTCCATTCCCAGCCTGAGCTCAGAGATTGGGTTTTCTGGAGTTTGGGTTTTCTGGAGTTTGGGTTTTCTGGAGTTTGGGATGTTGTTGGGTTTGGGTTGTTCTCAGGTTGGAGTTTTCTCAAGTTTGGGATGTTCTCAATTCCAGGATGTTCTCAAGTTTGGGACTGTCTTGAGTTCGGGATTGTCTCGAGTTTGGGATGTTCTCAAGTTCAGTACATTCCCAAGTTTGGGATGTTCTCAAGTTTGGGATGTTCTCAAGCTTGAAAGTTCCCAAGTTTGACTCTTCCTTGCTCCAAAGATTTTTCCTGGGGGTCTGGAGAGCTCCCCCCATCAGCCGCTCCTCCCCACAGCCCCAGAGCTGCCGACACGACCCCTCCATGGACACACAGGAATAAAAACCCCGGCACAAAGTCCGGGCCAGCCCATCCCAGGGGTTGGAGGGCCCATTCCCAGGGGTTGGAGGCCCCATTCCCAGGGGTTGGAGGCCCCATTCCCAGCACATGGAGCTCTCCCGCCGGTGCCTGTGCCAGCAGTGATCCCCTTGAGCTCCCAGCTGGGAATGCTCTGATCCCAAAAGGAAAAGGTGCCACTGCACCTGCCAAGAGCCACAAACACAAATCCAGTCTCAACAATGGGAAAAAATCCCRCTGCGTCCCGATACCGAATCCAAGGGAGAACGGTCACAAATAAACCCCAAATCCCGAGTTTTTCATGGATACACCTTCCCGCACCCCATACCAGCACACCCAAGCGCCTCCAAGGCCAAGGGCTGAGCTCCGGGAGATTCCAGGGAGCCTCCAGCTCTTCCCGGCCCTGATGGCTCTTTAGGACAGGACACAGCCGGAATTCCACRGTGGCACATTCCTGTCACCCTGTGGGGAGGGAAAGGAGCAAGGCGGGATGGGAGGAAGAGCAAAGGGAAGTGCACAGGAAGCGGCTCGGAGCCAGAACCAATGGGAATGGGAAATGTCCCATGGAAGGAGSAGCTTCCCAAACACACCACGGAGCCAGAACCAACGGGAATGGGAATTGTCCCATGCAAGGAACAGYTTCCCAAACGTGTCACGGAGCCAGAACCAAGGGGAATGGGGAATGTCGACGGAAGGATGGAATGCTCCCATGGAAGGAGCACTCCCTGTGCGGGAGCAGCAGCGGCCGGCACGGAGGAGACAAGGAATTCTCTGGGGGCAGCACCAAACCCAGTGAGCCCCAGTTTAAACCAGTTCATGGCATGTCCCCGACAGACACAACACTGGGAAGACAAGAACACCCCAGATACACCCTGGATACACCCCGGATACACCGCGGATACACCCTGGATACACCCCAGACACACCCTGGATACACCCCGGATACACCCTGGATACACCTTCAGCTCTTCCCTAAGCACCAAACTCTGGTTTTTCCGATCAATCCATTCCCACCCCGCCCAAAGGTCCCCCCAGGATGAGGGGGCTCCCCGAGGGCTGGGATTTCATGGCCTGTGGTGTCCAAAGCAGAGGAAAACTCTTCGGTCTCACTGGGTTTTACTGGTCTGGGATGTGCCAGGCTGAGACCTCTCCAGGCCAACGGCCACATTCCCAAATCCCAGACCTGCATCGGTGCCTTCCTCTTCCCAGAGCTCTCCCTGGCACTGAGGCTCGGAGGAGATGAAGGAATTGAATCTCACTGCACGGAGAAGCAGCTGGAATGTTTCATTTTAAAGCCGAGGGAGGGCCCGAGGCTGCCCTGGGAGCACCCACGGGAATGGGCACCTCTTCCACACTCCTTTGGGATGGGATGGGCAGGAATTTGGGCTCTGCCTCCCAGCAGGGTTATATGGACAGGGAACCTGGACCACTGGGAAAYGGGAGGGGCTCGGGGGAAGGCTCAAATCCCAAGGAATGAATAAATGGTGACAGAATTCCTCCAGGAGATGGCTCAGTCATGAGAGGTAACACCCAACAGCCCTGGGAAAGGCTCCTGCCTCAGGAAAGGCTCCTGTCCTGGGAAAGGCTCCTGTCCTGAGAAAGGCTCCTGTCTCGGGAAAGGCTGCAGTCCCAGGGAAGGCTCCAGCCCCGGGAAGGGCAGGAGGGACTCGAAGGCGCTTGGTGGCTGCAGGGAGCGAGCCCAGGCTGGAGCAGGACGGAGCCGAGTGTGGAGCAGAGCCGGAGTGCCCGGCACAGGGATGTGCTCCAAGGATTGCCACTGATAAACGAGGACTTCAATTACAGCTCCTGGCTAACCTGGGAAAAATGACTCTGGGATGCCACTGGAAAACAGTAAAGCCATGGAATGGTATTTCCTTTAGATATGTTCTTTGGGAACAGCCCTGCACCTTCACCCTCCTGGGACTCCAAACCCTTCACTGGGAAATCTGGGAAATGGGACGCCYGAGCCCTTTGGAACAGACACTCGAGGGCAAAACTGGGCTGCTTTTTTTTTTTTTTWATCCATTTTTGTTTTTTCCTTTTTTTCCAATCCGTGCCCCCCAGGGTTTCCACTCCCTGCCCACCTGCAGCTCCCCAAAGAGATGTCCTTGATAAAACCTCGGGATGAAACCTTGGGATTCCATCCCAAGGGCAGCAAAGCCTTGGGATGCTCACAGCATTTCTCTCCAGCTTTGCTGAGGACACAGCATCCCAAGGAACACCTGGGATTTTGCCATGACTGCTATGACCCAGGAGAAGCAGGAATTCTATTTTTCAGGGGAATTGTTGACTGGTGGAATTGCTGAGGGAATGACCAGCACATTCCTTGCTGTCTTCCCTTCCAAGATGGTGGGCACGGTTTGAAGAGGATCTCCCCCTCTCGGGACACTCAGGGAATTCAGGACATGCCTCTGGATCCCCCTGGATTGAGGGGGACACAACCCCCCCTCCCAGCCTGTCCCACGGGAGTGCTCAATCCCAACCACTCCAGCTCTATCCGCTGTCAGAACCCGGCTCCACGCACTGGGATTTGGGATTCCAGGCCCTCCAGCCGTGCTGCCCTCCCCCCACTCCGCACCCAGGTGCCACCACAGGCCTCGGGACACCTGGCAAAGCCACCGGATGTGACAATGGATGGAAACGCTCCCCACCTCATCCAGGGATTCTCCCAACACCCAACGAGCCCGGTTTTCCCACATTCCAACCAGAGACCAACATGCCAAAATCCCGGAATTATTCGGGATTGGCCAAACGGATGAGTTTGACCTCCAGCTGTGCACAAAAGGCCCCTCTCCTCCCTCCCCTCCCAGCGTGGAGCAGCCGGCACAGCGGGATCACCGGATCCCCCGGAGCGTGCCCAGGACGGCAAAGCCACTGAACTGGAACATTCCAGAASGTTCCAGAACCATCCCCCCAGTAATTCAGCCTGGCTGGTTTTGGTCCTGCCCAACAAACTCTTGATCCTGGAGCTCTCCAGAGGTAAAACTCCAGCTCCTTGTGCTCCCAGTGTCTCCTTCCCAGGATTCCAACACCCTCCAAGTGTGTGTGGATGAGTCCCATGGAATGACACCGATCTGTGTCCACACACACTCAGCAGCACACAGGGCCAACCCCAGGATACCCTGTGGATATGGACGGACTCCAAACACGGCACACGAGGGAGGAGGGAAGCGCTGAGCAGGACTCAGGAAGAGCCTTCATCGCTCGGACACGGAGCCGAGCAAGTCCAGGGCTTAAAGGGACAGGTGGGATAAGGAATTCCATCCTCAGGAGCCAACAGACCCTGCTCCAGCCCTTCCCAGASCACAGGGAAAAAGAAAACCCCAAGAAGGACACTCCAACCCCCACCCACCTGCGTCTGGAAGAACGGGAAGCTCTGACTTGGGACATTTATTCCCGCTTTACCACAAAAACACTGGAGCCAGGCAAGGAACTGACTCTGGATCCCTGGCTCTGGATCTGTTCTGAGCTGCACCAAGCAGYAGGAATTTTTTCTGGATCAGCTCGTGGCTGGTGTGAAGAACAATCCCACGGGAGTGATGAGGTGGGATTAGCTCAGAGCCTCAATCCCAAACGTGGAGGGTTCATCCATGGGCACAAAGGCCATGGAATTTGTGCATCCCCACAGGTGTGATGAGGCCCCAGTGATGTGTCTCAGCACAAAGGAATTGGGCACAGGTAATTAATGAATCGACTAACGAGTCCCCCAGTGACGAGCTGTGTTTGGATCGGGATATGCCCATGGATATTATTACAATTATCATTATTATTAATAAATTATTATCATGAAAGCTCTCACTGACACTCGGACACCACGCCGGGAATGGCGGCGGAAGGCACGGACAGACCCATCCTCTGGGACACATCCCGGGGGTTCTGGCTGCCCCCATCCCTGTCCAGGTGGAATCACAGCTCCCAAACCACGGCATTCCAGGGGTGCTGGCCCTGCCCTGTCCYTCAGGAGATGGGGGGTGACCCCACTGCGACACCACCCACCCCAATCCATCCCAGCCCCAAGCATTTCTCTGATGGGAATGGATCGGAGCTGGGAGGATGAGCCAGCTGTGCCTGCTATGGATATTCCTCCTCATCTCCTGATCCCAAATGGATCTAGGCACAACTGCTCCTGGTGCAAGCAGAGGGAACAGGCTGGAAGAGCACCCTGGCATCCCCCGGGATCCAACCAGTACATGGATCTTTCAGCTTCCATGGAATCAGTTCTGGGGTTCCAAGAATGCCCAAAGAGAAGCTGATATCCAGCAGAACTCTAGCACCAATCCTTGAAAAATTAAGACTTGAATGTGTCTCCAGTCAGGACCTCAAAGCCAYTGATCCCTTCTGAGAGTCCTGGCTGGGAGTGGGACTGATCCCTGAACACCGAGCGGGGGAAGCAAAGCACAAAGTGAGATTTTTTCCCTCCCAGTGCAATGGAACTTTAAATTATTAATTATGAATTTTAAATTACAAGGAGCGAGTGAAGACTTCCCGAAGAACAGCCCCGTGCCAGGACAGCGCCTGCTTCCCGAGGAACTGGGGCTGGGGGAAAGCCCAGCCCTGCCAGCAGCACACRAGTGGCCCCCAGCCCCATAACCTCCAGTATCCCAGTTCCTGGGATTCATCCCCCTTTTCCCTAAGAACTGCCCTGGGCAGACAGGGATGAGCCGGTGCCGCGGGAACGGCGCCGTCGGACACGGACRCAGCGGGACAGACCCATCCCACAGTGGGATCACCTCGATCCCCACTGCCCTCACACCCCTCCCAGCACAGGTAAGGACATTCCACGAGCACGACAGACACCACAGGAAAAACAAAGGATTTCTGGGAAGCTGGAGCCCGGCGAGGCCGCCTTTGTTGGGAACATGAGGTACTTTCCACGCTCAGGGAATGCCCCTCGTCCTGCAYGGGTGGGAACGGATCCCAAAGCAGCAATTTGGCTCCCTAGGTGCCAAGCTCCAAGCTTTACTCCAAAGGGAAGGATTTTCCAGGATTCCACCTGCCAGGGGGGTTCCAGCTCAGCGGCCCCACGTGTCCAACCCCCCCGGTGCCCCCTCAGTGCCCCAGGCCGGGCTGGCAGCGAGCTCAGAGCCCTGGCACCAGCACCGGCATGGCATTCSCAGGAACGGGGGCTCCAGGCCGGGCACATCCTGCGTCCCAGCACCAGCTGCCCCCCTTCACCTGGCCCTGCTCTCCCATCTCCCCCCCAAGGGACCCGGGTGCCCCCCCGGGCTCTCCGTGTCCCTCCCCAACGCTGTCACCAGGTACAAAGTGCAAAAGTGTTGCTGTTCCTGCATCCATTAAAAACGTTAAAAACAGAACAAAACAAACAGAACAAGGATTTTCCATCATCATTTGCAAATACATTAATTAATTAATTCATTAATCCTCCACAGAGCCGGCAAACCCCCGGGCACCTCCTCGCGGGCAGGAGAGGCCGCCCGCTCCCCCAGCCCRCACCCTGCTCCGACTCTCCAGGGAGAGCCCCGGAAGGCAGGGACACCCCGTTCCCGGGGGAAGCTCGGCCCGGCGGCGTCACCCCCCGGCCGGGGACGGCGGAGCCGCCGATCCCAGCCCCGCGTGCTCCCTCCCTGGAAGTGTTTGCATTCCTCCTGCCGTGAAATGTTTCTGGTAAGGCTTTATTGCTATACAAAAGCGGTGCAAAGGCTGCCCGGGGGCAGCTCCGTCAGGAACTTTGGTCGCGCGGCCGGGACTCTGTGCGCGGTCCCCGTCCCGCCGCCGGACCTGCTACCTTCCCAAGGAAGCGGAATACTGTGTGCAATAACACTGGGAAAACAGCACGGAACCCCAAGTACAAAACAACCCCCCCGGGGGGGACGGGGAAGGGGACGACTCAAATCAGGCGGAAGGCTTGGGAAGAGCCCGTCATTCCCGTGAGGACCGAACTCAATGCTACATTTCGACAATGCCGAGTGTCTTTCCGAACGGATCGGTGGTGTTGGAACTGCGTGTCTGGTCCTGAACGCCAGCTCGCTCTCATCAATGCAGCATTTATTAAAAAATAAAATTAAAATGAAAAAAAAAAAAAAAGAAAAAAAAAATATAATAAAGAATTGACAAATTGCATCACCAGGGAGCAGCCTGGCCTGGGTCACACACGTCCCGGGGCGGCGGCGGCATCAAGCGGGGCCGTTCAACGTGGCTTCGGTGCAGGGCAAGGCCTCGTCTTTCCTGCAGGGACACACAGGGAACAGGATTAGGGACATGGGACACACTGGAAAAGYTTCCAAAGCTTCCTCTGTCCCGCCTGAAAATGTGTGGGATCTGAGCCCCGCTCCCTCTGGTTTTGTTTCATCTGCTGGGTGAAGAGTTATCAGCTCCCTATGGAGAAACTCATCCCACTCCCTCACTGAATATTGCATGGAAAATCAGTGGAATCAGGGAATGGCTTGGGTGTGAAGGGACCTCAAAGCCCATCCAGTGCCACCCCCTGCAAAGGTCATCASAGGGATGGAGCATCTCTGCCRTGAGGAAAGGCTGGGAGAACTGGGATTGTCCAGGGGCTCCAGGGAGAGCTCAGAGCCCCTCCTAGGGCCTAAAGGGGCTCCAGGAGAGCTGGAGAGGGACTTGGGACAAGGCATGGAGGGACAGGACATAGGGAATGGCTTCCCACTGTCAGAGGGCAGCAGGAGATGGGATACATGGAAGGAATTCCTGGCTGGGAGGATGGGCAGGCCCCGGCACAGGTTGCCCAGACAAGCTGTGGCTGCCCCTGGATCCCTGGCAGTGTCCAAGGTCAGGCTGGACAGGGCTTGGAGCAGCCTGGGATAGTGGAAGGTGTCCCATGGTGGCACTGGATGGGCTTTGAGGTCCCTTCCCACYCAAACCACTCCCTGAATCCATGACTCCCTGATTCACCATCCCCTCTGGGCACCACAGCCCCGCGCAGGGCAGAGCGCTCCGAGCCCCTCCGGCCGCTCTCCGTGTGCACCCGGCCGTCTCCAGCCCCACATTCCCGCGGCTCCATGCCCCAGGCGCGGGGGCTGTGCCCTCACCTGTCCCTCGTGGCCGTTTCCGGGCCGGCGGTGCCGGCGGTGCCCGCGGGGGCCGCTCGCTGGGGCCCGTCCGAGCGCGGGGCCGCGTTGCTCAGGGCTCGCGGYGCCTTGGCCGGCCCGGACTCGGCCGCGGGAAGTTTCTCTCCGGCCGTTCCGGCGGAGTCGCTGYGGGAGAAGGCAGGGACACGTTAATGGGAACTCGGCTCACGGCAAAACCGGGCTCGTATCGAATGGGAATTCACGGGGTGTCAATTCCAGCAAAAYTCCCCCTGCTCTCCTYGCGCTGGCCCGAAGATCCCGTAGGGAATGAGAACTTCCAATAAATTGGGAATAAAAGCAGCACATCCTGGAAGTTCTGGGTCCTAAACCTGACGAGATACACCAGAACAGCTCCTCAAGGATGGCATTCCCAATTCCTGCTGCAAAATCCAGCCTGAGAGTTCCCAAACTGCCATTCCCATTTGYTGGAATGGCACAGCTCTGGTTGGACACGGACACAGACCCTGCTCTGATCCACAGGCTCTKCCCAAAGGGCCCCTGAGGCTTCTGGGGGCACCCACAAAATCCTGGACTTAGGGACAGAACCTAAAATCCCAAGGAGGAAAAACCCCATGGACTGGATGTGCATGAGTGGAATGCTCAGAATCCAAACACGTTGAAGGTGCTCCCGGGACCATGGAGATGCCTCCTGAGGGAGAACATCCCCAGTGAGGGGTCAACCACCAAAGCCCAAATCCTGGGAAAGGAGAACGGGGAGAACCAACCCCCCAAATCTCCTGTTTGGATTAGAACCACCCAGATTTCCAGCTGCAGAAGGGATTTCTGTGCCCATCCCCATTTTTTGRCTTCCAAGGAGAGGATGAGCTGCCCCGGGAATGATTTTCCTCCCATTTTCCATCCAGAGCAATTCCCTCTCCCTCTTTCTGAGAGCAAACCTCCACAAAAGGGAGGAAAGCTGGAGACAGCTGAGCTGGAATCCTGTCACCAGCTCCGGGGGAGTTTTAATGGAATAAAATAATCCCAGCTGGATAATTGGACATGTGATGGAGATTGGAGATCAAGGTTCTATTTCTGGAGCTTCTTCTCTTGAAAAAAAACCCCACAGAATTGAGGAATAATGAGATCCAAACATTTCCCTTCCTCCAGGGCTCACATGCTCCGAAAAAGAAATTCCTGCAAGTACCAAAATACACCTTGGAGAGACAGCAGGGATGGAGCTGAATTCCCAGGAATGTCCTTGGAAAACCACCTCCCACACAAGAAACATTTCCATGGCTCCAGGAGAAACTTCTGAACCTCAGTGCCTGAAGCTCCTGGGACAGGAGGAYCCTGGAGTTATCTGAGCACTGAGGGGGGCTAGGGAATTACTGTCCCTTCACCACCATCCTGGAAAATCCCAGCTGGACACACAGGGCCCAGATCAAGAATTTGTGTGGGATGTCCASTTGTTCCTTGGACACTCCAGGGATRGGACTCCACCGCCTCCCTGGGCAGCCCATTCCAAACTGGGATGCTGAGAGCAATTCCTGATCCCCATCTCCCAGCCTCAGGATCCCCCTKGGCAGCTGGGATGGTGCTCAGGGAGGGTGGAACATCTGGAGGCCTTTGCTGGGATGCAACATTTGGTTCTCCATGACCCCACTGGTCTTGGAATACACAAAAGCCTTGGGCAGCTCCAGGGATAAAAGACCTCCCTGTGGATTCTAGGGACAAGGGGAAGGAAAACCCTGAGTCCTTGAGCAGCTCCAAGGGGAATTAAAGATCTCCATGGATTCCAGTATTCCAGGGGCAMAAGGGGAAAGAAAACCTGTTCCTTTAGAAACAGGAATGGGGTTTGGTGCAGGTTCTGGAGAAGTGCTTGGAGAGAGTCACCAGGCCCCACACAGTGACTCCAAAATGTTCTGGATTTCCTTGGAATCAYTAAGGAATGTGGTAAGAAATGGATGTTTCCACTCCAGGCAGAGTGGTTTGGGAGAGCTGAGGACACTGGGAAGGCTCTGGATGGTGATTCCCACTCTGAGACCAGGCCTGGAGCAGCTCCAGTCACAGCTCTGGCACAGGTTCCTGCCTTCCCACAGCTTCCATTTGGAATTTTGGCTATGGATACAGCTGTGGAAAGCCACAGACACCTGTCAAGGGGAGGCCATGGGTACTCCAGGATTTCCCTTCCTTGCCACAATGGAATTAGCTCTGGAGCAGGGCAGGCAAAGGCAGGCAGGTTCTGGAAGCTTCATCCTTAGGGAATGTGACACAGACACTTGTTCAGAGAGGGAAACACATTCCAAATGCCACTGCCTGGAGCAGCAGCACAGCCAAACCAGGAATAAACACTTTCCTCCTGCTAGGAAAGCTTGGGAAGAGGGAAGAACATCCCAAATAGGATGGGCATGGGAATGGGAACAGCTGGAGCTGTGCCAGGGAGGGTTAGGTTGGATATCAGGGAAAGATTCTTCCCCAGGGGGTGTCGGGCACTGGAACAGCTCCCCAGGGAACGGTCATGGAATCCGAGCTCAGGGAACAACRCTCCCAGGCACAGGGTGGGATTTTRGGGTGTCCTGGGCTGTTGGACCAATGATCCCTGTGGGTCCAACTTGGGATATTCCCTGCTCCTGCTGTGAACCCAGCCAGCCCCAGGGGTGATCCCGCTCTGCCCACACCAGGATCCAAGGAGGAAAAGCACCTGGAGCACACCTGGGTTCAGATCCAATGGATCTAATTCCACATAATGCAAGTGCACTGAGAGCTAGACAAGGAGAGGCTGCTTCCAGCACAGCTGGAACCACTGTGCTTTTCCTCATCTTCTGTTTTCCATGAAGGAAGTTTGCCTGGCCAGGCCATTCCCAAGCACACAGAGTGTATTTATCAGAATTAATGAATTTATCAGAATTAATGGATTTATCA
>JACAXG010000271.1:416928-448393 GCA_018881555.1 Amblyornis subalaris | reverse complement strand
ATTTATCAGAATTAATGAATTTATCAGAATTAATGAATTTATCAAAATTACTGCATTTATCAGAATTAATGACTTTTTCAGAGTTAATGTAATTATCAGAATTAATGCCTTTATCAGAACGAGCTGCCTCCCGACAAACAGACCTTGGGCTAACTCCTGCCACAGTTCCAGGCAATTCTGCAATCCCAGTGGTTTCCCAGCCCTCCTGGGCCCCCAGGAGCTGTTGCTGGATGAGCACACACAGGGATGACCCCAAACTGTCACCAGCCATTGCTCAAGGGAAACTGATCCTGAGTCAGGTGCACCAAATCCAGGGAATACGGTAAAAATAGGAGGAAATATATGGAAGAGTACAAGGAAAAACTCCAAAATCTTARTATTTTTGGATATTTGTGGATGCAGCAGATGCTGGCTGGGTTGGAAGGCAGCTCCCCCAAAGTGACTGGAGCAGGCTGGACTGGAGGATACAATTCCTACAAACTGCTGACAAATCCCAGGATCTGCTCCAGCTTTTCCTGGTGGTTTTTACCATTCATTGGCTTTGACACGGAGGGGAAAATGAGAACTGAGTGAGCTAAACCTTTCCCACATGGCTGATCCCATGTCAGGGGAACTTTGCTCCACTTTTCCGTGCGATCCCACCTGGATCCCTGCCCTGGGCCCAGATCTGGGTGCAGCTGGATGGACACAGGGATGGAGCTGCTCCTGTGCCCCTGGAGTGGCTCCAAGGACAGGGACGGAGATGCTCCTGTGCCCCTGGAGTGGCTCCAAGGACAGGGACGGAGATGCTCCTGTGCCCCTGGAGTAGCTCCAAGGACAGGGATGGAGATGTTCCTGTGACCCAGGAGTGGCTCCAAGGAGCCCAAACCCTTCCTTGAGCCATCCCTGTCCTAAATACGTCCTTCAGCTCTCCCTGTGCCAGGACACATTCCCAGGGTCACCAGGACACAGAGCCCTAGCGGGAGGTGACACCGGCACCGCGCGGGGCCACCCCAGCCCGGGCCCACCCCAGCCCCCGGAGATCCCTTCCCACCTGGTGGGAGCCGCCTTGTCCCTCCTGGGCTCGCGCCCCGTGCCCGCCGTGCCCGCGGGGTCGGCGGCGGCCTCGGCCCTGTCGTCGTCGTCGTCGCTGTCGGAGCCGCCCGAGGAGCTGCTGTCCGAGGCCACGAGCGGCGCCTTGCGCGTCACGCACACGTTCCACACGCACGGAGAGGCGGCGCTGGCTGCGGGGACACGGCCGGGATGGAACCTCGGATAGCCCCCGGAACGGCCCCGAGCGAGGGGGGGGAAAGCAACTGCTGCACATGGTCATGGAATCTGGGACGGCTTGGTGGGAAGGGACCTTAAACCCCACCCAGGGCCACCCCTGCCATGGGCAGGGACACCTCCCACTATCCCAGGCTGCTCCAAGCCCTGTCCAGCCTGGCCTTGSACACTTCCAGGGATATATATCCAGGGATAACAAAATGTCCCTGTGGTATCAGCTCCAAGTCACTCCCATCCCATCCCTTCCCTGCTGACATTGTCCCAACAAACCCTYGGGATTTCTGCCTGTACTTCAATCACTGATCCCGCCAGGAGCCCTCGGGGCAGTGGCCCTGGAGGAACATTTTCCCTACGCCAGGTGCTCCCTGCAGAATTCCCAAGGGCCCAGGGAAGCCRTGGGGTGTGCGGGAAGTTCTCACTCACAGTTCTTGTCCTGGCCCTGCGCCGGGGTCCCGTCGGTGCCGCCGCTCTCGGTGTCCACGGGGGAGCTGCAGCGAGGGCCGGACTCTGAGCTGGGRAGGGAACAGCCTTCAGCATGGACAACATTCCAGGTGCTTCCCAACAGCCYCAGCAGGAGCAACCACCAGGCCTTGCTCTTCCTTTCCAGCAATATTTTGGATTTCTATAAATCTTATTCATTTACTGATTTTACACTCCCAGTGCTGCAGTGAGGACACACAAAGTGTGGCTGTGTCCTAAAASAGGAATTCCAGCACCAGTTAGGAGCTCTGGGAAGCAATGGGAAGCACGAAGGAGCCCCGATCCAGGATCATCAGGCATTATTAAAAAATAAAAGGGTAAGCAACAGGAAGGGAAGGGGAAGAAGGAAGGACTTACAGCCACACACTCCATCAAAACGTACCGCAAACATTCCCATTTCAAAGCCCCAAGGAAACGGGAATTCCACGGCTCTTACCAGCAGAAAGGCTGGAAGTCTGTGAACTTGGCCCAGCCCTTGTCCTCGGGCRCGCTGCTCTGCGGGGCGGCGGAATCCCACACGCTGGATCCCACGTCCATGGCCACGGGGGGCTTGGAGCTCACGGGCTCGAACACGGCCGTCCAGCCGGCCCCTGCGGGACAGCAGCGCCCTGGGGTCCCAGCCCACGGACAGCCCACGGATCCCAGGGACACAGCAACACCATCCCAACAGAACCACTCCTTCCGCACCCGCCCATCTCCCGGGGAAATCCCGCTGTGGGTATTTACCCGTGCAGAGAAATGACACCACGGGYGGCCTCATTCCCAGGGAGCCAGTGATTCCCAGCTCCAAGTCCCTCAGTTCCCRGCCCAAAGCCTCCATCTCATCCCCAATGGCTGCACTTTGGCAGTTTCGGGTAAGGAACTGATCAATGCATTCCAATGTTTAATATCCCAGAAATCACCTGTTAATTATTTTTTTACAATCCTGGCCTATTCCTTCTTCTCCAGAATCTACTTCCACTCCCACTTCCTACTCCTGGTCCTACAAATCCCACCTTTGGAAACACCATTTTTCCTGAGCTTTTTCCAGGGAAGAGGAAGGATTGCAAAGCTCTGCAGGAACAGAACCGAGTGGGAGAGACCCTGAGCCTGATCCCAAAATTGATCCCAAATTCCAGCTGAGCTGTCCAGAGGGTGACTGGGCTGTCACACACCACCCACCGGGAGGGAGTGGTTTATACTGGTTCTTCCCAATGAACTGGAAATACAGGACACTTCCAAAGGGGTGCAGAGAGCAGGTTCCTGGGATAGCCCTGCCCGGTGCTCAGTGACAACACCAAGCAGCACCCGGGGAAAGAAATGGTTTGGAACTGAAAATGCTTGGAGAAATGCTTGGTTTTTGTCCAAAAAACCTTGGAAAGGTTTTTGTCCCTTGGATTTGTTCTGCTGACAACACCATGTGTGCCCAGCACTCCCACAGTGTTATTTATATGGAGAGCTGGGAAAATCCTCAAGGGAGCAGACAAGGAAGATGGAAAAAGACTTTGGACAAGGGCTGGAGGGACAGGACACAGGGAATGGCTTCCCAATGCCAGAGAGCACCGTTAGATGGGATATGGAGAAGGAATTCCTGGCTAGGAGGGTGGGGAGGCCCTGGAGTAGAATTCCCAGAGAAGCTGTGGCTGCCCCTGGATCCCTGGCAGTGTCCAAGGCCAGGTTGGATGGGGCATGGAGCAGCCTGGGATAGTGGCACTGGATGGGATTTAAGGTCTCTCCCAGCCAAACCCGTCTGGGATTCCAGGAGATCCCTGTCCCTCTGCACTCCTCCTCTAGGCACCCTAAGGATGGGTTGCCAAAGCACAGCTGGAAAAGCAGGAGAACTGACCGGGAGTGTGGAGACACTTGGCAAAGGTGGGCACAGAACTCACATCCTGGGATGGGAGGAGTTCAGGTCACATCCCTGCACTGCTGCTTGACTAGGATTTGCACTCCTGGGAAGGAGCTGGGATCCAGGGAATGGCAGAACCATGGAACGGTTTGGGTAAGGGGGGACCTTAAAGCTCATCTCATTCCAAGCCCTGCCATGGGCAGGGACCCCTTCCCTGGGATTCTCCTGACACGAGGGCTGTTCTGGGGCTGGGCAGGGCTGCAGCTTCCTGAGAGTTCAGAATTTCCTGACATTCCCATTTCTCCCCTGCACAGGAGGAATTATGGACTCTCCATGGGAAGCGGGCACCGTGGGACGTGCCGATCCCACGGGATGTGCTCCCRTCAATCCGGTACCTTCGGAGCTGTCCGACTCTTTCTGCTCGRGGCCGCTGCCCTTGACTGGGGCGGGGGGGGGCGGCTGCTCCTCCTCCTCCTCCGAGTCCACGCTGCCGTCGTGGTCCCCRTTCTCCAGGTCACTCTTGGAGCTCTCCGACGTCTGCGACGCTCCAAACCTAAACCGGGGACCGGGAATGAGCCAACCCCGGGAGCAGCCACTGCCTCCATCCCTCAGTGTTTCCCCAGGAAAACACAACCCAGGGGCTGCCCAGAGCCCTTCCAGGTTATTTCCCCTCAAGTATTCCCGTAGGTTGCTGAGAGCCATTGCGGGCGCTCCGAGAGATCTCTCCAGAGTCATCCCGAGGGCTTTGATGTCAGAATTCCCCTGCAGGTGCCAGGAAAAAGCTGCAGGAACAGATCCAGGGCTGGGGGCTGCTGGCACCACCCAAACCAGTGCCCAGCGAGGGGATCCTGGTGTGGAATCCACCCTGTGCCTGAGCAGGACCCGAGGCTGTCCATGCCTGGCAATGACACGTTGAGGTCTTGGATGTTTTCCCTGGTTCCTCTGATCTCCTTTCAGACTTGGAATTGTAGAAGTAACTTTATTTAATAGGTGGCTGTGTCAAAGGGATGAGAAATGATTTGTGAAGGCTGAGATGCCCCTGGGAGGCCCCTTGTTCTCGCTTCCCTCATTTCTGGAAAAGAGTGTTCTGCCCACTCCCCTCAGTCTCACCTCCTCCTCCTCTTCCTCCTCCTCCCCAGGGACGAGGGAAGGAGCAAATTCCAAGTGTTTCACACCAAGGGTGGGTTTTTATAATGGCTTTGATGGAAGACTCATTAATTAGGTGTTCCCCTTGTTCCTGAACTCCCTCAAACTGCCTCTGTCTCCAACTCAAGCGGCAGGGAAAGCACCCGGGGGGCTTGTGTCAGACAAAACCTCACGCAAAGGAGTGTGAATTCACCCAAGGAATTCTTCCTGGCCTGGCCTGAAAAGCGCAGATTCCCAGCATGAGGGTGGACAGATGAGAGCTTTGTTTTCACCTTACCGTGTCCTTGACTTGACCTGGGTTGCATAGGAGATCTCCTTCTCTTCCCAGATATCCTCCTCCTCCTCGTTGTCGTCGAACTGCTGGATGCGCTCGTTGCAGCACGCCTCGAACAGGGACGCGTTGGGCTGCAGGGATCAAAGGGAAAGCACGTTCCACATGGTCTCTGGAGACAGGAGTTCAAGCCCAASTCTTAGTATTGACCAAACCCAGCTTTGCTTGGGAGCTGGGATCACCTGGGATCTCCTGGGATCACCAGGGTGCAGCTGCTGCTTTGCTTTGGGGCAATAAACCAGGAAAGGCCAGGAACAGCCTGGCAATAYTTAGATCCACAAATGRAAAAAAAATAAAAAATCCAGCTCTCCCCATGCTTCCCTAATCTGTGTCTGGAAAGATTAACAAAGGCTGGGAGAGCTGGGAGTGTTCACCTGGAGCAGAGAAGGATCCAGGGAGAGCTCAAAGCCCCTTCCAGGGCCTAAAGGGGCTCCAGGAGAGCTGGAGAGGGACTTGGGACAAGGCCTGGAGGGACAGGACACAGGGAATGGCTTCCCASTGCCAGAGGGCACAGTTAGATGGGATCTTGGGAAGGAATTCCTGGCTGGGAGAGTGGGGAGGCCCTGGCACAGGTTGCCCAGAGAAGCTGTGCTGCCCCTGGATCCCTGGCAGTGTCCAAGGCCAGGCTGGAAGGGGCTTGGAGCAGCCTGGGATAGCGGGAGGTGTCCCCGCCCACGGCAGGGGTGGCACTGGATGGGCTCTGAGGCCCTTCCCACTCAACCCTTTCCAGGATTCCCTGATCTAAGAACAACAGACTGGCACTCCAGGGAAGGAGGAAGATTCCATCAGTGCCAGGAGCGCTGCTCCTGAGGAAAGCTTTCCTGGGAAGGGGCTGTGCAGTGCCCCCAGCTCTCCCTGGACACGGCCACGAGGCCCCTGTGCATTGCCCAGAGGAACCGCCCACATCCTCGTTCTCCCAGAATCCAAGCCTTCCCAAGCTATCCAGCCCAGCCCAGCTCCCACTCACGCTGTCGTCGTCGGCGTCGATGTTGAAGTTGATCTCGGCGATCCGGTCGAAGGGAGCGCTGGCAGGGAGGGAGGGAAAGAGGCTTCAGGGATGGCCCCGAGGAACTCGGGATGGCCCAGCAGGAGAGCAGCAGCCAAGCCCAGAGCCACTCCTGGGGTTTGATCCCTGAGTATCCACTCCTGCAGCCACGGAATGGCGTGCYCTCGCTGAGTGAAGGGTTATTCCAGCCTCAAAGACTCCCCGGGTTTGTTCCCTGAGCATCCACTCCTGCAGCCATGCACGGTGTCCTCTCCTGGAGTGAAGGATTATTCCAGTCTAAAAGATTCCCTTGGACTCCCTTGGGTTGGAGCTGGATGGGCTTTAAGGTCCCTTCCAACCCAAACCATTCCATGATTCCATGGTTCAGGTTTTCACTCCAAGACTGGCTCACTCCCTGAGTGAACCTTTGCCATGAGCTCTGGGATGTGGGATTTGGGGCTCGTGGAACCCCAGCAGGGTCTGGCTGTTCTGGTCTGTCTGGTACCTGGGGAACATCCAAACTTCACCAGGAGATCTCTGCAGCTGCACCAAATCTCATGGAAAAATAAACAAACTCATGAATAATGAAAGAGAGAARGAGCTGCACCAGCTGCTCTGGAATTCCAGAGCACTCACCCTGGAATTTCACAGGGACCCTCAGCATGAGCCCAGACCCAGAGGTGGCACTGAAATATCCGGACGGGGCTGAACCCATGGGTTTTAACAATCCCAACAACACTGGGAACCCCCCTGGAATGCTCCAGGCTGGGCAAGGGGRGCTGGAAAGCTGGGAAAGGCCCTGCTGGAGCCTCAGGAGCGGCTGAGGGAGCTGGAGGGGCTCAGCCTGGAGAAAAGGAGGCTCCGGGGGGACCTTCTGGCTCTGCACARCTCCTGACAGGAGGGGACAGCCAGGGGGGGTCGGGCTCTGCTCCCAGGGAACAGGGACAGGAGGAGAGGGAACGGCCTCAGGCTGTGCCAGGGGAGGCTCAGGTTGGACACGAGCAGGAATCTCCTCCTGGAAAGGGTGGTCAGGCCTTGGCAGGGGCTGCCCAGGGAGGTTTGGAGTCCCCATCCCTGGAGATGTCCAAGGAATTCCTGGACGTGGCACTCAGTGCTCTGGGCYGGGGACAAGGTGGGCATCRGGCACAGGGTGGACTCGATGGTCTGGGAGGGCTTTTCCAGCCTCAGGGATCCTGGGATTCTGTGAATCTCAAAGCAGGAGTGGCCCAAACCCCGAGGTGTGACTGTGCATCCAAATAYCCCAGAGTGACCCAGTTCCTGCTCCAGACGTGGAGGAGCCCCTGGTGAGAACAGCAGAGGGAGCTGCAGGCCCAGACATTCCCAATTCCCGGACAGTTTGGATCCAGGAAGAGCTCGTTCCCCCTATTTATGGATCTGTAGGTTTTCCAGTGTTATTTTCTTTTAAGGACTGTTCAGTTCAACACTCCTGCAATCCCAAGGACACCGACACATTATCGATATCCCTTAAATATTCTACTTCACATCTACCACAGTGCCCAACAGCTGGAAACAGCTGGCAGGGAGCACTGCTCCCGGAATACTCCAGGTTTTGCAGGATATTCTCCTTTTCCAAGCACAAACAGAACCGTAACATCCCAGTCCCAGACTTTTTCCACCTTCCTGTTCGTTTTACACTGGGCACCTTGGGAGCTCCTCAGGGATTTAACCCTTTCCTGCCCCTCACTCACATTTCCCTTTTGCCAGAAGGGAGAACTCTGCTTTATTTGTGTTTCATTTTGTTTTGTTTTAATGTGTAGAACCAAAGAATTTCTCCTCAATTCAACTCTGATTCTAATCTGGAATTTTTTGGCCTCGTTAAGGTTCTGACATCTCCAAGGCTYGGGAAAAACCCTGGATGGGAAGGGCAGAGGTGCTGCCTTGGATCACAAGGAATTCCYGGGATGGAGACAAACCCAGGAGCTGAGGAAAGGAATATTGGGATCCCCTGGAGCACCCCTCTGTCCATAACTAAGTGGTTCCAGTTTCAGAACTGTTATGGCCACTGGGATAATCCCAGTGCCAGGTACATTTTTAAGGAGAGAGGATGAGCTGCAGCTTTAACAGGATCAAAGGAATTCTATAAAAGCAGCAAATTCCGAGCTCTGGATCCAGCAAGTTGTGTAACACTAAATCCCCTTTCCCTGCCTCCCTGAACTGCCACTGCTCCCGATTMTCCCTGCTCCCTTCCTGAGAAGGAAGAAAATAGCTGGATTTTACCATGGATTTCATCAGACCACTGTCCCTTCACTCCTAATTCCAGTAAGGACTTAATTCCTTGGAAAAGCTCTGTTTAATTGCCTGGAGTTTGCTCTCATGCTTTGCCTTTCAACTCATTCTAGACCAGGGCTGGACAAGAATTGCCTGTTTTATTTCCAGTATCCTCTTTAAAATGAAGGAATACTTTTCCTTGCTTCTCCAGCTGGCTCTGGAGATCCTGGAAAACAAGGAGCTGTTTCCAACCTGAGGAGGGATAACAAGGCTCATTTTAAAGCCTGAAGCAGAGGGAAGACGGGAAGCAAAGAGGCTTGAAAAGCCAAAGATCCCCCAAGTCACTCGACGCTGCCATCAAACATCCCAAACTCACTTGATGTTGTCGTCCTGGTCTGCGAATTCCTCGTCGTTGAAGCCGAACTGATCCACGAAATTCGCTGTCATCTGCTGGATCTGGTACTCRGAGAAGGCCTGGGAAGGGATCCCAAAAATCCATCGTCAGGGTGTCCAGAGACATCCCAGARACACTCCATGCAGCTGCATGGAAACACCTCCTCCAGGAAAGCATTAAAATCCCAGGGAAGCGTGGGAAATGCTCAATTCCAACCCCTCCCAAAGCAGGATCACACAGAGCTCTGGGATTCCTGCACTGATTCCTCCTGGTGCTGCTCCCAGGTGGATCCCAGACCACGGAACTACTCTGGGAAAGCCCAAAAGGGCTGAACACACGGACTGGGAACAGAGTTTGGGAAGCTGCTCCACACCAGGACGGATCCAAGGAATCAGAGCAGTGAATTTCCCGGGAATGCAAAGATGTTCCCAGCTCACCTGTTGGAGAGTGAGTTCGTTGGGAAAAGCACTTTCAATGTCCTCGTCCTCACTGGAGGAGTGCAGATGGTGCGTGCTCACCTGGGAAAGCACAGAAAAGTCAGGCACCATGGAAAAGCAGGAAAAGCTCCAATGTTTCAGTTCCATCCAAGCCCAAACTCCTTCCAGGGCAGGAACTGCCCCAAGGAACACCAGGGACCAGTCTGGCACCATGGATCAGCTCTGCTGGAAGGACTATTATGGGATACGGCTATGGAATATGTTTGCTACTCTCTGCCTTGAAAGTGTGCTTCAGGAAAACAAGGAAAATGAGAAAAAAGCCAGGAATATCCCTTTTTGCAGTCMAGGGAAGCCCAGGAGCCACCAGAGGCCCCGACTCACCAAATCCACTGTGTTCCTCCGGTTCGTCTCCGTCAGCGTCTCCTCCACGAAGCTCTCCCACCTCCCCCTGCAGTCCTCGGGCAGCTCTGGAACAAGAAGATCCCAAACCCCCGGGATTTGAGTGCTCTGAACCACCTGAACCCCTCCTGGAGTCACCTGGGCCAGGACACATGACTTTTTGCCACTTGGCAGGGTGAGCACACTGCTGGCTTCTCATGGAATCCCAGACTTCCTTGGTTGGAAGGGACCTCCAAGCCCATCCAGTGCCATCCCTGCCATGGCCAGGGACACCTYCCACTATCCCAGGCTGCTCCAAGCGCCAGCCAGCCTGGCCTTGGACACTGCCAGGGATCCAGGGACAGCCACAGCTTCTCTGGGAATTCTATCCCAGGGCCTCACCCCTCTCAGCCAGGAATTCCTTCCCAAGATCCCTTCTAACCCTGTCCTCTGGCAGTGGGAAGCCATTCCCTGTGTCCTGGCACTCCAGGCCTTTGTGGATAAGGAATCAGGAAGCCCAGACACCACTCAGGAATGCTGCACACCAGCACTGTAAATGTGGACAKAAATCCAGAGGGAAAGAATCCCTTTGGCATGAAAGGACAAAACCCTTCAGTCTCTGCCTGCAAAATCAAACCCCACCAGTTTTAACTGGATTGTGTGAAAAGCAAGAGCAGCCAAATTGGGCCTCACCGTATGTGAAATTATGGGAAATTGGATATTTCACTGGGAATCCTTTTCATTGGGAAATGGAACCTGCAGCGAGTCTTTCCAGGAGCCCCCAAAGTTATTTCCCCCTGGAGGAGGAGGAGGAGGAGGAGGAGGAAGAGGAGGAGGAGGAGCAGGAGGTACCTTTGATGAAGTCACTGATCTGGGCCTGCATGGGCCCCTTCTCCATGTTGTGCACCACGGCGTTGGCGATGCGCGTCAGGTGTCCCATGTTCCCGCTCCTCCGGCCGCCCTCTGCCCTGGAACACACAGCGGCCGCTACCCTCGGAGCCGCGACGGAAACACGGGAACGGCATTCCAGCCCCACACCGCATTCCAGCTCCACACGGCATTCCAGCCCCACATCCCAGAGCCCCCCCAGCAGGGATCAGCTCTGCCCAGGCAGGACGGGATGAGCTCACTCCCAGCACAGGGACCTTCCCTCATTCTGCCGTGGTTTGGGATCCCTCATCCCGCTCAGAGAACACGGGAGGAGCTCCAAACAAGGAGCTGAACATGGAAAAGCAGCTGCAGGGATCAATAATGTGACTGTAATTCCCAGGGAAGAGAGCTCACAGAGTTGAGGATTTACAGCACTGCCACTGACAGAGCTCCAGGGTGGGATTTGGGATCGCAGCAGGTGAAGCCACCAGAGCAAAAGACATTCCCATCCAACCATGGGATCCCCGTTGGGATAAAAACAAATCCCAACACGGAGCCCGAGCAGTCCTTGAGTCCCTTCTCTGGCTCCTCACTGCTTTCTTTCCTGGAGAGTGAAGCAGGAAGCTAAAAACCAGGAGATCCTTGAATGGTTTGGTGGGAAGAGACCTCCAAGCCCAGCCAGTGCCAGCCCTGCCCTGGGCAGGGACACCTCCCAGTGGTTACAAAGCTCTTTCACCCAGAACACCTGAAATTGCCAAAACTAAGAGAACTCCAGGAGAAATTCCATGTTCCTGAGAGATTACATCCACTTGTGGGATAATGATGGTTTTGAGGAAATAATTCCCAGGATTTCATGTTGGACTCCCTGTCCCTGGTGCTGGTCTTCACCTTCCCACCGGGAGCACCCAAGAACCTTCCTAGAAACTCAGCCTTCCCAAAGCGCCATCTGAGATTCCTCTGCTTAAATCCCTGTTTTTTTCTTGCCATGGAGATTCTTTCCAGTGTGGTGGTGACTGAACCTCCTTGGCAGGAAATATGGATGAGCTCTGGTTCCTTTCTGGTTTATTTAGGAAAACTCCCAAGCAGCACCCAGGGATATTTCTGGTCCTACAGAACTGGGCCAGGAAATGCTCAGCAAAATTCCTTATCCAGACAAAGGGTTGTAAAAAGGACCAAAAAAACCCCAAAACCAAACCAAACCCACAAGAAAAACTTTAATCCAAACCCCAACCCACCAATTATGGCCTAAAGCAATTCCAGAGGGGCTCCAAAGGCCTTGGAAACCACCAAGAGCTCAAAACAGTTTGGGACGACCAAAATATTGAGCTGGACATGGAAACTGAAGCCTCCAAAATATTTTCACTTTAACGTTTTAGCTTTTTTTTTTAAATATTTAGTTCTTATCAGCCCAATCAGCACAAAATCCAAGGGGTTTATGAAGCCAAAATATGACACTCAGGGCACAAATGCTTGGCATTCCCAGTTTCCGAAAGTTTTCTGCTCTAAAGAAAATAAAATTTAAAACCAAAACATTTAAAACAAAAAAAGAAAGAAAAAAGTGAATATTCTTTGGGATTTTCCTGAGACAGCAGGAAAGCAGCAGGTTGTGTTTGGGATGAGGTGTTGGAAACATTCATAAAAACCATCATGTTTTCAAATYCTGTCAATTTGGGAGTTTGGCTTTTTAATATGCAAACCACCCCAATTCCAAATCCCAACCAAAATCCAGGYTGGTTTAGACACCATGAAATTGGAAATTCTCCAAGAATATTCCAAAGTCAATGTGCAGCCCAGGGCCAGCAATTCCTTACTGGATTTTGTCATTGGCTTCCCAGGCATCCAATATCCTCTGCACCAGGCAGCACTTCTGGAACAGCTGCAGGGGGAAAAGAGGGGGAATAATCAGAATTTTCCAAAGGAGAACTGCAGATCCTTCTGTTCCTCCCCTCACTCCTCCTCAGGAACTCAAACTTCAGCACTTCCCCTGCCCAAGATCCCAAATTCCTTCCTGATTATTTCCCCGGAGGATCCAAGGAGTGCAGCAACACCTAGGACATTCCCAGGCTGCTTTTGGGCTTCGCAGCAGCAGGAAGGAACACACCATTGGAATTTTGCAACCACACCAAGGTTTGACCATTATGAGCTGCAAATGTACTCAGGTGCGTTTTCCGTCCAAAATTTATAGGGATTTTTACTAAAAAATGGAATTTTAATAATAAATAGGATCATTTTAATCATAAATAGGGATAATTTCCATAAAAAGCACAGGATTCACAGGGCCATTCAATGAGAGGAGTTTGAATGGGACGCTAAAAATAAAGGTACAAGGTCCACAAGAACCACTAAAAATGCCAATAAATTACAATAAACCCCACTAAAAATGCCAATAAATACTAATGAACGCCACAAAAAATGACAATAATAATAAACCCCACTAAAAATGCCAATAAATAATATTAAACCCCACAAAAAATGACAATGAATACTAATAAACCCATTCAAAATGACAATGCATACTAATAAACCCATTTAAAATGCCAATAAATAATAATAAACCCCACTAAAAAGGGGTTTATAAGTAATAACAGACCCCACTAAAAATGCCAATCAATAACAATAAACTCCCAGASAGCCGAGCCCACGCTCTGGAACAGCCCATCCCAGCCATTCCCAGGAGCAGAGGGTGACCCATCCCAGCACTCACGTGGGTGACCATGATGTTCTCGGTGGCTCCGGCCGCGGGCTCGGCGCTCCCGGCGCTCTCCGGGGCCGCGTTCCCGTCGGGAGCCTCCTCCTGGCTGCCCGGCTCCCCCGGGCTGGGCTTCCCCTCCTGCACGGAGTGGGACAGGATGGCTGCTATGGACAGTTCCACTTGGAAATGCAAAAAGTTATTCCACGTGTATTTAAAAAATAAGTCCTGCGGGAGAAAAGAGAGAAACAGAAGAATTTACTCGGGATGAATTTTCCTATTTTTAACCATCACATGATATCAGGGATCTTTAAGGATCTTTCCAACCCAGCTCATCCCGGGATTCTGGGACTTCGTGACATTAAATTGTTGCCCAAGTTGTTTAATTCCACTAGAAGAGTTCTCCTGCTACACCCCAGCACCCACTGCCGGCTGGGCTCTGCTGGCTCTGCATTTCCAGGGTGCTCAGTCTGCAGAGAAATAAAGGAATATTCCCAATAAACTGAGCACCCAGGAATGCTCTCACACACAGACAGCACTTACAGCACAGACACACTGAAAAAAACCAACTTAACTGTTATGGGGCTGAATTAATCCTAAGAAAAACAGGWACTAAATAATTGCTAAGGATGGAAATCATTCTCCTAAGGATACCCAGGAAAAAGCAGCCCATCCCAGCCCAGGGCCTGTTCCCAGCTGGACAATCCTGATTCCTGACTGGGGCGAGTGTATTGAGGGAGCTCTCAGTATGTTCATGGATGTCACTGAGTTGGGTGGGATGTGGAAGCTCTGCAGAGGGATGGGGTCAGGCTGGATCCATGGCATGAGGCCAGCAGGGTGAGGGTCAGCAAGGCCAAGTGCCAGGCCCTGCCCTGGGGTCACCCCAAGGCCCTGGAAGGCTCCAGGAGGGGCCGAGGGGCTGCAGAGCTGGGCAAGGCCCTGGGGGGGCTGGGCCAGCGCTGGGCACGAGCCCAGGGGTGCCCAGGGGGGCAGGAGGCTGATGGCCCCTGGGCTGTGCCAGCCCCAGGGTGGGCACAGCCCCAGGGCAGGGATTGGCCCCTGGGCTGGCCCTGCTCAGGGACTCCCTGGAATCCTGGGGGCAGCTCTGGGAGGAATTTCCTCATGGAAAGGGTGGTCAGGCCTTGGAAGGGGCTGCCCAGGGGGGTTTGGAGTCCCCATCCCTGGAGGTGTCCAAGGAATTCCTGGATGTGGCACTCAGTGCTCTGGGATGGGGACAAGGTGGGGATCGGGCACAGCCTGGACTCAGTGACCTTGGAGGGCTTTTCCTACCTAAATGATCCCAGGATTCTGGGAGAAAGTTCATCTCTCAGCATTCCAGGAGCTCACACACACACACCCCACAGACTGTTTCACACCCTCTCCACTGAACTCGCAAGGAACTGGAAGTGTGAGGCTCAGCTCCACATCCCAAACAGTTGGACTGGGATCGGACAAGCTGTTCCAAGGACGGCCGCTCCTCCTCGCGGCCCCCGGAGCAAACCCCGCCCGGAGCCGCTCCCAGGGCCCGGATGACTCCGGTTCCCCGCGGGCAGAGCCCCCGGGACACTCACAAGTAGCAGGTCCATGGTGCTGAGGCGGCAGAGCTCCTGGTTGATGCTGGGCGTGTTGGTGTGCAGCAGCGCCGCGATGAGGCGCGAGCCGTGCAGCCGCGCGTTCCCCAGCGGCTCCTCCAGCACCCCCAGCGTGGTCAGGATCGCCGATTTCTGCGGGCAGGGACGGGATATCAGGGAAGGATGGCGCTCCCGGGGGGCGCCCGCTCCAGGGCTTTCCTCTCCGTGGTGCCCGGTGACGGGACAAGGAGTTACGGCCATAAATTAAGCCGTGAGAATTCCACCTCAGCACAGGGAAGAACTTTCCATGGCAGGGCAAGAGTCCTGGATCAGCTCCAGGGAGGGCCTGGAGTTTCCCTCTCTGGAGACATCCCAAACCCGCCCAGATGTGTCCCTCTGTTACTCGCATCCAGGACTGGATGATCCTTTCCAACCCCCGCTATTCTGGGATTCTGGGATTTAACAGAACCTGTTCATTTCAGGAATGTTCTCAGCAGGGAAACCTAAACCACCTTCCCATGAGGATGGCTCTGGGACCACTGGGAGATGTGACTTCCAAATCAGAAGATTAAAATCAGATTATCCACTAAAAGCTTCTTCCTGTCCATCCCTTCCCATCTCCACTCAGTCCCCCAATCCCAAACTGTCTCTGCTTCCTGCATTTCCCTAAGAACAACCACCCTCAAATTCCTGCTGCCTGATCCCTGCACACCTGAGGCATGAAATGACAGTGTGGATTCCCCTTCCCGAGCCCTGTGTCCGCCCCAGGCTGTCGGAAATCCCGGGAATGCTGGGGAAGGGCGGGAATGGCAGGCTGTACCTTGGGCGGGCGCAGCAGCAGCTGGTGGAAGTCCTTGAGCCGGGGCTCGATCCCGTGCAAGATGCTGCTGTTGACAGTGTAAGACCTCTCGAATCCCTGAGTGTACGAGTCCATCAGTCCTTCCACCCTGCAGGAAACACCAGGATCTGCTTGGGAATTCACCCACAATTCACTCTTCCTGTTCTGAATAACCGAATGGTGTCAGGTGGTCCTCAAGGTCCCTCCCGACCCAGCGCATCCTGGGATTCTGGGACTTTGTGAGATTAAATCATTGCCCAATTTGCTGTTTAATCAGCAATTCCACTAAAACCATTTTCCTTCTACACTTCCCATTTTCTGTCTTCTTTCTACTGGGGCCCAGAGCTGCCCCCAGTATCCAGAGGTGGAGATTTCATGAAAGAGCCTCCAGTCCCACTGGCCATGTCAGTGGTTTTCTCTTCCAAAAGAAGGATGAAAAATAAGAATTTTCAGCTCCTGAATATATTCCCATAGCTGCATTACAATAATTCTATTATTTCTATTATTTATTCTATTAATTAGTATTAGTAACATTTCCAAGGTGCTGCTCACACAACCCAGCCTGTGCTGAGCTCAGGGGGAGCTGACCATAAATAACCTCCCATTCCCGAAGGGCTTCCTGGCGTCCCAAACTTCCCAAACACTTCCAAAGGAAACGGCATCAGCAAGAGCTGACTAAAAAATGTTTGCTCCTTCCACTGTCCCAGGTTGCTCCAAGCCATGTCCAGACTGGCCTCGGACACTGCCAGCGATCCAGGAGCAGCCACAGCTTCTCTGGGAATTCTGTTCCAGGGCCTGCCCACCCTCCCAGCCAGGAATTCCTTCCCAAGATCCCATCTAACCCTGCTCTCTGGCAGCGGGAAGCCATTCCCTGTGTCCTGGCAGACGTTTCACAGACATCACTTCACACCAGGCCCCGAACCGTCCCCGTTTCCCCGAGTCCCAGCCCGCAGTTCCGGAGCGCTCCGGAGGGGAGCTCCCGCGGGAAGGCCCCGGCTCACCCCGAGCGCCGCGTCTCCAGCAGGGTGAGCAGGACCTGGGTGCCGTTGACGATGCAGGTCTCGCTCTGCTCGCCGTCGAACATGTTCCTCAGGAGCTGCTCCACGCATTCCTGCCTGCGGACACACGGCACGGCTCGCGCGGGCTGCGGCCGCTGACACCGCCCGGCGCCCGCCCCTGCTCTCCCGGGAAAAAGCCGCTGCATCGACGGATCGATTCCGTTATTTTGGGATGGAATAAAGACAAAGGGAAGATCCCACTCTTCCCGCTGTTCTTCGCCAGGACCGAGGAATGATGGATGGGAGAAACAGGAGGCAGAGGCCAGCCCTGCTCCCCAGCTCCAGTTACTGCAGCTCCTGTTCCCCACCACATCCCAGCTCCTTCCCTCGAGGGCAGCTTCCCAAAATCCAGCCCTCAGGAAGTCCCTAGCCTGCCTTCCCCAGTCACATGTCCCACTAAACCCAGCAGGACTGGAGTTCACAGCCCAATTTTTACCATTTTCTAATGTTCCAAAAAATCTCCTTTCCGTGGGTATAAATAAAATATGAGATAAAAATGTAAAAATGGATGAATAATTCATGAGGGAGAAGGATTTTAATAAGGAGCATCCAAACACCCTCTGTCAGCACAAGCAGGAGAGGCAGAGGCAGGGAAAAGGGAATTTTCTGTCATTAACCCAATTCACTTTTACTGCACTCAGCCAGCAGCTCCTGAAAGCTGGATTTGGGGTTCATTCCCTAACCCCGATCCCACGTCCTTCCTGCTGATCATGCATTCCTGACTCAGGGATGACAAAAGTTATCCAAAAGCCAAAAGGTCACCAGGAATGCTGGGTAAAATTGGACAGGAGAGTGATGAGCTTTGTGACCTTCAGCAGAAAGGGAAGAGGAGCAAAAGAATCACTTTGCCCAAAATATCCTTTATTTTGAGCAGGAATTCTGGAGATGTTTCCTGGAAGTGCAGGATCCCACAGCCCTCTCCAAAACTACCAAAAAACCTACCAAAAATTACCCAAGAAGTGTGAAAGTGCCACGTTCTCCATGGCCACCACCCCTCCCACCGCAGGGAATCCTGACCCTCATTAAAGGTCCTGGGATTCCCAGGGGGAATGTCTGAGCTGGAATCTCCAAACTTCAGAGGGCTCAGAACYGACACGGAGTGAGGAGAGGCTGAGGGCTCCAGCCAGGGATGGCACCTCCAGAGCCTCCAGATCCAGAGTCCAACAGCAGGAGGACCTGGAGCTGCTGGAGAGAGTCCAGAGGAGGCCCYRSAGCTGCTCCAGGGCTGGAGCCCCTCTGGAGCCAGGCTGGGAGAGCTGGGGGTGTTCACCTGAAGAGGAGAAGGCTCCAGGGAGAACTCAGAGCCCCTTCCAGGGCCTAAAGGGGCTCCAGGAGAGCTGGAGAGGGACTTGGGACAAGGCCTGGAGGGACAGGACACAGAGAATGGCTTCCTAGTGCCAGAGGGCAGGGTTAGATGGGATCTTGGGAAGGAATTCCTGGCTGGGAGGGTGGGGAGGCCCTGGAGTAGAATTCCCAGAGAAGCTGTGGCTGCCTCTGGATCCCTGGCAGTGTCCAAGGCCAGGCTGGATGGGGCTTGGAGCAGCCTGGGATAGTGGGAGGTGTCCCTGGCCATGGCAGGGGTGGCACTGGATGGGCTTAGAGGTCCCTTCCCACCCAAACCATTCCATGAATCCATGAAAARCCAATGCTGTGCTCTTCCCAGCAAAGGATCCTGTCAGGCCCTGGCACAAAGGCCGGATCYGCCTCATCCCTGCAGGAGCAGTGAAGGAAAGGAGGTATTTATGGAGGAGCAGCAGGTCCCAGCAGGGGCAGAGCTCCACGGCAAGCCCAGGAAGGTCCTGGTGACTTCCCAGTGCTGGGATGATCCATATCCCATTCCCACCTGCACACACCAGCTCCTATCCCAGTAATTTTCCCATGGTCATGTAGGAACTGACAGCTCCAAATCAGCAGAAATACTCCCAATGTCCCCTAAATTCAGGGAGCTCTGGGTGGACAGGAACATCCAAGGGGAATTGGGAGCTCCAGTTCCTTCCACAGCTCCTTCCAGCCCTTTCCTCACCAAATGTTGCTTCCAGGCCTAAAAGAGCCTTTTTTGTTTTCAGTCTCCTGGAGAATCTCCAGAAGTTTTTAGGTTTGAAGCAAAGATAAGAAGCAGAAAACACAGGACATAAATAATTTAATGTTCATTGCAAAGAACAAAGGAACAACTCCAGGAATGGAGCAAACTGGGAAAATCAACATTTCTGGAACACACTGAACCTTATCTGGGAAAYTGGGGAGTCATGGAATGGTTYGGGTGRGAAGGGACCTCAAAGTCCATCCAGTGCCACCCCTGCCATGGCCAGGGACACCTTCCACCATCCCAGGCTGCTCCAAGCCCCATCCAGCCTGGCCTTGGACACTGCCAGGGATCCAGGAGCAGCCACAGCTTCTCTGGGAATTCTACTCCAGGGCCTCCCCACCCTCCCAGCCAGGAATTCCTTCCCAAGATCCCATCTAACCCTGCTGGTGGCAGTTTGAAACCATTCCCTGTGTCCTGTCCCTCCAGTTCCTGATGGCCAATCCCCCTCTGGCTTCCTCTGAGGTCCCTCCACACCCCAAAGGTGCTGTGAGGTCTCCACACCACCTTCCCTTCTCCAGGCTGAACATTYCCAATTCTCACCCTGAAATTCCTTGGGTTTTGCCTCACCTTCAATCAAGGCTGGGAGCTTTGGGCTGCCTGACCTCCTCTCCTGCCTCCACACAGAGCCCCAAACCCCAAATCCCAAACCCCAAACCCCAGGAGAGGCCGTTCAGTGCTGCTCCAGCTCCAAAGGATCATCCCTGCTCCATCTGCTCCACGTGGAGTGATCCTGGAACCACTCCCAGTGCCCCCAGTGCCCCCAGTGTCCCCAGTACTCACGATTCCAGTGCTGTGAGAAGAGGGTCTGGCTCTGGGACATCCTGCAGCTGAGTGCTCTGGTCTCTGCTCAGCCTGATGATGTCACACAGGGTCTGGGAAGCGTTGGATTGCCTCTGGCAACAGGGAAACAGGGACAGGAGCAGCGTCAGCCAAGCTGGGAATGCACCAACGGGGATCAACCCCATTCCTGCTCCACTCTGGAGTCACTCATTAGACACCCCTGGAGTAGCAGCACTGACAGATTTGGAATCCAAGGCGATTGGCTCCAATGGGATGACTAACACAGAGTTCAGGAGCTCAGGAATGAGGATCCCTTTTCACCTCCTCCTCAATCCCGTTAACCTGCACATTCCCAACACAAACATTCCATCCTCCCTCTCCCTGCTCGGGTTTCCTGCTTGAGAAAACCCTTTCCAGCTCAATAACTGGGGATTAAAAGGCTTCCAAGGGGTGTTTGAGGAATTAATTCCCTCGTTCTGGCCATCAATCAAAGCCTCTCTGGAGCTGCTGTAACTCAGCTCTGCTCCAACACAAATCCATTGGGATGTTCCCAGTTTTCCTCTCAGTTTGGCTGGGATGAGCTGAGGGAATTAGACTCAGAGAATGACGTTTTCTACATTTTACAGCTGAACTCCTACTTCGGGCTAAAAAGATTGGAAAATGGCATAAAGTAGTTGATTCTAAAGGATTTTCCAGGAACAGCAGGTACCTCCCTAATCCCAAAGGAAGTCCTCGTTCTGTGTTGATTTGAGATGAACTGAGGCAGCAGCAAAACTAAAAAATTGGGAGTAAAATAAACCAAAAGCAGACGAAACCACACCAAAACCACCACATTTGGCGCTGAGCAGAGGATGGGACATCCCAAGGCTATCCCTGGTGGCTCCTCCACAGATCACTGCGACAGTGCCCAAGGGAAAAGGGAATCTCCAGGACCCTGCAGGAGCCACCACCCCCAGCCAAAGCCCCAGAGCCCTGGTCCCACTCACATCCTCGTCCTGGCTCGAATGGATCAGCTCCACGAGTCTCTGGATAATCCTGGCTTCATTCAGCCACTGCAGGGAAAACAGAGCAAGAGAAATTCCTCATTGGATATCCCAGAACTCAGAACAAGAGGAGCTCTGGGAATCTTTTCAGGAAGGGGAAGCCCTTCCTTCTCTCTCCTAATCCCATCCCTGAGGTAGGGACAGGGATGGGTTTGGATTTGCATCAGCATGGATAGGCATGGATTCTGATTTGCATCCTGCCATGGAACTGAAAACCCAAACACCTCTGGAAAACGTGGAATGCTCCAGTGACAGCCTCATGTGAGCAGCAACGGCAGAACCACCACCATGTTCTCCCACCAGCTCCTGCCCTTCCTGCTGCTCACACTCGGGAACTCCTCATCCTTCCAGAAGCTGGAACAGGAGTACCTCCATCCTGTACCTCCACCTCTCTGCAACTTCCTGTCCTTAGTGCAAACCATTCCTTATCTCYCTTCCCGGCCCAGGGAAACCAGGAATGTCATCTCCACATGATCCCTTCCACTTCTGCCTGCCCAGCCTCACCTGCAGGCTCAGCCCCTCATCTCCACCCCTTTCCACTCACACTCCCACACTCCTTGTTCCAGGAAAACTGCTGGATGTGGGATCACCCAAACTCAGCACACCAATGAACAAACTCAGCTGCTTGGGAAATGACCAAACTTCACTTGCAAGGAAGAACACCGTGGAGGCTTCTGCAATGACAGAATCATGGAATCCTGGAATGGTTCGKGTGGGAAGGGACCTTAAACTCATCCAGTGCCAGCCCTGCCATGGGCAGGGACACCTTCCACTGTCCCAGGCTGCTCCAAGCCCCATCCAGCCTGGCCTGGGACTCTGCCAGGGATCCAGGGGCAGCCACAGCTCTGGTGGAGTTCTGGCTTCCCAACAAATCCCACCTGCCTGGGCAGCCTCTCCATGCCCATTCCTGGCTGCTCCAGCCCCACTCCAGCTCCTCCAGGCTGGCTGTGCCCACAGGAGCTCAGGCAGGAGTGTCCCCCTCACCCTTGCACACCCTGTCCCATGGGATGGATCGTGTGGATCCTCACACTGTTGGCCTCATCCCATGGATCCAGCCCGTCCAGATCCCTCCACAGAGCTTCCCATCCCTCCAGCACCTCATCCCATGGATCCAGCCTGTCCAGATCCCTCCGCAGAGCTTCCCATCCCTCCAGCACCTCATCCCATGGATCCAGCCCATCCAGATCCCTCTGCAGAGCTTCCCATCCCTCCAGCAGATCACTCAACAGAAGCTGCGCTTCTTGTCACTGAGGCAAGCATGAGAAGAGGAAGTGCATATCCATATCCATATCCATATCCATATCCATATCCATATCCATATCCATATCCATATCCATACCCATATCCACAATAAATCCCCAGGACAAGCAGTGGAGTCCCCTCAGGGTGGCTGTGTTTGTCCAGGGAGGGTTTCCACCAAACCAGGCAGACAGAGGATGCATTTCTGCGATGCCACTTCTGTGTCCTGATATTAAAACTTCTTCAGGAATGCTCCAAATCTGGGCTTTCCTCTGCACAACAAGGGAATTATGTTCAGTCAAGGGTATTTCTCTCCCAAATCCAGAGACTTCAGGATCAGCTGACATGGATCCAAGAGAAAACGCTGTCACCCCGATGCCCGAGGACGTCCCGAGGCAGTGCCTGAGAGCCAACCCTGCTGGAGGAGCTCCTGGGAGGGCTCTGGAGAAGACTCTTCTAATATTTTCAGTTGTGAGAGTCCAGAAACAGGAGGAAACAGAGCAGGCAGAGCAGGAAGGATCCAGTGGAAACAATGGATGGTTYCACTTGCATGGAAGGCAACGCCAAGTTGGGTGGGATGTGGAAGCTCTGCAGGGGGATCGGGACAGGCTGGATCCGTGGGATGAGGGTCAGCAAGGCAAGTGCCAGGTCCTGCCCTGGGGTCACCCCAAGGCCCTGGAAGGCTCCAGGAGGGGCCGAGGGGCTGCAGAGCTGGGCAAGGCCCTGGGGGGGCTGGGCCAGCGCTGGGCACGAGCCCAGGGGTGCCCAGGGGGGCAGGAGGCCGATGGCCCCTGGGCTGTGCCAGCCCCAGGGTGGGCACAGCCCCAGGGCAGGGATTGGCCCCTGGGCTGGCCCTGCTCAAGGACCCCCTGGAATCCTGGGACACCCAGGGGCAYCTCCAGGGCCACTCAGCATCTCCACTTTGCTTTCTTATTTTTGGCCACCTAAAATCTTTACCAGGTCAAATTAACCCAACAGGATGGGGCTGGAATAGATCCCACCCACAACTGCCAGGTCCTGGATGGTTGATAGCTGGAAATCTGGATACCTGGAAGTTTCCTGGAAGGAAATCAGTCATCCAGGAAAAACACTGCTCCATCCAAGGCCAGGTTGSACAGGGTTGGAGCAACCCGGGCTATGGMAGGTGTCCCTGCCCACGGTGGCACTGGATGGGCTTTGAGATCCTCTGCAAACCAAACCATTCCATGATTCCATGATCCTATGATTCCTCAAACACGGTGAGGAACTAAACTAATTACTGTCCCAAYCAATCACTTTAAAATTCTGAACACTGGGAAACAGATTCCCTTCTTCCACGCTCTCCAGCTGCAGTAAGCAGTGGTTGCTCCATGGAAAAATGAGCTGGAACCCCTTTCCTGCCCGGACTGAGCCAGGCTGGGCTGAAGGACCCACCAGAACCATCGCCAGCAGTGGGCAAAGGAGCTGCCAGAGGGGTGGAACGAAACACCCAGAGACCCCTTTAGTCCCAAGCCAGGCAGGGGCAGAGGGGCTGGGAATGCCCCGGGAACGCCCCGGGAAAGGCAGGCTCACGTTGAGCACGTCCTGGCGCAGCGCGGCCGGCTCCACGCAGCTGATGAGGCGCAGCAGCAGGTCCATCATGGCTGAGGTGTCGATGTGCTTTAGCACCAGGCTCAGGAACTTGTCCTTTCTCCTCAAAAACGAGATCACCTGCGGAGACAGGAGCCCCCGTCAGGACACGGAACTCCCTCACGGCTCCCAGAGCTTCTCTCTCGTCTCAGCCACGGACCTTGGGCTGGGAACTCTCCAGGGAACAAGGAATAATGTTCTTATTCCAAGGCAGGAAATCAGATCTTTTTAGCCAACTTTTGTCCCCTCTGTGCCCCAGAAAAACCCAAACCCACGGAATTAAGAGTGTCAAGAGAAGGTGGACAATTTTCCTTTCCTCTCAAGCTCTCTGCCAGCCAGCATTTAAAAAAACAATATTTACTGGGATGTGAGTATTCCTAAACTCCTGTTCAGCCCATGCTTCCAGCACCCCTTTTTTAAGGATGAGACTGAGGCAATGTTTATGGATTGGGATGAGACTGAGGCCCTGTTTAYGGATTGGGATGAGACTGAGACCCTGTTTATGGATTGGGATGGCTCTGATGATCCTCAACATGCCCTGGTATGAAAAATGAAGCTTCAGCTCTGGCGTGGGGATATCCCAGCTACGGCAGATCCCAACCCAAAACCCTGGGAAGAGTCTGTCCAAGCCAGCACCTCCCTCCATTGAGGAATTCTGAACTTTTTGGAGACTCCACTTCAACTCCAACCTTAACCCCAACTCCCAACTCTGGGAATAACCCGAGCTGACAGCGAGGACACAACACCGGGCATCAATCCGCGCCGCGGATCGGGACAAACCCCATCCCTACCTGTTCCGTTTTCCTGGCAATGAGGTTCCCAATGGTCTTGCTGAAGAAGCTGGCGAGCAGAGGGTTCAGGGGGGGCTCGTGGTCCAGGAAGTCGTAGAGGATGTTGAGCAGGGTCTCGTCCCCGCCCAGCTTGTCGTTGATCTGTGGCACGTCCGACGTCAGCAGCTCGCAGGCCGTGTTGGGATACCTGGAATGACACACCCGGAGCGACTACAGGTGAAATGGAAACTCTCCTGGAAATCTGCCCTTTCCCAAGGTCTTATTAAAGTGAAGGAATTCTTCCCTGGGAGGGTGGGGAGGTCCTGGAATGGAATTCCCAGAGAAGCTGTGGCTGCCCCCGGATCCCTGGAAGTGTCCAAGGCCAGGTGGGAGCAGCCTGGGATAGTGGAAGGTGTCCCTGCCCACGGCAGGGGTGGCACTGGGTGGGCTTTGAGGTTCTTCCCAACCCAACCCATTCCATGACTGATTCCCTCTTGTGAGGACACTTTTCCTGCCATGGGTTATTGATATCTGACCAAACCAGGTTCCTACACCAGGATCTTTCCCAACCTCTGCAATCCAAGCTCTGCACTCACCACGCGCCACTAAAACACTTCCAGCCCAGCTGGGAGCTTTGACCCCTTCCCAGCACCATTCCCTGGAGCTCTGCACCCTTTCCCAGCACCATTCCCTTCCTATTTCCGCAGTTCCTGCCCTAAAGGTTCCAAGAGCCCCTCAGGCCCCGCTGCTGCTGTTCCTGTGCCTGGTGCTGCCCAAGGAGCTGCRGATGTCCCAGGCACCACCACAGGGATTTTCCAGCCCTTCCATCTCTTCAGCCCCCAAAGGAGACATGAGGAATTCTCTCTCCTCTTCCTGGCTCATTGCCCCATGCAAAAAGCATCCACAATTCCTAAAGATCCATGTGTGGAGCCTCCCTCGGATACACATCCCAAGGATAGGGGAGAAATGGGACCTCTCCTTGTCCCAGCAGGCTCTGCTCCCACAGCTCTCACAGCCCCAGGTCTGATCCAACCCCTCACCATTCCCATTCTGGCACCACATTCCATCCCTGGTGCTTTCCAGGCTGCAGGGAACTCACCTGACCTGCCATTTCCCCCTGTGTCCCCCCTGGAAGCTGAGCTCCCCTCAGCCCTGGGCTCAGCAGTTCCTTGGCAGTTCCAGGAGTTCACACTCTCCCTTCCTGCTCCAGTCACCATCCAGGTGCTCAATTCCACATGTTCTGCCTGGATGGGGATTTACTGGGGAGTTTTCCTCTTTGCAGTTTCCCTTCTGAACTTTATGAACTTCCACTGTTTCAGGAATAAAACCCCTGGATGGTTCCCTCTCCACACATTCCGATCCCCACATCCTTCCAAACCTATCGAGTTTCATCCTGTTCCACTTTACAACTTTCATAACCTTTCCTGAAGAGCCAAAAGTGGGATTCCATCTGGATTTACACAGAGTTCACTCTTCCTGCTCAGCCTTATTTATTCCAAAAGCTTTCCTAGTTTCTAAGAAGCTCAAACCCTCTTTCCCCTCTCCAGGCTTTGGAGACGCTTCTGTTCCTGCTCTGCCTGCGAGCCCGAAGTGCTGCCCAGAAAATGCTCCATCAGATCAGCCCTCAGTGTCCCAGCAGGAAYTTCCTTCTCAAAACCTGTCCTTGTCCCCACCTTCCCTCATTCATCATCTGTTTGGTTACAACCATGGAATCACGGAATGGTTTGAATCATGGAAGGGACTTCCAAGCCCATCCAGGGCCACCCCCGCCAYGGCCAGGAATCCCAGCCCAGCCTCTCCCCACCCTCCCAGCCAGGAATTCCTTCCCAAGATCCCACCTATCCCTGCCCTCTGGCACTGGGAAGCCATTCYCCGTGTCCTGTCCCTCCATGCCTTGTCCCAAGTCCCTCTCCAGCTCTCCTGGAGCCACTTCAGGCCCTGGAAGGGGCCCTGAGCTCTCCCTGGAGCCTTCTCCTCTCCAGGKGAACATTCCCAGCTCTCCCAGCCTGGCTCCAGAGGGGCTCCAGCCCTGGARCAGCTCCRGGGCCTCCTCTGGACTCTCTYCAGCAGCTCCAGGTCCTCCTGCTGTTGGAGCAGGGCTGGAGCAGCTCTGCAGGGGGTGTCCCAAATCCACCCCTCAGAGCAGGATCCTGGCAGCAGCAGCCACAGGATATTSCAGTGTATTCCCTGGCATCCACTCACCTGGAAACAGCCCCTAACCAGCGTTATCAGCTCTCTTATCTGACAGCAGACCTGAACCTGGCACTGCTGTGGCTTCCAACCAACCCCAACACCAACACTGCTCCATTCCCACCAGGAAAAACCCACCCAGTGTTATTTATCTACAGTCAGAGCAGCCTTTGGTTTTTATATAAACTTCCCACAGGCAAACAACATCCCCAAACCCAAAGTGCCAATGCTTTGGAGTCTGCATTGAGTTAAAAACGCATGARCACAACTCTGGGGAGAACCCAAGCCCTGGGAGGAGCTCAGCATGGTCCGAGCAGAGGCAGGTCCTGCCTGTGACCCCCGAAACCAGCAGGAATTCCATGTGTGGCACACTGAAAACATCTCAGTCTCTATGGGATTTCCATTCATTTTCCAGCTCACTTTCTTTTGTACGCTTGGAAATCCATTGAATTCAGAGATTTTCTGCTTCCTCTGCTTCCCATTCCCACAAAAACCTGCTGAGGGAGCTTTGGAGACGCTGATTGTGAGGGAAAACTGAGATTTTTTTTTTGAGACATTATTTGAGCTATGACTTTTTGAGACATTATTTGAGCTGTGATTTTTTAAAGACATTAATTGAGCTATGAGTTCTKGAGACATTATTTGAGCTATGATCTTTTTGAGACATTATTTGAGATTTTATTTTTTTAGGCATTATTTGAGCTATGATTTTCTAAGACATTATTTGAGATGTGATTTTTTAAGACATTATTTGAGCTATGATATTTAAAGACACTATTTGATCTATGAATCTATGATTTTTTAAAGACATTTGAGGTATGATTTTTGGAGACATGAGATTTGATTTTTTTTTAGACATTATTTGAGCTATAATATTTTGGAGACRTTATTTGAGATTTGATTTTTGGAGGCATTATTTGAGATTTGATTTTCTTAAAGACATTATTTGAGCTATGATTTTTTTAACGACATTTTTTGAGATTTGATTTTATTAGGCACTATTTGCGCTATGATTTTTTTGAGACATTATTTGAGATTTGATTTTTGAAGACATTATTTGAGCTGTGATTTTTCAAAGACATTATTTGAGATTTTCTTTTTTTAGACATTATTTGAGATGTAATTTTTGGAGAYATTATTTGAGATGTAATTTTTTGGAGACATTATTTGAGCTATGATTTTTGGAAACATTATTTGAGCTCTGATTTTTTGAGACGTTATTTGAGCTCTGATTTTTGGAGATATTATTTGAGATTTTACTTTTTTTAGGCATTATTTGAGCTATGATTTTTTGGAGACATTGTTTGAGATTTCATTTTTGAAGACATTATTTGCGCTATGATTTTTAGAGATATTATTTGAGATTTCATTTTTTTTTTTTTGAAACATTATTTGAGCTATGATTTTTTGGAGACAAATTCCATGTTAAACCACCAAAACCAAAGCAACAATTCCTGACAATTCCCCCCAACCCCAAMCTGCTGTGAAACACCCCCGGCGAGGAGGTGCCACACCCCGGCGCGGGGCCGGATCCAGGGCGGGATCTCCGTGCCAGCCGCRGGGCGTCCGGGCGGGATTCCCCGCGGGAAGCAGGAACCCAATACCTACTTGAATCGGACCTTCTCGTCCATGTCCRCGGGGGGCTCGTGGGTGATGAGGGTGACCAGCTGCTCCATGCAGTGCTGCTGGCACAGGAAGTCCAGCAGCCGCCGGTTCTGGGCCTTGCATTCCTGCAGGACGTCATCCTCGTCCATCAGCTCCTCCAGGGTCACATCCTCCTTGTCCAGCAGCTTGTCCACGTGTGACGTCGTGTTCAAATCAAACTTCCAGAACATGGTGATGGGACACGGCGGGCTGGGGGCAGGAGAACACCGGTTAATGCTCCATCTCCAGCGTTTATTAGCGTGGAATTGGGGACACTGGAGAAGACCTTTACGTTCATYGGGTCCAACCCTCAACCACGTTCACCACCAACCCTCGTCCTCAAGGGCCGCATCCAGGAATTCCTTGGACACCTCCAGGGACGGGGACTCCAAACCTCCCTGGGCAGCCCCTGCCACGGCCTGACCACCCTTTCCATGGACAAATTCCTCCTGATGTCCAAGTTCATGGAATCCCAGACTGGTTTGGGTGGGAAGGGACCACAAAGCCCATCCAGGGCCACCCCTGCCATGGCCAGGGACACCTTCCACTATCCCAGGCTGCTCCAAGCCCCATCCAACCTGGCCTTGGACACTGCCAGGGATCCAGAGGCAGCCACAGCTTCTCTGGGAGTTCCAGCCCAGCCCCTCCCACCCTCCCAGCCAGGAATTCCTTCCCAACATCCCATCTAACCCTGCCCTCTGGCACTGGGAAGCCATTCCCTGTGTCCTGTCCCTCCATCCCTTGTCCCAAGTCCCTCTCCAGCCATTAACACTAAAAGCTCACRGAGTGGCTGTCATTCCCTATGGATAAAGGTGACCAGCACAGYTCACTCCGGATGAGCCCTGGGCAGCAGCAGGACTGAACTCAACCTCACTTCATGAACAGAGTCCCTGGGATGAGCGGTGTCCCTGTGCCACATTCCCAGATGATCTGACATCACCGTGTGCTTCCATAGCCGGAATGGATCACAAGGCTGTTTTAACCTAACCCACATCCCCATTTCACACAGCACAGCTCTCTCCAGCCATTCCTTCGGCTTTTTCCAGCATCCAAAAATGTCCCTGCACCTGATCCTCCGCCAGCTCCACCCTGTGCATAACCTCAGCTACAGCACAACCTGGACATTTTCCTTATAAAAACCCTTCTTCCCTCCAGGAATGACACTGAGGGGGGCTCTGCTTTCTAGCCACCAGAGCAGGGCCATGGAAAAGGCTGAAGACCCCAATTTTTCCATTGGATTTTAAATCTCTGGGCCCCTCCTGGTGTAACTTTCACACCGAAGCTTCAACTGAAGCACTCACAGAGCCAGGATGTGGAACAGAGGAAAAACTCTGGGGAGGCTCAGGTTGGACATCAGCAGGAATTTCCTCCTGGAAAGGGTGGTCAGGCCTTGGCAGGGGCTGCCCAGGGAGGTGCTGGAGTCTCTATCCCTGGAGGTGCCCAAGGAATTCCTGGATGTGGCACTCAGGGCTCTGGGCTGGGGACAAGGTGGGCATCGGGCACAGCTTGGACTCGGTGACCTGGGAGGGCTTTTCCAGCCTCAGGGATCCTGGGATCTGGGATTTCAGGACTGAATTTCGGAGTTGGGAGCAGCCATGTGAATGTTCAACCTACGTGACACCGCAGTGCCAGCGCTGCTTGAGGCTCTGTGTTCCTCACAAACTGTTCTTGGGATATTTTTAACCATCTCTGCTTGGTTATAAATTCACCGAGGGAAAATCTGACATCAAAGGCCCTAAAGGAAGGAGGTTTGGGGGCACAGTGAACCCAAATGCAGAAATATTCCCTCCATATGTGTGGGCTCCACACGGAAATCTCACCTTTCTAATGTACACCCATTGTAAACCTGGCAATTCTACAGTTTTCCAAAACTTTTCATACATCTCTAGGAAGAGCTGCCTGATCTTCCCTGTGAGGTGGGGAGGCCCTGGACTAAAATTCCCAGAGAAGCTGTGGCTGCCCCTGGATCCCTGGCAGTGTCCAAGGCCAGGTTGGACGGGGCTTGGAGCACCCTGGGATAGTGGAAGGTGTCCCTGTGCATGGCAGGGGTGGCACTGGAAGGGATTTAAGGCCTCTTCCCATTCAACCCATTCCAAGATAAAAGGACAGTGAGATGTTCCTACCTTCAGTAGAAGTTACTTCAAACGTGAAATCTCCTCCACGGACACAGAAACATTTGGGTTACAGTTCCTGGAACAGGCCCAGCTTCAGGAAATGGTTTTCATCCAGTGTGAACTCCTTTGCAAGCTTCCAATCCTGGAACAGATTTTTAAAAGTGACCATTAACCAAAGGTACCTGAGAGCCAAAGGTTTCTGTTTTTTCCCCTAAATGAAGTTTCACAGAACCTTTCAGCCCAAAGAAAACTTGGACCAAGATCGTAAGGACTGACAACCCCAATCACCACCAGGCCACACAGGATCCTCCCAGTTATCCCAGTTATCCCAGTTATCCCCTATCTGCAGCACTGGGCAAATGGGAACTTCCCAGCCCTGGAAGTGTTCAAGGCCAGGCTGGATGAGGCTTGGATCAACCTGGGATAGTGGAAGGTGATCCCAGAGGAAGCAGTACCAGAATTAAGCTTGGCTCAGCCCCCCYCCCCAGCTCCCTTACAACTCCAGAGCTTGGGTATAACCAAATGTCCACAAATCCAGGAATTCCTGTTGTGCTGTGGGGATACAACCAAAGACAAACCAATCAGGCAGCCCCTGCGTCCAATGGGAATTAAATACAATGTGAATAGAAATGGATTTGCTCATCTCCCAATCAGTAATTCCCTAACTGGAGCCACAACACTCACCTAAACCGAGCTTATTGATCGGAACAGAAACTGTTCAGGATTTTATTTTATAAACTTCGATGCCTTTTCCCCCAGCATTTGTCCCACAAAGTCCTTGACCAAATCCCAGAATCCCAGAGGTTGGAAAAGCCCTCCAAGCTGTCCCCAAGTCCAAGYTGTGCCCAATCCCCATCTTGTCCCCAGCTCAAAGCACTGAGTGTCACATCCAGGAATTCCTCCAGGGATGGGGACTCCAAACCCCCCTGGGCAGCCCCTGCCAAGGCCTGACCACCCTTTCCAGGARGAGATTCCTGCTCATGTCCAACCTGCTCCTCCCCTGGCACAGTTCGAGGCTGTTCTCTCTCCTCCTGTCCCTGTTCCCCTGGGAGCAGAGCTGGACCCCCTTTAAAGCCCATCCAGTGCCACTCCTGCCGTGGGCAGGGACACCTTCCACGGTCCCAGGCTGCTCCAAGCTCCAGCCAACCTGGCCTTGGACACTGCCAGGGATCCAGGGGCAGCCACAGCTGCTCTGGGAAACCTGTGGGTGGGCCTGCCCACCCTCCCAGCCAGGAATTCCTTCCCAAGATCCAACCTGAACCTCCTCTCTGTCATTCTCATGTGCTGCAGGTCCCTTCTGGAGCCAGAACACAAAGGGACCCAGTGTGGCAGATCCCAGCAAGCCCCGCGCTCCGGCACATCCCTGTGGGAATCGCTGAGCCTGCCCTCACCTTCCGGAGCAGCAATGCCAGGGCATGGCTCCAAAGAGTCGCCAGGGACACCCCCGGACACAGCCAGCACTCCCTGCCACCCTCCCGTGTCACTGCTGTG
>JACAXG010000271.1:395961-416087 GCA_018881555.1 Amblyornis subalaris | reverse complement strand
TGTGCCACCACAGCCACCTCCCCCTGTCACTGCTGTGTCACCACAGCCACCATCACTGCCACCACCCCTGTCACTGCTGTGTCACCACAGCCACCTCCCCCTGTCACTGCTGTGTCACCACAGCCACCATCGCTGCCACCACCCCTGTCACTCCGTGCCACCAGGCCATATCTCCCGGCCAAGGGACACTGCTGGTGACAGCAGCAGCTGCAGGAGCTGTTCCTCAGGACCGAGGGGCTGACACCTCTCCTGCCCAGCATTCCTTCATATCCAGCGTCATTCCCACGGCAGCCAAATCTTCCCAAGGCGTCAGGACCAACAGGGAAGGAAGGAACGGAACCGTTTTCACTGCGGGAAGGAGCGTTGGCCAAACGCCCAAGGAACTTGCCCAAAGTTTCGTGGGAGCAAAATCCAAAGGAATTCAAGAGGCTGCTGATCTGCAGCTCCTTTCCCGAGACAGCAACCGGCTCCCAATATCCCAAATAAACACAAATAGCTGTTCTTCCATCRGAGAGACACTCTCCCAAAAATCTGAACAAATTCTAATGTCAATCAAGAGAGAAAGTCCAGTTTGTCTAAATCATGGAATCCTGGAATGGYTGGGTGGGAAGGGACCTCCAAGCCCATCCAGTGCCACCCCTGCCATGGSCAGGGACACCTTCCACTATCCCAGGCTGCTCCAAGCCCCATCCAGCCTGGCCTTGGACACTGCCAGGGATCCAGGGAGAAGAGTTTTTAGGGATATGGTTCAGTTCCAAGCCATGATGAAATCTGTGTCGCAGCTTCCCCACACATTTATGTTCCAATACCCCGTGAACAGGGCCCACCTTTCCCACCTTGGCTACACCTTCCAGGCCTCAGGACAGCCCAAGGTATTCCACAGTCTTTCCATGGAATYCACTCGGGCAAGTAAGGAAAGCTCATTACTGAGCCATCTAAAATCCACTAAAAACCTCTYCAATGCCTTTGGAAAGGCATTTACAGATCAGCAAGTCAAGAACAACTGTTAAAAACATCCCAGCTCCTCTGCTGAGCTCTCCTCAGGGAATTTCCACCTGGACCAAGATCCGCTGGAGGACCYGCCCGACCCTGCTGTTCCTCTGGATAATGTGCCAGGTGAGGTGTGTGTAACCACATCCCTGCTGGACAAGGGGGATGCAGAGCCCATCCTGAATCCCTGAATCCAACTCAGCATCATGGATGGGCACCAGGAGAGCCTGGATGCTTCCCAGAGTGCTCCTCCGCTTCAGGAAGCCAGGAATTAAAAACTGAGCACGTGGAAGGAAACAGAGAACTGTCCTTGGACTCACTGAATCATGGAATATCCTGAGTTGGGAGGGATCCACAAGGATCATTGATCCAACTGCCCAGGACACCYCAACAATCCCAGCCTGTGCATCCCTGAGAGYGTCGTGCAAAYGCTCCTGGAGCTCTGGCAGCCTTGGGAATGTGCGCATTCCCCGGTGAGCCTGTTCAGCCCCACGCCCTCTGGGGGAAGAACCTTTCCCGATATCCAACCCGACCCTCCTGCCATGGGCTCCTCCCGTTTTTGTGCCTGCTGCTCCAGGGAAGCAGGGAGAAAGGATCCATACAGGCTGGAATGCCACTTCCCTGTGGTGAATTCATACCCACAATTCCTCATAACCAGCTACAAGGAAAGGTTCTTTACCTGCAAAAGGCTTTTGAAGAGAATGAGGAGAATCAGGAATTCCTCAATAAAAATAATCCAAAGGTCCATTTAAGCCTTAAAAAAGAGCCTCAAGTGAGGAACAAAACTCTGCCTTTCCCATACATCCTGTGGCTCATCCCAGCAGGCAGCAGCAGGATGGGAGCGTTTGGAAAAGGACAGGCATGTACAAAAATGTACAAAACCCAGCTATTTTTATTTCACATTTAAAGTCTTCCCACTGCCTCAGTTACCTGAGCATGGCTGCTCAGAAATACCAACCCAGATGAGCTAAAGTCAACCTTTTATGGAAGGGAGAACTTCCCCCAGCACTTCACTGATAAAGGAAGAGTTCGAGCTGTTGGAATGAGGGAAAAGCAGCATTTCCCAGGGTATCTCCACTGCTGACAGGAAAACACAACCACAAACTATTCCCTGATCAATCTCCACTTGCAATAATTTTGGCATTTGTTCAGCTTCTTCCCATCTGCTTTAAGAGCTGTCACAACACAATTAGAGAACTTCAGGATCATTGAGGTCAGAAAAGCCCTCCCAGGTCATGAAGTCCACCCTGTGCCCAATCCCCACCTTGTCCCCAGCCCAGAGCACTGAGTGCCACGTCCAGGAATTCCTCGGAYGTCTCCAGGGGTGGGGACTCCAAACCTCCCTGGGAAGCCCCTGCCAAGGCTGAATATCCTAAGTCAAAGGAAAAAACTAATCCCAGCCTAAAGCCATTGGACTTTCCAGCTTCTCCTCTCCAGTACAAGTGAGAGATGCAAGGCCTGGGAAAAACAGTCCAGAGGTTCTCCCATTTTGGGGTTTTATATCATCTACACCTGCATTGACTTTTTTGAGATCAGCTCTTTCCTAACCCTACTTCTCTCTGTCAGGCATTCAGGGATAAAAGGGTGGAAGAGCTGTAAAATCATCCAGGCACTGCCCCAACCCTCGGCCAGAATGGCCAAGTGACCACAAACACCAACTGACCACGATGGTCACTGCGGATAGTCCTGACTAATTCTGATCCACAAAATCCTGCAGCCCATTCCCGACCTCCACACAGTCCTGAGCTCACTGGGATGGGGTTTGGTCTTTGCTGCTTCCTCATTTCCAGCAAATAAATAAATAAATACACAAAGATCCCTCCACCAACTCTTCTAAACCTCAACCATAATATGGGAATTGAAATATTCCCAGAGTCACTGGATCCAACAGTAAATAAACAACAGCTGAGATAAACTGCTGGAGAGAGTCCAGAGAGGCCAGGGAGCTGCTCCAACGGCTGGAGCCCCTCTGGGGCCAGGCTGGGAGAGCTGGGCGTGTTCACCTGGAGAAGGGGAGGCTCCAGGGAGAGCTCAGAGCCCCTTCCAGGGCCTAAAGGGGCTCCAGGAGAGCTGGAGAGGGACTTGGGGACAAGGTGTGGAGGGACAGGACATGGGCATGCCCACAGGCAGGGACACCTTCCACTATCCCASGCTGCTCCAAGCCCCATCCAACCTGGCCTTGGACACTGTCAGGGATCCGGGGGCAGCCAGAGCTGCTCTCGGAAACCTGTGCCAGGGCCTCTCCCCACCCTCCCAGCCAGGAATTCCTTCCCAAGATCCCACCTAACCCTGCCCTCTGCCCCAATGCTGCTGGCTCCTGTACCCAGCCCCTGGCTCATCCCTAAATCCACACACTCCTCATGGCAAACATCATTTCAACACTTCCTTTGTCATCTCCACTTCAGAGCAACAGCAAATTTCTTTTCCTCGGCCTGTGGACATTTAGAAAATGATCTGCARATCATGAGATCCCTGGAACGATCCCGGTAACTGGAGAAGGAACCAAGACCAGTTACTATTTTTAAACTCTAGGCCGAGCTCTGGGAATCTTCCCTGGGAGCTGACCCTGCCCAGAATCAGCACTTTGTGGTGCCAGAGCCTGCTCCCAACCCGTTCAAATCCCCAGGGAGCTGTGCCAGGGAGGGTTAGGTGGGATATCAGGAAAAGGTTCTTCCCCCAGAGAGTGATGGGCACTGAACAGGCTCCCCAGGGAATGGTCTGGGCCCCAAGGCTGCCAGAGCTCCAGGAGCAATTGGACAATGCTCCCAGGGATGCACGGGGGGGGATTGTTGGGGCATCTGTGCAGGGCCAGGGGTTGGATCAATGATCCCTGTGCGTTCCCTCCAGCTCATGAGATTCCATGACTCTGTGATCCCAAGCACACCACAGGATGGATGTGAAGCTGTTGTGGGTTTTGAGTCAGACAATCCAAGCACAGCAGGTCCATCCCCAAGGCCAGGCATCCCTGGACATGGAAATGCAGCCCAGGACCATCCAGTGCAGTTATTTATGGCAATGAACTGCCCAGACCTGCAAGAATGGGAGTGTTTATGGTTATTCCAGCTGAAAGTGCAGGCTGGGAAGAAGCTGGAGTCTCCTGAGCATCACTTGCATGGATATGGAGGGTCCCCAGGTGTCCCACTGCTGCCTGGTGGCTCCCAGGGCACAGACAGTGTCATTCCAAACCCTTTCTCACCTCCTGGCAGCACAGCCAAGTGCTCTGCCTCCCTGCCCAGCTGGAAGTCAGCCCTGATCCATTCCCAGACCTGTCAACCACTCCAACCAAAGCAGGCAAGGAACAGTGCCAGGTTCATACATAACCCCACACTGCCACCTCACAACAATTTACACTTCCAGTATTTTTATCCCCAAGCTCTTCCCAAGAAATTGGAGCATTTGGGTTATCAACATTTTCCAACTGCAATTTCACTTCCCTAAAAAGAGAGAAGTAAACACCCTCCAAAATTCAGAGCACACCATAAATGTCTGCAGTCAGCCCTGACAAAGGCTGCAGGCACATCTCAGTCCTCCTGTGACTGCTGGAGAAGGGAGACAGAAAGCCACCATCCTGCAGGAATTCCTTCCTGGAAAGGGTGGTCAGGCCTTGGAATGGGCTGGAGTCCCCATCYCTGGAGGTGTCCAAGGAATTCCCGGATGTGGCACTCAGTGCTCTGGGCTGGGGACAAGGTCGGGATCGGGCACAGCTTGGACTCGGTGACCTCGGAGCTCTTTTCCAATGTAAACGTTTCTGGGATTCTGGGATTCAGTCTGCCAGGGGAAGAGAATCGTGAGCTCCTCAGTTATTTCAGAGCTCACTCTCAACCTCCTCAGGCTCCCACCTCAGACTCCTGCAGAACACACTCTTGTCTTTGCTTCCAAGATGGAATAATTTCCATATTCATCTTTAGCACAGTAAGGATTGAATCCGAGACCTTTACGGATTCCTCCTCCATTCACCTGAGCCACGACGGATGGTCAGAAACCCCAACGGAGGAAAGGAAATGCTTCCTACATAGATCCTGGAGCTCAAGGCCAGGCTGGACAGGGCTTGGAGCAGCCTGGGATAGTGGAAGGTGTCCCTGCCCATGGCAGGGGTGGCACTGGATGGGCTTTGAGGTCCTTTCCCACCCAAACCAGTGTGGGATTCCATGATTCCATGAACCCAGCCCCTCTGTTCCCAAATGAACACCATGCCAGGAGCCCATCCCATGCCAGCCAAGGGACAGCCAAGGACAGGACCCAGGGAGGGTTCTCTACCAGGAGGCAGCTCTGCAGCTCCAGGACACCCTCCCGAGGGGCAGCACATGAATAAAACAACTCCTTCAACAGCACAATTTTACAGAACTCCATTCTCATCCATCACCACTCCCTTTGTTCCCTCCCTCATTTGCTCAATTCTTTTTGGAATCTCTGACTAAAYGGCAAAGCAAGACACACCGGAGGCCTTGGAGTCAGTGATCCCAGCTGGAATCCAGTTGGGATCTGCAGCACCAAACCCTCACGATCTCGGCCCTTTCTGCCAAGCACATCAAAGCCTCAAGAACACAAAACCCCAAAATGAATCAGAACCTTTATTCCCTCCTACAACCAGGTGGATAAAATTATCAGTTCCCTCTACTGCACACAGTGAGCTTTGCAGTCAGCCACTAAATTAGTTCTGGGATCACTTAAATTCCTAAACTCTTATTTTATAACATGTTCCAGTCTTGGTAGAATAAACGGACACAGTTTATCACTATTTATTCATCTTCCTTCCACGCCCTCACAGTCCCAGAACCTCCAGAGGTGACAGGTCAAGCAGTCACAAGTTTGGTTTGCACACGTGAAAGATGCAACTCTGGGGGGGAAAACCCAAGCCAAACCAGAGCATTTTGCTGGCCAATTCCAGAGCAGGAGGCCACCAAAGGCTGGGCTGAAGGGCACAATGGCCCCTCCAGGTCTAATGCAGTGGGAGCAGCTTCCTTGAGTGGGACTGTGGAGAGGCAGCTCCCATCTCTGCTCCCTGTGACAGGGAATGGCTGGAGCTGTGCCAGGGAGGGTCAGGTTGGATATCAGGAAAAGGTTCTTCCCCCAGAGGATGGGGGGGGCACTGAACAGGCTCCCCAGGGAACAGTCCTGGTCCCAAGGCTGCCAGAGCTCCRGGAGCGTTTGGACAACGCTCCCAGGGATGCACAGGCTGGGATTGTTGGGGTGTCTGTGCAGAGCCAGCGACTGGATCCTTCCAACTCAGGATATCCCATGAGTGAGGGCACCTCTGAACTCCAGCACAGGCACCTGCTGCTGCTTCCAAGAGGGAAGGACAGGTTGTCACCGTGCCAGGCACAGGGAACAAGGACAGGAGTCCCACCTGCCAGCTACATCCACTGGGATCCCAGCTCCTGGTCCCCACTGAGCACAGGCCAAAATACACCTGATCCATGGCACTTCCAGGAAATGGGCAGCACCTGGATGTCAGCATTCCAGTGCCAGTGAATCCGGTCTGTGGGCTCAGCCACAGACACACTTCCAACACAGACAGAGCGCTGGGAAACAAGGTGGGAGCACCGGGGAGAAGGCTCTGTTCACCCTCATTGTCACACACACCCAAAGAGGTGTTTCAGCTTCCTGAGACATCTCCTGCCCCAAGATGCTAATTGAAAACAACCTGGATACACTTAAAATTCCCAGATAAAATTAATGCTCAACCAAACTATTTCACCAGTTTGCCAAGAGCCTCCTTTTGTTTGCCCCTTCTGAGCTACAGATATGAATTTCTTCCTTATTCCTTAAATCTGACAAATTAATCTCTTCATCTGCATTATAAAATCCCAGCATCTCTGAAGCTGGAAAAGCCCTCCCAGACCATCGAGTCCAAGCTGTGCCCGATGCCCACCTTGTCCCCAGCCCAGAGCTCTGAGTGCCACGTCCAGGAATTCCTTGGACACCTCCAGGGATGGGGACTCCAAACCTCCCTGGGCAGCCCCTGCCAAAGCCTGACCACCCTTTCCAGGGAGAAATTCCCCGATACCCAGCCTGAGCCTCCCCTGGCACAGCTCGAGGCCGTTCCCTCTCCTCCTGTCCCTGTTCCCTGGGAGCAGAGCCCGAYCSCCCCAGCTGCCTCCTCCTSTCAGGAGCTGTGCAGAGCCAGAAGGTCCCCCCGGAGCCTCCTYTTCTCCAGGCTGAGCCCCTTTCCCAGCTSCCTCAGCCGCTCCTGGGGCTCCAGCCCCTTCCCAGCTCTGGTTCCTTCCCTGGACATGCTCCAGCCCCTGCAGGGCTCTCCTGGCGGGAGGGGCCCGGAGCTGCCCCCAGGATTCCAGGGAGTCCCTGAGCAGGGCCAGCCCAGGGGCCAATCCCTGCCCTGGGGCTGTGCCCACCCTGGGGCTGGCCCACCCTGGGGCCATCGGCCTCCTGCCCCCCTGGGCACCCSTGGGCTCGTGCCCAGCGCTGGCCCAGCCCCCCCAGGGCCTTGCCCAGCTCTGCAGCCCCTCGGCCCCTCCTGGAGCCTTCCAGGGCCTTGGGGTGACCCCAGGGCAGGGCCTGGCACTTGCCTTGCTGACCCTCATCCCACGGATCCAGCCTGTCCCGATCCCCCTGCAGAGCTTCCACATCCCACCCAAGTCGGTGTCACCCAACATTCCCTGGCCACCAGCAGCCAGTCCCAGGGACTGTGGGATGCTGCTCTACATGGAAAGGGGCTGTGCTGGGGTTTTTCTTTAATAAAAAACTGCCCCCGGCAATAAACCCTTGAAGGGCTCTGTGCTGTACAAATGTGCACCCGGAATGAAGAGCTCCCTCTAATTCTCCGCTGCTCTGAAGCTCCCAAAACAAGAGATTCTATCAGGAGTAGTTTGTTTTGATCATCAACCTTATCCTCACCCACTATCTAGTTAAGCAGCCTCCTAATTGCTGCCCTACCCCATGCTAAGGACAGAATTTGCACAGCTTCTCCATTTAAATGGTACTTTTTTAATTAACTGCTCCACACCCAGACACGAAGAAACCGCGGCGCTTCCAAAGCTGCAGGAAAAAGCTGCAGAAAAGGATCCCAAACGCCCTGGGAACGGCACGGCACAAAAAAGGCCTTTTTTAACAGCTCTGTCAGCGCACATGGAGCTCAACACATCCCAAAAATTCACCTCCATGGGCTGCCAGGCTCACGTCAGCTCCGAGGGCAGAGGAATCTCCCAACTGTTGACCTGTATTTCACCAATAATTCAGCAGGATTGGTGTTTCCAGCTGCTCCCCTCTGCTGACATCCCCACGGAAGCAAGAGCAGCTCCGAGGAACCCCGGGGGGATTTCTGTGCTCTACATTAAACATTAACCTTTGAGTGYGAGGATTTGCAAGTGCATTTGAATATTAAAGCAGCAAAACAAAGTCCTGGTGTGCTTGAAGTGCTGCTTTCCACCCCTTGCAGGACTCCAGGATCACTTTGATGCCACTGAGGGTTGGTTACTGCGTCTGGGTTAAGCAACAAATGACATTTTTCCCTGGATCACCACAGCTGAACCCTTCAGGAATCGTTGTTGTTATCCAGACCGGCATCGCAAAGGGAGCTCTTGGTACTACTGGGGCGGACAAGCGGCGTTTCACAGAATCCCACTTCGTCCGAGTCTTTGCATGGACCTTGGATGTTTTAATCTTTGCTGCCCACACAGGATAAGGCCAAATTACAAAAGAAACATCTTCGTGCTCAGACTGAGGCCCAGCAGAGCAGCAGCATTTGCAAACTGAGCTTTCCTGCTGCACCCCTCCGGGAGATCAGGAGCTGCACGTTCCACATTCACCGATTTGATCAGCTCATGGCCCCAAGTGAGCCACAAGAACAACTTTTGCTCCTTTGCTGGTCCTTCATCCCAGTTCAAAGCTTCCAAGGTGCGTTTGTGTCTGTACCTGCACTAGAACAGCCCAGCCTGTCACACGCTGCAGCTTYTACCAGAATATCCAAACGTTCTTCCACCCAACGGACACGGAACCGAGGGCCCACGAACCTGAGCCCTCCAACAGGACATTAAATAAATGCACTTAAATTTCCTTAGGCTCTCAGGATATCAGGGACACAGTCCACRCAAAGTTGAAGTAGTTTTGCAGTTAAAAGAAATAAAGACATTTCAGAACCATCACAGAATGGTTGAGGTTGGAAAAGCCCTCCTGGATCAGAGTCCAAGCTGTGTCCCATCCCCTCCTCATCCCCAACCCAGAGCTCTGAGTGCCACATCCAGGAATTCCTTGGACACCTCCATGGATGGGGACTCCAGATCTCCCTGGGCAGCCCCTGCCAAGGCCTGACCACCCTTTCCAGGAAGACATTCCTCCTCCTTTACCCAATCCCTCAGAACTGGGTAAAACACCTGCTTTAGGACAAGGCACCACCAGCCTGTTTTCCATGTGTGGCACCACACGGGCCAAGCTTCATCCATCATAAAACATCCTGAAAGGAAAACAATCCCTGGGAAATCTGAGACCCACCTTTAGGAGTTCCATGGCTTTTACCTGGACAAAGAAACATCAAAGCTCAGTCTGCTCTGGAAATCCCAAACCAGCATGACACGCTCCTCATCTGAGGCCACAGTTTGTATTTAAACCTTATATTTAAACCTGCACTGCTGGGAAAAAATGGTTTTCCTTTTCCATGCAGTATTAGCAGGAGAAAAACTAATCAGTCCCCCATCCTGGTTTCCAACACCACTGCAGGAATGCTTGAGCAGGGAGGGAGAGCAGGGAAGTGGAGAAGGATGGGGCTGAGCAACAGGAAGGGGACAGCATCCCAGCTGAAACGCCCATCCAACTCCAGCTTTGAGCACTAATTCCAAGGAGTCACTCACACGGTGACTGAATTCCCTTAACCATAACCAAAGCCAATCCTAAACCCCATGGAATCTGTAAGGTGAACCTTTCAAATGACTGAAAAGGATGACATTTATTCTTCCAAACTTCATAAAGAATCCTAGGGATTGTGTCAACTTTGGGAAAATAACATCTACCCTGCACAAAGGATCATCAATGGTTCCCTTGATCATGCAATCATGGAATGGTTTGGGTGGGGCTTGGAGTCACCTGCTCTAGGGAAGGTGTCCCTGTCCATGGCAAGGGCTGGTATGAGATGGGCTCTAAGGTCCCCTCCCACCCAAACCATCCTGGGATTCCACGATTCCCCAGTGGGAGTTTAAATGGCCAACCCACAGGAATTGCAGTGACTTCCTCAGCAGGAATTGCCTTTCAAGGATTAAATCCAGCAGAGCACTGTTCTTTTATCCAGGGCCCTGGGATCCTCCTGGTTCTCCAAGCTCTGGCTCTGTTGGTTGGTGGGTGGAGATTCCACCTGCTTTTCCCAAAGAACACATTCCCGACCAGGGCACAGTCCACGAGCTCTAAACAAACCAGGATTACACAACAGGACTTTCCCCACATGGCCAAAGTCCCCTGTGCCCACCAGGTGATTCCTTCTCACTTCAGTGCTCCTTGGAAAACTCCAGCTCGGATCCAAAMCCCAAGGACAACGCAATACTTTTCCTTGCTGTCCTCTCCTAAAGCTAAAAATAACTCCATAGTTTTGTTCTTGGGAACTGCACCACCTTATTCCAGCACTTGCTTCCAGGTATTTGAGACAACAGCACAGAGGAGAGGCTCGAAGAATTCTGGGATCCCTGAGGTTGGAAAAGCCTGCCCAGGTCACCAAGTCCAAGCAGTGCCCAACTCCCACCTTGTCCCCAGCCCAGAGCACTGAGTGCCATGTCCAAGAATTCCTTGGACACCTCCAGGGATGGGGACTCCAACCCTCCCTAGGCAGCCCCTTCCAATGTTTAACAACCCTTTCCATGAAGAAATTCTTGCTGATGCCCAAAATTCACCTGTGAAAAATGATGTTGGAATGGCGATTTTTTCCCTGCAAGAAACAACATTCCTTAACTGAGCTGATACTGAAAATGGAAGGAAAACCAGGAGCAGGGAGGCCATGGACACTCTGGAAACACTCCTCACAGTAACACTAATGCCCTGTAGCTGTTATTTTATGTGTTAGCTCAGAACAAAGGTGACAGAAGGGACAGGAAAACAGAAGGACTGAAATTGCCTGTTTTGCAAGAGGAAGTTATGGTGTAACAGCCATGAAATCGGGTGTGCAGCTACTCCTGGCACCACATCCCAAAACCCCACACCGAAGTCTGGCATCCTCAAGGAGTTTTTGGAAACTCCTCTGCTGCTTCATCCTTGAGTCTTCCAAGCCCTCAGTCACACGCAGGAGTCTGGGGCTGGCCATAATTAGATGAACTTTCTCTAAAGCAGAAGGAAAACACTCAGTAAAATATTGATAAACTTCAGCTTTGGGTCCTCTCCATGCCAAGCACTGGAGGAACRTGGACAAACCCTGGGTTCTGCCTTAAGGACCTTAAATCCCAACCAGTGCCACCCTTGCCRTGGGCAGGGACACYTTCCACTATCCCAGGCTGCTCCAAGCCCCATCCAGCCTGGCCTGGACACTGCCAGAGATCATGGGGCAGCCACAGCTTCTCTGGGCACCCTGTGCCAGGGCCTCCCCACCCTCACAGTCAGGAATTCCTTCCCAACATCCCATCTATCTCATCTCTGGCAGTGGAAGCCATTCCCTGTGTCCTGTCACTCCAGTTCCTGATTCAGGGTCCCTCTCTGGCTCTCTTGGACGCCTTTAGACCCTGGAAGGTGCTGTGAGGTCTCCACATGACCTTCCCTTCTCCAGGCTGAACATTCCCAGCTCTCTCAGTCTCTGGAGGTGCTCCAGTCCCCTCAGCACCCAGCTGGGCTCCTCTGGACTCGCTCCAGCAGCTCCACGTCCTGCTGAGCCCGGGAGCACTGGAGCTGTGCCCGCACCCCTCTCCAACAGCACTGGAAAACCAGCTGGGCATGTGCAGGACAACGACTTGAATTTGGCTGAATGCTTTGGCCTTAGAGAGATCTCCATGGTTCTGAACCCCTTCCTGCTTCCAGATGAAAACTCATCCATCCATCCAAGGAAGACGAAGAAGATTCACCTGGGAAAACACATCCAACGTCTCGGGATCACGGGATCATTTAGGTTGGAAAAGTCCTCGAAGACCACCGAGTTCAATCTCTTGTGTGGTGCAGCTGACCCAGGGGAGGATGTCCCTGTCACAGCCCCACCCTGCAGGTGTCCCCTGCCCCGGGATGGCTCTCCCTCCACGTGCAGATATTTATCCTGAGCATGACTAATCCCAATTAGTCACCCCCGTTCCCTGGGCAGTAGGAGAGTGAGCGAGCACTTCTCCAGCAAAGCTCAGCTTTATTTTAGACTCCTGCACAGACAGGAAATAAGCATCTGGCTCCTCCTGTGATTAAAAAATGAATCCTGAGTGGTCACCTCCAAAGGAGGGATTTACAGCACTGAGGTGGGAATTTTGGGAGGTTCCAGCCCCTGAAAAGTGAAGGCAGAGTCTGAAACACAATGCTGGGGGGGAATACTGAGAAAGTCATGGAGGAAAATGTAGGATATACCATGGACAATGCAATGTTAAAGAGTGATACAGTAAATCAGGGAATCATGGAATGGTTTGGGTGGGAAGGGACTTTAAAGACCACCTCATTGAACCATGGCAGGGAACAAGGACTAGGAGAATGCAGAAGCAGTAAACACCAACCGAGCACAACGCAAAACAATAYTCCGAGTAAAAAATGAAAAGGAAACAAGCCACAGAACTGAGCTGAAAAAACATCATTTAGTGTTCTCTGATTTGCTGAAAAGTGCAGGCTGAGCACCTGCTCAGCAGGAATGGGGTGTCCTGGCTCAGGGGCTGAGGGCTCCCAGGATCACCTGGATATTCCATTCCCTGGGCTGAGGCTGATTTAACCCAACACGGAATCACAGCTGCTGTCAACACTACTGCAGCCCCACTGCTGTAATCCCATCATATTCCAACCCCAGATTCCAACTACCCAGCAAAACTTCCAGCAGTGGGGCTCATGTTCAGTGAAACAGAAGTGCAGCGTCATGGAATGGGTTGGGTGGGAAGGAACCTCCAAGCCCACCCAGAGCTACCCCTGCCATGGGCAGGGACAACTTCCACTACCGCAGGCTGCTCCAAGCCCCATCCAACCTGGCCTTGGACACTGCCAGGGATCCAGGGGCAGMCACAGCTTCTCTGGGAACCTGTGCCAGGGCCTGCCCACCCTCCCAGCCAGAAATTCCTTCCCAATAACCCTGCCCTCTGGCACTGGGAAGCCATTCCCTGTGTCCTGCCCCTCCATGCCCTGTCCCAAGTCCCTGTCCAGCTCTCCTGGAGCCCCTTTAGGCACTGGAAGGGGCTCTGAGCTCTCCCTGGAGCCTTCTCCAGGTGAACACCCCMAGCTCTCCCAGCCTGGCTCCAGAGCAGGGGGACTCCAGCCCTGGGAGCAGCTCCGGGGTCTCTCCGGATTCACTCCAGCAGCTSCACATCCCTCTGCTGCTGGGAGGTTGCAGGCTCCCAGATGAAACAGCACAAGCTCCCAGGAAGGAGARGTGTCCGTGCCAGCCCTGCTCCCTGCGAGCCCGGCACGGCCACCCCAGAACACGCTGCACCACGGCGCTGCCAGCGCCATCCAACCACGCCCTGTTTAAATCCCYCGGCCCCGTCCCTCTGCCGCTCCCCGGGTGCCGGGTCCCGGTGCCCCCGGCGGTGCCAGCGCCGCCCGTGCCGCTCCAGCCGGGAGCTGCCGGCGCTGGCCCCGCGCCCGCGGCCGCTGCGGCCCCGCACGGACACGGTGCCAGCGCGGGGCAGCCTGGCCCCCCGCCCGCTCCCGGCGCTGGGCAACTGCGCCTGCCCTTCGGCCTCTGCCTCGGGGACACCGGGACACTTCGCAACCTGTGAGCTCACGGGCGCAATTATCCTGCTCGAAGAAAAGAAATCCATCTTAACATAAAAGAATTCAATTAAACGGCGTCCCGGGGGAGCTGCCGAGGGAAGAAAACACAAATAAACAGCTAAGGAAACACAACCTTCTCATCCCAGCTCGCTGCACGGCCGAGCACGGAGCTGGAACGGCTGCGGGCTCTGCAAGGCCACGAGGATGGAAGGAAAGGAAGCGACTGCCACACGGAAGGGAACCCCAAATTCACAGCAGAGCCACGGTGCCCTCTCCGAGGTGTGACAGAACTCGGTCCCCACACAGAATCAAAGGCAAAACTGAAACCGAAGTAGTTTGTGTTCCGTTTCCTCCTTCCTTCCTGTGCCTGCAGCAGCCAGACCATCCCCACTCCCGCACGTTTGTCTCTGCCAGTGCCAGGCTTTGCTGCCACTGCTCCCAAAGCTGCCCAAGGAAATCAGGATCAAAGTGACTCCCGAGTCATCACTGTCACCCCAGGCCACACAGCCCTCAACAGCAGCAAACTGCAGGACTGAAATCCCATTTAAATCCCATTTCAACCCCAGCTTCCCAGCACAGGCACACTGGAGTGCAGCAGGGGCACTGCCAGCCCCACACAAACCCTGGACTGAGCGATCCATATGTTTGGGAAGTTTTCCTTGCAAACCACCAAACCCAAAGTTCCACAGGGCTCCTGCCCAGGCCCAGTTCTCTTCAACACCTTCACAGGTGACCTGGATGCAGCTCCAAGGGACACCAGGGAAGTCTGCAGTTGGGACAAAACCGGGAGGAGCTGCTGACTCCCCCAAAGGCAGAGAGGCCCGGCAGAGAGGCCCTGCAGAGACGCGGACAAATCCGAGGGCTGGGAACCACCAACCGTGGGAAGTTTAACACAGACAGGTGCTGGATTCTGCACTTGGGACGGACAACCCTGGTTGCACAGACAGGCTGGGGATGGAGAGGCTGGAGAGCAGCTCTGGGAAGGGACCTGGGGGTCCTGGTGGATGGTAAGTGGGATTTGAGCCAGCAGTGCCCTGGCAGCCAGGAGGGACATCCCTGTCCTGGGGGGCACATCAAGGGAGGGGATTGTCCCACTCTGCTCTGCACTGGGGAGGCCTCATCTTCAGCTCTGGGAGTGGGATTAGGCATCTCAATATAAAAAAGCTCCAAAGCCATTGGAGACCATCCAAAGGAGAACACAGAGATGGGGAAAGATCTGGAGGAGCCATACAAGGAGTAGCTGAGGTGACTTGGAATGTTTAGCTGGAGGAGACTGAGCTCAGACCTCACCGGGGGCTGCAGCTCCTCCCGAGGGACAGCTCCGATCTCTGCTCCCTGTGACAGGGACAGGACCCAAGGAATAGCTGGAGCTGTGCCAGGGGAGGGTCAGGTGGGATATCAGGAAAAGGTTCTTCCCCTAGAGGGTGTCAGGCACTGAACAGGCTCCCCAGGGAATGGGCACATTCCCAAGGCTGCCAGAGCTCCAGCAGCATTCAGATAACACTCTCAGGGACAGGCTGGGATTGTTGGGGTGTCTGTGCAGGGCCAGGGGTTGGATCRATGATCCCTGGGGGTCCCTCCCACCTCAAGATATTCCCTGACTCTGTCAAAAGCTGTGCCAGTGAAGTTCCTCACCCTGCCCCGGTCAGGGAAAGAGCTCCGAGCTCTGCCTGCTCCCAGTGACTCCCTGACCTTTGCCATTTCACCAGGGTTTTTTTCTCACGCCTTCCGGCTTCCCCTCCTGCCCAGATAAGCCTCGTGTCCTCAAGCAGCCCGCGCTGACTACAGGGTAAGGACGGGGCTTTGTGGTGCTGTGACACCAGGACAGCCACGCCCGGAGCGCTCCCGGCTCGCAGGTAACAGGCGGACACAGGGAAAGGGAAACCGAGAGGGCAAACGAGGAGCGATCCCAGCCCAGCAGCTGCAGAGCTGCCAGCTCAGGCTGAGGAGCTGAACTTCCTCCTGCCATCACCTCACCCTCGCTGTGGTGACAGCCCCGCTCAGGGCTCGCTGCCACGTGGGGTTGGGGTTGAAGAGGCCTCTGCTAAAAATGACAATTTTGGTCAGGCTTCAGGCCCCGCAGACGTTTATTACTGTCACTGCTGGAGGTGTCTCCGCTTCATCTGGGAGTAACAGGCACCAATAAACACAAAGATGGAATGTCCGACTTCCCACTTCCACACCTGATCCAACACCAACACGTGCGGCCCTCAAATTCCACTGAAATCCCAGCTTTTTTCAGCTGAGATTTTTAAGCTTGGCTGTGAAAGTTTCATTTCCTGAGATAACTGATCTTTATTTGCCCAAGTTTCCCTCCAAACCAGAGTCAAAGTGCAGGTAAAAATAGCCCAGGCGGGTGACAATCGTGTCAATATTGGTTACTGCGGCGCTGGCGGCTGGGGAGGATCCAAACAAGGAGCAGGGAAGTCCGTCAGGAGCGAGGGGAGGACGGGGGGAGGAACAGGGACCGGAGAGGGACAGGGAAAAGCACAAGGAGAGGAACACAGCGGCRGCCAGGAAAGACAACACACTCCTGCTTCCAATAATATTGAATCAAAGGAGACACTTAAGAGCCTTTGTTGCTACTCCTGGTCACACAGAGGCCACATTCCTTCCCTGAGCCTTCCATAAACCCCCGCCATCCGCGGATTTTCCGTGGAAAGGAGGTAAAACCACTAAGGCCCATAAATGTAACCAGGAGCAGGACTGTGTTCCCTATAAATAGGGCCGGGAGCGAGGGACTGCTGCTCCCGGCCGAGGCTCCGTGTCCCACGGCGCTGCCGTCACTCATTAACTCACCCTATTAACTCCTCAATTAGTTCTTCAGGAATTCTGCAGCCAGCAAAACAAGACCTCCCACAAACCTTCCTCCCTGTCAAGTCCTCCGAAGTTCTGTCAACCCGGCACAGGCTCCCTAGGAACGGTCCCAGCCCAAARGCTGCCAGAGCTCCAGGAGCCTTTGGACAACACTCTCAGGGATGCACAGGCTGGGATTTGGGGTTTCCTGGGCAGGGCCAGGAGCTGCACTCGATGATCCCACTCGGGATATTCCTTGATCCTATGATGGAACCACCCAGCTCCTCCTTTGCTCTCAACTCACCGACCTCACCCATTTCTCCTGCACTATTTGCACCCAAATTTCCCAGTTATTCTTGTTCTACTCCTGTTCCAAAACCAAGATTTACTCTAACAAGAGCCTCCCCTATTTCCTGGCATTCCAGTTTGCCCATTTTTATGGCTGAGCTGCAGCTCCTGCCCTTCAGGCACTCACAGCCCCTGTTAAACCATCCTGCTGGATGACATCCATGGAGTCATGATCCCGAGCACAGAATCCATGGCTTTTCCACGTGCACCTGCATGCACCTGAGTGTCAGCAAGGAGAGCAGGAAAGCTCATCCCTCTCTTCCCAGCCCAGACTCTTGTGACCAGGGACAGGACCCTAGGGAACAGCTGGAGCTGTGCCAGGGAGCGTCAGGTTGGATATCAGGGAAAAGTTCTTCCCCCAGAGGTTTGTCAGGCACTGGAAGAGGCTCCCCAGGGATGAGGTCACGGCTCCAGAGCTCCAGGAGCATTTGGACAATGCTCTCAGGGACAGGCTGGGATTGTTGGGGTGTCTGTGCAGGGCCAGGAGTTGGATCGACGATCCCTGCGGGTCCCTTCCCACTCCGGAGATTCCATGGTTCTGTGATGCTGGAATTCTTCTCTACCACTGCTGGGCTCAGGGAAGAAAAGTTTTGGGTCCCCKCTGCTACCAAGAAATTCAGGGGAGACCTCGAACGAAGCATTCCTTCCACAGAGCATGGAAAACCACCAAGGGAAACACTGGGCTATCTCCCAGCCAAAAAGGAGGAGAAGCATTAACGAACTGATCCCCCCTTCTCACTCAAGATCTCACTGTGTGGGGACAGCAGGGCCTGAATTCCCTCCAGCTCCCTCCCAATCCAACCAGGAAACTGGGATCAGGACTGGGGGATCCCACTCTGGAACACGGCCGGGCCCCCCCAGCCCCCCGTTCCCCAGGGGAGCTCTGCCAACAGCGGCCTGGAGCTTCCCCAAACTCCTGTAAGCCCACAGAGTGCTTTTCTCCTGGTAACAAACCCCCGAGCAGCAGCTCTCACACAGCGCTGCCTCTTCGTTATTATTTTTGACAGTTTGCAATTTGTGAAGTCAGAAATCCACCCTGTCCCTCCCACAGCACAAGGCAGAGCTCCTGGAACGCCAGGCTGAGCAGGAGATGCTCCCGAGCTCCCGCAGCCCACAGCAAACACCGTCCCCCCGTGTGAGGTGCTGCAGGAGCCCTCCCTGCACCCCCTGCCCCACAGGCACCTGCTGCAGCACCACCAGGCTGGCACCATTTCCAACCAGGGCTTTGTCCCACACCCCTGCATTTCAACATTCGTCCGAAGCGAGCACAGAAATCACCCGCAATACCTGTGTACACACAGACAACAAGCCTTGGTTTCGGAGCAGCTTGTCCCTCCCCAGCCCTCAGCACCTTCTCCCGAGCAAATGTCACCCAGGCCAGCCCAGGCCATGATGTGCTCCCACTGACAGCCCAAAATTTAACTTTGCTTCCCATGAGATCACCACGGTTGCCATGGAAATCCCTATACTACCATCCACCAGGGGTTTTTTTTACCAGTGAAGTATTTTGGCAGCATGTTCGCTTTAAAGTGTCAGAGTAATAAGAGAAAACATAAATGTTTCTTCTCTCATCAGCCTTTAAACAGAGCTTTATAACCCAAATCTGCTCCTAAGAGCCTGGTTCAAACCTGTGGGACTGGGCAGGACTGGAATCACCACCTCGTCCTTTCTGAGAGACCAAATAAACAATGAAAACAAGTGTCAACTCTTTAAAATATTCATTTCCAAGTGAGGGATCAAGCGAGGAAAAACCTCTCAGGCCCCTCCGAGTTCTCTCAGTTTCTCTTTTTCACTTCCTAGTTTGGTTTTTTTTTTTAGCTGGTGCAAAACAAGGCCCTCAAATTCAGCAGGGCCCTCCCAGGCTCTGTCAGGAGCTGCTTTCCTGTCAGATCAATCCTGTGGTGATTCCAGCGGGGGCCTCGACTCCTATCCCGGTTTTTGGTCATTAATAAAACCAGCACAGTGACATTTAGGGCCAAATTCAGCAGCCTGAGGTCGGCAGGTCCCCGGGAGGGTGACACGCCTGGGAGGCTGATCCCCCTCCTCTGACCCCCGGGAGGGACCTGACCCCAGGAAAGGGACCAGAGCCCGGGGAGGGGGACCCTGACCGCTGACCCCCGACCTCTGACCCCCGGGAAGGAGACCAGAGCCCCAGAGCATGGACCAGACCCTCGGCAAATAGACAAGACCACAGCGAGGGGGACCTGACCCTTGGGAACGGGACCAGACCCCCAGGAGAGACCTGACCCCTGAGAAACGAACCAGACCCGCAGGAAGGGGGACCCTCAGACGGGTGATCTGACCCCTAGAAAGGGTTCCTGACCCCCGAGAGGAACCTGACCTCCGGGACTGACCTGACCCCCAGGAGGGGTGACGAGAACCTCGGGAGGGGACCTGACCCCCGGGAAGGGGAGCAGACCCTCAAGAGGGTGATGTGACCCCGGGCAGGGGACCCCCGTTAGGTGCCAGACCCTCGGCAGCGAGCTCTGAGCCCAGAGAGGGGGCTCTGAGCCCCGGGAAGGGTGACCTGACCCCTGACCTTGCCACCGCCGCCGCTCCCGACAGCTCCGGCCACTCCCGGCCGCTCAGGTGCGACCGAGGGGCAGCCGGGGCCGCAGCCCCCTCCCCCAGCCCCGCCAGCCCGGCCCGCACGCACCAAAACACGGCCAAAGGAAACTGTCACGCGCAGAGCTGTCGGATTTAACCCAGATCCGCACGGAACGAGGCGGCGGGGCCGCGGCCCGGCCCCGGACAGCGGCTCGGCGGGGGTGGTTCGTAACCCCCCAAACGGTGCCGAACCCCCGGGGCGCGGGGGGCGGCTCCGGGAGGCCGGAGCGGAGGCGGGGGGGCGGCGGGGCCCGGCCCGCGGCGCCGGGCCCGGCCCCGACCCCGGCCCCGCGAGGGCGGCGGTGACGGCCGGGTCTCACCTGCGGGTGCCGGGCTGCCCTCGGGCGCTGCCGGGCCGGGCTGCGGGCCGCGCCCGCGGGCTGGGCCGGCCGGGGCTGCGCGGGCAGCGGCGGCGGAGCGGCAGCGACTGCTCCTCCAAAATGGCGGCGCGCCGCGGCTGCTCTGGGCGGGGGGAGAGGGGCGGGGCCTTCTGAGGGCGGGGGCGCGAGGGGCGGTGCCCCGGGGGGCGGGGCCACAGAGGGGGCGGCACCGCGGGGACACCGGGATGGGGACAC
>JACAXG010000271.1:370968-395788 GCA_018881555.1 Amblyornis subalaris | reverse complement strand
GGAACGGGAACATCGGGATGGAGACGCGGGGTTGGGGACACCGGGATGGGGACACCGGGACAGGGATGGGAACGGGAACATCGGGATGGAGACGCGGGGTTGGGGACACCGGGACAGGAATGGGAACGGGAACATCGGGATGGAGACACGGGGTTGGGGACACCGAGATGGGGACACCGGGACAGGAACGGGAACATCGGGATGGAGACGCGGGGTTGGGGACACCGGGATGGGGACACCGGGACAGGGANTGGGGACACCGGGATGGGGACACCGGGACAGGGACGGGAACGGGAACATCGGGATGGAGACGCGGGGTTGGGGACAGCGGGATGGGGACACGGGAACGGGAACATCGGGACGGAGACGCGGGGTTGGGGACACCGAGATGGGGACACCGGGACAGGAACGGGAACATCGGGATGGAGACACGGGGCTGGGGACACCGGGACAGGGATGGGAACGTCGGGATGGAGACACGGGGTTGGGGACACCGGGATGGGGACACTGGGACTGGGACAGGGACAGGAACGCGAACATCGGGATGGAGACGCGGGGTTGGGGACACCGGGATGGGGACACCGGGACAGGGACGGGAACGGGAACATCGGGATGGGAACACTGGGATGGGGACACGGTGACAGGGATGGGAACGGGAACATCGGGATGGGGACACCGGGACAGGGATGGGAACGGAAACATGGGCATGGGGACGGGAACACGGACATGGGGACATGGGGACAGGGGACGGGGGAAGTGATGGGCACGGGGATGGAAATGGGGACACGGACACTGCGGAACGGGGCCGGGGACAGCGGGACGGGGATCGGGACACAGGGACGGGGACGGGGAGACAGGGACAGGGATGGGGATGGTGGCCGGGGATGGGGACGGGGATAGGGGGACGGGGATGGGGGGGACAGGGACAGGTATGGGAAGGGGGACGGGATGAGGTCTAACACGGGGACACGCGGATAGGGGGACAGGAACGGGCACATGGGGAGGCAGGGATGGGGACAGGGACAAGGGGGCGGAGACACGGGGGCGGGGACTGGAACAACGGGACATGGAGATGGTGGGACAGGGGGTCAGGGATGGTGGGGCCAGGGCGGGAACAGGGGAACAGTGGGACGGCCCCGGTGGGGCGAGGGGACACCGACAGCCCGGGACAGCCCTCGGGACCCCGGGGTGGGCGGGCTGCGACCCCCGGGAGGAGCAGGAGGAGGCTGGGGACAGGACCCCGGGGCTGGGGGACACGGGGACAGCGGGACCCCTTCCATGGCCACTGCCTTCGGGTGGCCCCGGTGTCACCTGACCCCAGAGATGGGCCTTGCCAGGGGACTGGGGGTGGGACAGGGTCCACTGTGTCCAGGGAGGGGGAGATGAGATGGAGAGGGAAAAAGAGGAGGAATAGGGAAAAGGGCCCCCAGGGCTGGGAGAAAGGATCTCTTAGTCCTGCTGGGCTCCTGGATCCACTGTCACCGTGCCCAGATTTGTCTTTGTTCCGTGGATAAACTCCTTTCCAAGTGCCAGCATCCTCCAGGAACGCAGCAGGACCTGATCCAACCCCTCATTCCAAAGTGAATTCCTGCCACGAGATTTACCACTGAGCTGCTCCGCACCCGCCTCGCCGAGGCCTTGACCCTGCAAGATTCCTGCACGTGGGGAAAGTTTACAGGGAAAACGTGGCCTTTGCCATGGGAAAAGATGGGCAGTTTTATACTGCCCTGCTTGCAGGGAGCGTGGAATCATGGAATGGCTTGGGTCGGAAGGGACCTTAAACCCATCCAGTGTCAGCCTCCCTCCCCAGGCCGGGGTTTGGCCATGGGGGTTTTACCACAGAAATGCCACTAAAGTGTCCCCCATGACTAAGTGGGTAAAATTCCTGGTTTATGGCTGTTTTTCCAGTGTGAGGGCTGGAAGGGAGAGAGTCCAAGAATTTACACGGCACCGTGTGGTAATTAGCACTTTGGTGGTCATTAACAAGGGGAAAAATAGCCCAACCTCAGGAGTTTCACTTCCCTGTGCTGTCTGTTGGAAGGAAAGGAGCTTATAAAGCATTTTTGTGGCTTATTGTGGCTTCTGGGGACAGGACGACACCATCCAAGCGAATTCCCAAATCTTCCAGCTGCCCCCAGTGCCTATTCCCATTCCCAGGAGGGCCGGGGTTGTACAGCCTGGCTCCTGCAGCTGATTTCTAGAGTTCCAACCTTGGAACAGCTCCCTCCTGCTCTGCTCCAGCCCTCTGGAACACGCTGAAATCCAGCTGAACTCTGGGCTTGGCAGCAGCAGGGCCGGGAGCTGCCAGCTCCCCTCTCCCGGCAGGGACAGGGACAGGGACACTCCAGCCCACGGTTCCCAGCCCTGGTTGTGTCCCAGGATCCCACTGGGAACCAAGTGCTGGAATCTCCTTCACGCAGGTGCTGAGCCCAGGTGCGTCAGCGCCAGGTTGGAGCAGCCTGGGATAGTGGGAGGTGTCCCTGCCCATGGCAGGGGTGGCACTGGGTGGGATTTAAGGTCTCTTGCCGCCAAACCATTCCAGGATTCCCTGATTCTTTGTGCGCAGCCCCTCAGCACAAGGACCCCGAGCTCCCAGCTCTGGAAGCAGGGAAGGAACCTGAGCCCCAGCAGGATTCCCAGCGGGAGCGGGCCCAGGCACACGTTTGGTGGGAGGCTGCAGGCCCAGAAATAGGCTGTGGATGATGAAGAACTCTGGGATCTATTCTTGGCTCGGGATTGAGGCGTGATCTGGTGCCTCCACCAGGCATCAGAACAGGATCTCCCAGCGACAGGGTGACATTAATCTGAGCAGGGAGGAGGGGAAGAGTTTTCCTTCCCTCTCCTGCAGCCACGGACTCCCGAACACACAGCCCTGGGGCGGGAGCTTCTCCAAACCCCAGGATTTATATTTGGCTGCCTTTTGGGGCCAGTGCCCAGACCTTGTTCAGCTCACAAAGCTGAGTGCCCCGAGCACAAACACCCCCAGGAGCTGGCCCAGCTCACATTCCTTGGCCTGCAGCACTCTGCGTGTTCCTGGGGCTGCAGGGAATGTTTCTCCTGCTGTCTGGGGAATATTATCCTGCCTGGCAGCGCGGGAGCACAGGCTCCTGCAAGATCCCGAGGGCTGGGATGCAGGAGTTAATTATAGCTGCAGGGGTTGGGCAATGTTGTGTTTGTGGGGTTGCTGGGGAGATGAGCAGCAGCCCTAGCACTGCCCCGGCAGCTCCGAGCTCGGGATCAGAGCTGCACTTCCCACATCGGCTCAGCCAGCCTTGCCCAAATATGGTCCAGCACCACCGGGGAGCTTCCAAGGCTCGCACGGGGCTCTGGGATCAGCAGGTCCCTGGGATCGGACCCTCAGCAGCTCCCCTTGAGTGGATTTAACTCTTCTCTCTGGGAAAATCCCGCGGCAGCTTTCCCTGCCCACCTCCAGCAGCCTCTGGGCTGGTCAGGGCCTGATCCTGGCAGGAATCAAACCTGGATTGTCCCAAGTTGAGCTGAGGAAAGGAATTCTGATATCTCTGGGGCTTGGACAACAGGAAACCAGAAATGCTGTGGGGCAGATCCTCAGTTCACGGAAACCTCCTGTGGAGCCAGGCCTGGAGAGCTGGGAGCATCCACCTGCAGAAGAGAAGGCTCCACGGAGACCTCAGAGCCCCTTCCAGGGCCTAAAGGGGCTCCAGGAAACCTGGAGAGGGACTTGGGACAAGGCCTGGAGGGACAGGACACAGGGAATGGCTTCCCACTGCCAGAGGGCAGGGTTAGATATGACACTGGGAAGGAATTCCTGGCTGGGAGGGTGAGGAGGGGCTGGGCTGGAATTCCCAGAGAAGCTGTGGCTGCCCCTGGATCCCTGGAAGTGTCCAAGGCCAGGCTGGAAGGGGCTTGGAGCAACCTGGGATAGTGGAAGGTGTCCCTGGCCATGGCAGGGGTGGCCCTAGATGGGCTTTGAGGTCCCTTCACACTCAAACCATTCCAGGATTCCAGGATTCTGTGATTCCTTGCCTGTCCTGCCACATGACTCTGGGAAATTCTCTGTGAAGAAATGAGGATCCTGGATGGGACTTTCTGCCCATGACAGTTCCCCACTCAGGTATAGGGCTGTGTTTCCATATTCATTTAAACCCTCCACGAAGTCACTTTCGTACTTCTCAGAGGTTCTAAACCCCTTTCTTACCCTTTTTATTCACAGTCCATTCACAGTGGAATTGTTCCTTCTTACACCTTCTCTTTCCAGTGGTCCTACTCCTCCTCTGCTCCAGGACTGCACCTGGCAATAAATAACCCTCCAAAAGTGCCTGGGTTCTCCCCAGAGCCTCAGGAAATCTGTGATTTATCCCTCATCTTTCCCATTTCCCAGATGTCCCTGTCCCTGAGCAGGAAGCAGCCCGTGCATTGCATTCACATGCCTGAAATCCCACAAAAATCCCCACATGGAACCATCTCGGGTCACCCTTTGCCCTTTGCCTTGGAAAACACCTCCCAGGTGAGGAGCTGGGATCCTTCCCCGGGCTGGATCTTGCCCACTTTGTAAACTTCTCCAAAAGGAATTGATGGAACTTTTCACCTCTCGTAGACCCGGGAGCTCCAAGGCGAATCCTCTGTCCACTGTCTGGATCTTCCCGACTTCTGTGAACTTCTCCAAAAGGAATTAATGTCATTTTCTCACCTTTTATAAACATAACTGTGCCATCAGGTAACTTCTACAATAGAAATCTTTTAATAAAGAACTCTCTTTGAATTATTGAGTAAGATTGTTCACACAAATAAACGTGCATTAGGCAGGAGAATGAGTTAGACCGGGGTAGGTTCCGGTAAATTCTGCTGTACAAAAGATGTCATTTTTTACCCCTCCGTGAGCTTTGTGGGATCGTCCTCCTCACGCCCCGCGGGGAATAAACGGCGTCTTTGTTTTCAAATGGTGTTTGGAGCGCCCCAAAATCGGCCCCGCGGGGCGGCCGCCGCGCCTGGGGGCTGCGAACGGGGAGGCTCAGACCGGGCACAGCCGGGGGTTGGAGACGCCCCGGCCGGGCACAACCGGGGGTCGGGAGGCCCAGGCCGGGCACAGCCGGGGACCAGGGAGGCCCCGGCCGGCTCAAGCACCGGGCCGGGCGCTGAGCGGTGAAGCCGCGCTGGGTTCGGCAYCCCCGAGCCCCGCGGAGCCCTCACGCCGCCGCCATGACAGCCCCTCGRCCCCGCCCGCGCCGCTCCGCGCGCCCGCTCCCGTCTCGATGGTGCGGGCTGCGCGCTGGGGACCTCCGCGCCGCCAGGGGGCGCGCTGCGGCGGGGCGGGAGCGCGGGGCGGGGTCCTCCCGGCCGCCAGGGGGCGCGGCGCGGGGCGGGGTGAGGCGCGGCGGGCGGCGCCGCCATGGACGCGCTGAGCCGGGCCGGGCCCCGGCCCYGCCGCGCCGCCGCCGCCTCCCCCCTGCCCTGGGGCCGCTTCGCCGCCTGGATCGACTGCGTGTGTGTGGTGACCTTCGACCTGGAGCTCGGCCAGGCCATGGAGGTGCGGGCACCGCCGCGGGGACGGGGGCACCGGGACGGGGACACCGGGACAGGGACACCGGGATAGGGACACCGGGACGGGGGCACCGGGGCGGGGACACAGGAACACCGGGACAGGGATGGGGGATGTGGAGGGATCAGGGATGGGGACAGAGGGGATCAGGGATGGGAACAGAGAGGATCGGTAATGGGAACAGAGCGAATCGGATGGGGAGAGAGCGGATCAGGGATGGGAAGTGTTAAAAGGGAGGGTCAGGGATTGGGGGTCTGGAGGGATCAGGGATGGGAGCAGAGGGAATCGGATGGCGAGAGAGCGGATCAGGGATGGGAAGTGTTAAAAGGAGGGGTCAGGGATTGGGCGTGTGGAGGGATCAGGGATGGAGAGAGAGGGAATCGGGGATAGGGGGCGTGAAAAGGAGAATCAGGGATTGGGAGTGTGGAGGATCGGGGATGGAGAGAGAGGGAATCAGGAATGGAGAGTGTTAAAAGAGGGTCAGGGATTCAGGTGTGAAAAGGAGGATCAAGCATGGGGAGAGAGGGGATTAGGAATGGAGTGTGTGAGAAGGGGGATCAGGGATTGGGGTGTGGAAAGGGGGTCAGGGATGGGGTGGGGGCAGCGAACAGGCAGGAAAGGGGGTCCCAGCAGAGATTTGGGGTGAGGGGAAATGGGAGAATGGGGCTTGGAGCAGCCTGGAATAGTGGAAGGTGTCCCTGCCCRTGGCAGGGGTGGCACTGGATGGGTTTTGGTCCCACCAAACCATTCCAGGATTCCAAACACACAAATCCCCAAAAGCCAGGGCAGGAGGTGTCCCATGCAGGATTCCCAGGAAAGGGAAGGTCCCTCACTGGTTTGGAGCAGAGCTGAGCCCCTTTGGGGGCCAGAGGGGGTGAACTGGGAGGGGAAGGGCTGGACAGTTCCCTGTTTCCCGGAATATCCCAGTGCTTGTCCTGGAGGAGGATTTGAGGGGATTCCTCAGGGTGTACCTCAGGGGCTGCTCGGTGCTCCAAGGAAAGGCAGCAGGAAAGTGTGGATTGCTCTGAGCCTGAGGATTCACCTCCAATTCCTTCTCATTTGTTGTGTGATTGTGGGAGTCGCTCCTTCATTTTTTAAGGAGATTGCACTGATTTTCTGAGGATTGAGCCTTCCCAGTTTTACRAGCTGGAGCTTCCAAAGGGAATGGGAAGCCGGAGGGACCAAGCCCACCTGTTGCTGCTCCCTTGTCTTTGATACTTGACTGTTTCTTCCCATGGAGCCTGAAAATGAATAAAAAAATCTCCTCTGGACCCGAGTTTCACCTGGTTTWTCCTTTTTTCCTGCAAAACCAGACCTGGAATAACCTGGAAAGGAGGGGAATACTGGGATAATAATGAACATGGATAATTTAATGGTTTGTAGTTGTGTTTTAATGTGTACAGGGGGGTTCTTGCCCGTCTGGCTTTCTGAGGAGGGGCCTTTGTGGCCAAGGGATGCAGGAATSTGGTTTGTTCATCCCTGGAAAGGAATTTTCCTTCCTTTTCTTCCTTTTCTCCCTTTGCCTGCATACATTTTGACGGGAAAACATTCCTCGTGTGGCAAGAATGACTTGGGAAAACTGGGAACATCTCGGGGGGATGACACAGCCCCAGTGTCCCTGTTCCTCTGGAAAAACGTTGTGGATCTCTGTTCCAGGAGGAAGGGGAAGGAGCAGGGATGGGACAGTGGAAGGGAAGTGAGGAAGAGGAGAAGCTGTGGGGGCTTGGGGGGGTCTGGGGGTACAAATTTAAGGGGATTTGTGGGTACAAACTCAGGGAGATCTGTGGGTACAAACTCAGGGGTCTCTGTAATTCATCTCTGAGAGCTTAAGAAATTCAAAGGATTCTGAGAAAGATCCCAAAAATTCTGGAATTCAGTGATTCCCACTCTGTTTACAYAGATATTGGAGAGGCTGTTGGAAAGGAGAAGCCAAAGCAATGCAGAAATTAAATGGAATTTCTGTTTCTGGCCCCCCCCATCCTTCAAACAGGGACAGATGGCAAAGGGAACAGGGAGGGAGAAGCCCCTTTTGGGATGCCCCTTCCTGCCTTTCCCACAGCCCTTTGCCATCCAACCCCTGACTTCCCTCCCACCCTTCCATAGAAACTGAAAATTCCTGCCCCTGCTTCCCAAACTTCCCTTGGACAGCGGCACTGCTCCCTCCAGGCTTCCCAAACACGGGCACTTGGTGGGGCTGGGCTGCTCCAGAGGCATTTCCCGGGATGTTGGCCGGGTTGCCAGGACAGCAGCTCCAGGCACCTCCCCAAATCCAGGAGTTTGGATGCCAGGATCCCTTTCCAACAACTGCTGTCGCTTCCATGCTCATTCGTTCATTGGAATCAACACCTTATGWTGTGGTTTAAGCCCTTTTGGGCTGCCCTGGAGATATCCAGGCACTTCTGCACATCCAAAGTTCCTTTTTATTTGCCTTTTTTTGGCTTTGGAAAAGTTGTAGTGACTCAGATTCCTTCTGGCTTGGATTTGGGGTTTTAATCTTTTGGATATTTGGTGATTTCCCCCCATCCCAAACACAGAGAAATATCAGACTTAAAGTGAAAGGGAAGCAGAGATGTGGAATCTCAGGGTRATTAAGGTTGGAAAAGAGCTCCAAGATCATCAATTCCAGCCTTGAAAGTCCATTCATTCAACCTGGAATGTTTTTCAAGCCATTTTCTTGTGGAAAGATGCCCCCAAAATGCAGCAGGAGAAGCAGAAGCCTTGTCCTAACTCTTGCTCTGAGTTAGGCAGCAAGTGTTGAGGAAAGCACAATTCCTGGGATTCTCAGACTCCTCATGGATCAGCATCAGCTGTCCAGGTCTCCCCACTCATGGTCTGGCCAATATTCCCTGGGAATTAACGGGATCCATGTTTGGGTGGTGATTAATGAGTCACAACCACGGGAGTGTTCGGGGTGCTGATGCAGAAACAGGGAAGTGAATCCTCGGGATGATCCCAATCCCTTCCCGCTCCAGCATCCCAACCTTCCCTCTCCATCCTGCCTCATCCCTGGAGCTGCTCTGGGGTCCTTTTCSTCTGGCTTTCCGTAGCTTTCTCCTCCCAGAGCAGCTCTGACCGAGGGCTCATCAGCGTCACTGTTCATTGGAAATTTGGCTGGCTCAGCTGGAGTGACGCCCTTGCCAAGGGATCCGCGGGAATTGTTGGAGCTGGGTGAACTTCCAGCCCCTGGCACGAGGCCACCTCAGCTATTTATAGCCTGGAAAGGAGAATCAGGCACTGATCGGAGCTCCTGATTGGAGAACCAGCTGCCTCTGGAGCAGAATTCCTGAGTCTGAGGACAGAGCTCCATGTCCCAGCCCAGCCCGTGCTGGTTCCTTTCTGCTCCACTGCAATTCCTGCATTTCCYGGGCACTAAAGGCTCTGTGGGTTCCTTCTCCTCATGATCCTGCCCCTGTGCCCYGCTCGGGTGAGACCCCCCTGCAGAGCTGCTCCAGCCCTGCTCCAACAGCAGGAGGACCTGGAGCTGCTGGAGAGAGTCCAGAGGAGGCCCCACAGCTGCTCCCAGGGCTGGAGCCCCTCTRGAGCCAGGCTGGGAGAGCTGGGGGTGTTCACCTGGAGAGGAGAAGGCTCCAGGGAGAGCTCAGAGCCCCTTCCAGGGCCTGAAGTGGCTCCAGGAGAGCTGGAGAGGGACTTGGGACAAGTCCTGGAGGGACAGGACACAGGGAATGGCTTCCCAGTGCCAGAGGGCAGGGATAGATGGGATATTGGGAAGGAATTCCTGGCTGTGGCTGCCCCTGGATCCCTGGCAGTGTCCAAGGCCAGGTTGGACGAGGCTTGGAGCAGCCTGGGATAGTGGAAGGTGTCCCTGGCCATGGCAGGGGTTGCACTGGGTGGGCTTTGAGGTCCCTTCTCACCAAACCRTTCCAGGATTCCGTGATTCTGTGCCTGCCGTGGTCTCCATTGATTGTTAGAACCACAGGCTCAGGTTGGAAAAGCCCTCCAAGGGCATCAAGTCCAGCACTGATGGAATTCCTCCATCCCAGRGGTGTTTCCCATCCATGGCTGCTGAAGCCTTTCCATGTCACGCTCCAGTGCCTGCTCTTCCCACTCTCATCCCACCCACCCCCTGCTCCTTTTTTCCAGCTTCATTTTCAGCCTGTCCCTCCTGTGTGTCCCATCCTATCCCAACAGAGCAGATGTTTGCACATMTGGAATGCTCCCAGAGGATTTGGGGCTGTGCATTCGCCTGACCATCAGCTCCCAAGCTAAAATCTAAACCAGGAGCCTTTGTCCCGAATCCAAATGAATACCAGTTCTGTGCCAGGCTCAGCGCAGTGGGGACGGGGTTTGAGCTGTTCCAGGTGTTTTCCTGTAGGATCCRTGCTTTGGGATCAGTGAGGAGCTGTTGTGTGGGAATTGTGTGGCTCGGGGGACTGACGGCTCTGCTCTCTCTGCAGCTGGTGTATCCCCACGACTTCAGGCTCACGGAGAAGGAGGTAACAACCACTCTTGATTCCTGTTTTTGTCTCCTTCGGGAGCAGCTCTGATGGGGCCTYACTCAGTGTTTGGGGTTTTTTGCAGAAAACGAGCATCTGCTACYTGTCCTTCCCTGACTCCTACTCAGGTAGGTGACTCCAGGGCTGGGGGATGTGTCCCTGAGGGGAGGATGAGGATCCCTGGGATGCAGCAGGGATGAGGGGACATCAGGGAGCACCCAGAGGCTCTGTGTGCTCTGCTGGCTGAGTCCTCCAGCAACCTCTGCTCCAAGAGAATTCCAAATGTAACCAGGAGGGAGAATTCCCTGGGATGGCAGCTGCTGGCTGTCACATTCCTGTGTCTGGGAATGCCCAGTGAGGAGCAGGAGCTGGGGAGGGGACACTTCCCAGCAGGAATGTCCCCTGAGTTTGTACATCCCAAGCAGACAATGAGAACTAAACCTGTTAATCCAGCCCAGGCCCTGGGTCTTTAAGGCTACTTCCTGAGGGGTGGGTTTCCRTACTTTCATGGAATTCTGGAATGGTTTGGGTGGGAAGGGACTTTAAATATCATCCAGGGGACACCTTCCACTATCCCAGGTGGCTCCAAGCCCCGTCTGACCTGGYCTTGGACACTTTCAGGGATCCAGAGGCAGCCACAGCTTCTCTAGGAATTCTACTCCAGGGCCTCCCCACCCTCGCAGGGAAGAGTTTTTTCCTATCATTCCGTTTCCTTTTCCCTTTCCCTTCTGGCTTTCTGTATTTTGGTTCCTTCCCTCTGTTTCTCCCCATTTCCRTGTCGGATTCCCCCTTGCACTGGAGCCATTCCCAGCTCCCTGTCCCATGCCTCCTGTGCTGTCCCTGTCCCAGGTGGCCTCGGGGACACCCAGTTCAGCTTCCGGCTGCGCCAGGCGGGGGGTCCCAGGCATTCCCCGTTCCAGGATGATGGGAAGTACAACCGGGAGGCCCCAGTGACGCTCCAGGTGAGTCCTGGCCCTGCTCTCACCTGCCGGGGGGAAAAGCCAAGGATTCCATGGATTTGGTGTCCCTGTGGAAAATATTCCTTGCCTTTTTGGCCCTGGGAATAGGCAGAAAAGGAGGATTTCAGCACAGGGATTTATTTCTGTGTCAGTGCTCACAGGGAGGGAGTGCGAGAGTGGGAGAGGGAATGGGATCATGGGGATCACAGATGGGAATGAATCAGGGAACCCCCAGTTATGTTGGGATATGGAACTGAATCAGGGGGACCAAAGATGGAACTGGATTAGGGRGATCCTGTTAATGTTGGGAGAGGGAACTGAAGCAGGGACACCTTCCACTAACCCAGGCTGCTCCGAGCCATGTCCATCCTGGCCTTGGACACTGCCAGGGATCCAGGAGCAGCCACAGCTTCGCTGGAAATTCCAGCCCAGTCCCTCCCCACCCTCCCAGCCAGGGTTCCTTCCCCATATCCCATCTAACCCTGCCCTCTGGCACTGGGAAGCCATTCCCTGTGTCCTGTYCCTCCAGGCCTTGTCCCAAGTCCCTCTCCAGCTCTCCTGGAGCCCCTTYAGGCYCTGGAAGGGGCTCTGAGCTCTCCCTGGAGCCTTCTCTTCTCCAGGTGAACATTCCCAGCTCTCCAGGCCTGGCTCCAGCTGTGTCCCATGGAAGCTCTCCCGGAGGGCTGGGATGGATGCAGGGGGTGGCTCGGGGGGGTTGGTGGCCCCGAGGCTGGGCTGTCCCTCACTGTCCCTGTCCCCACAGCGAGAGGCTGCTCACTACTTCGGCTACGTGTACTTCCGGCAGGTCAAGGACAGCTCCATGAGGAGGGGCTACTTCCAGAAGGTCAGTGCTGAATCCCATGATCCCTGAGGCTGSAAAAGCCCTCCCAGGTCACCGAGTCCAAGCTGTGCCCGATGCCCACCTTGTCCCCAGCCCAGAGCTCTGAGTGCCACATCCAGRAATTCCTTGGGCACCTCCAGGGATGGGGACTCCAGCACCTCCCTGGGCAGCCCCTGCCAAGGCCTGACCACCCTTTCCATGGAGAAATTCCTGCTGATRTCCAACCTGAGCCTCCCCTGGCACAGGTCAGGGCTAAATCCCAAACAAAGCAGGATGGTTGATTCCAAACCTGTTGCCTGGATCAGGAGATCCTGAGGTGCTCCCAAAATTCCTTCCGTGTGTGCTCCAGAGTCAGAGACAGGATTTCAGTGCAGTCTGTGCTGGTTACACCTCATCCCTGCTCCCATTATTGCTTTAATATTCCCAGCATCCATGTGGGAATGGATTTCCTGCTGGACTCTTGTTTCTCCAGCTCTGACACTGCTGATGCCTCCCCAGCCTTGTCCCATCACAAATTCCTGTGACACAGACACTGGGAAAAATGATCTAAACTGTTTATTTCAGGATAAATGTGCAAAGTCCTTGGAATTATTCACCAGACACCTGTGGTCACTGCCTGGAGAGAGTGGAATTCCAGAGTTYTGTAGGGAAGGAAAATATTTCACTTTGGTCCTAAGATCCATTTTTGGTCATGGAATTATTGTGGTTGGAAAATCCCTCTGAGCCCATGGAGTCCAACCATCCCCAGCACTGCCAAGGCCACCCCTGCCCATGTCCCCAAGTGCCATATCCACAGGGCTTTGAAACTCCTCCAGGGATGGGGAGTCCACCACTGGACAGCCCTTTCCAGGAGGAATTTTCCCAAATCCAACCTGAGCCTCCCCTGGCACAGTCTGAGGCTGTTCCCTCTTGTCCTGTGCTGTCCATGGGAACATCTTAGTGTCCTGAGCTTTGTGTCCTCCACCTCCAGAACTTCCTTCCAGACACTTCCTAATCCAGAAATGAGCTTTTCCATCTCCACTAAAGCAGGGAATGACCACTGAAGCAGTGGAATTGCTCAGGGAATGAACTGTCACTCTTGGGTGGGGTTTTAATTCCAATGGCCAAGGTTTGGGTTGGACTCTTGCAGTCATTTGCACTGGAGCCTAATTAATGCATTCATTAATGATTAGAGGAAGAAAATTATCAGTGTAATAATGAACCCCCAGTGGGACTGAGCTGGAAAAGTTGTAAAAAACAGGGATTTATTTCACARGGAAGCCCCAGTAACAACAAAAAAGGCACTGCTGGACACAATTCGTTGTTCTGAATTCCTTGGTTCTTGCCCAGAATTCCTTCACTTTATTATCTGCCCAGCTCCATTTCCAGCAGTTTCTCCTTTGTGTTTTTCCACCTGAAATTATTTTTTGGAGCTTTGAACCCCCAACAATTGAGTTTTATTTCCTCTCCAGCTGCTCTTTTGCCAAGCCAAGCTCCCATCCCTTTGGCTCTCCCAAATCCTCGTGGCTCACGAGCCAGCAGGAATTCCACCRAAGTGCTGCTTGGGAGCTTTTCCATGGATTTTGTGTTGGGTTTTTTAAGTTTATCCCTCTCTAAGCAGTACAAAAATGTGCATTGATGGGATGATGGGCTCAGGGGGAGGTTCTGATCCTAAATGTGCCTTTTCCCAGTCCTTGGTGCTGGTGTCTCGCCTTCCCTACGTGAACCTGTTCCAGTGCCTGCTCCAGCTCATTGCTCCGGAATATTTCGACAAGCTGGAGCCCTGCCTGGAGGCAGGTGAGCAGGAGGGAGGGATTCAGCTTGGGGTTGCAGGATTGGATTAGGGGGTTCCTGAAAGATGGTTGGAATGCTCCAAATCTCTTCATTCTGCAGCAAATGCCATCGGGGAAGAACTTCCTCCTGCTTGTCCAAGTGATAAGCAGCTGGAAAGGAGGGATTGGAGGGGAGGGATGTCAGTTTGGATGCAGTGTATTCCTAAAGAATGCAGGGTATTCCCAAAGAAYGCAGGATATTCCCAAAGCCAGGAATCTGCTGCATCTCTGTCAGGTCTTCATTGCCTGGGTCACTAATCCTGATTTATCAGCTCTGGGTTTGCCACGAGCCAGGGGGACCTGTGAGCTGGGAATGGGCAATGATTCTGTGTCAGAGCTCCTAAGATGAGCTGGACAAGCTGGAATTTCCCTCAGCTGAAACTTTTCCCTTCCCTGTGTCCCCCAGTGTGCAATGAGATCGACCAGTGGCCCCCTCCAGTGCCAGGCCAGACCCTGAACCTGCCCGTGATGGGAGTGGTCATCCAGGTACTTGGGGCTGTGCCAGGGGGAGGGGGATGTGTATTCCATGATCCTGGCTGTTCAATCACTCCTCACTCCACATTCTTCSCGACCTCTTCAGTCCCACAATTGGAATGGGTGGTTGAGGGAGTTTGTYCCTGTGCTGATCCCACCCCAGGGTGATGCCTGCTCTGTTTGCAATCCAGGTGAGGATCCCATCCCGAGTGGATAAGCCAGGATCCAGCCCAGTGAAGCAATGCAACCAGGAGGTGAGAGGGGGTGGCACGAGGGAGGAGGGTGGGAAGAGCTGGATCCTGAATCCCGTTGGGAAACACTTTGGATTGGGATCAGTGTGATCTCGGTGGTTCCACTCCAGGCTCTCATGTCTGGAGTCATGCAGGACTCCCTGCATCCAATCTGGTGTTTGGACTCATTGTTCCCCTTGCTTTTCCTGGGAATTCAAGCCCTGGGAGGTCTCCTGCCTTCACCTTGGAGTGTTTTGCAGCGTTTGCTTCAGTGCTTTGGTTCAGCTTTGGTTTGGATTCCTTTCCTTTTCCCTTTCTGTCCTGTCACTAACGTTGCTTTGGTACCACATCTCTAACCCTGACTGGCTCTCTGTGTCCCAAACTCTGGAAAATAAAGGAGCAGGCACGGACAGCCTTTCCTATCTCGAAAAGAAGRGATTCGTCATTAGTTCATTGGCATGGAAATTAATTTGGGATTGAATGCTCCATCCAGTCCCATTCCTGCTCATACCTCTGAGTGGGAACCTTGTTCCCTGCTTTTCTTGTGGTTGGTTGCTCAGTTTAGGTGGAATTCCAGCCAGGATGCTCTCATTTCCTCCCAGTTTTACTAACAGTTACTAACAGGCTTTTCTCCCTTCCTCATCCAGAATCTGTTACCAGCCCCACTGGTTCTGCCCAGTGTTCATGAACTGGATCTGTTCAGGTGAGAGGCACTTCCAACCCTCTCCCCTCCACCTGCCTGTCCTCTCCCTGCTGGGAGTATCCCATAAACCGCAGGGATGGTGCACAATCCAGCACTCCTGCTGTTCAGGGTGTGATTTGGGATTCTGGGCAGGGTTTGAGCTGAGGGTTGTGCCCTGCACAGCCCCAGGGCAGAGGGGCTGTGTCCCCACTGGGCTGGGGAGCAGCTCCCACCCACAGCTCCCATGGGAGTTTCCCAGCCAACTCCAGCTCTGGAGGTGCCATTCCAGTGTTCATCCTCTGCAATCCGGGGGTGTTTTGCTTTCTCAGACCCACTGAGAGCAACATTTGTCCATGGGAACCTCCTGAGGTTCACAAGGGCAAGTCCAAGGTGCTGCTTACAGGTCAGGGCAACCCATGGKATGGATCCAGGCTGGGGATGAGCAGAGGGAGCAGCCCTGGAGAAGGATTTGGGGCTGTTGGTGGGTGAGCCCTGAACCCCCCAGTCCTGGGCTGATCCCCCAGGGAATGGGGGGGCATCTTGTCCCTGTGCCCCGCTCGGGTGAGACCCCCCCTGCAGAGCTGCTCCAGCCCTGCTCCAACAGCAGGAGGACCTGGAGCTGCTGGAGAGAGTCCAGAGAGGCCCTGGAGCTGCTCCCAGGGCTGGAGCCCCTCTGGAGCCAGGCTGGGAGAGCTGGGGGTGTTCACCTGGAGAGGAGAAGGCTCCAGGGAGAGCTCAGAGCCCCTTCCAGGGCCTAAAGGGGCTCCAGGAGAGCTGGAGAGGGACTTGGGACAAGGCCTGGAGGGACAGGACACGGGGAATGGCTTCCCAGTGCCAGAGGGCAGGGATAGATGGGATCATGGGAAGGAATTCCTGGCTGGGAGGGTGTGGAGGCCCTGGAATAGAATTCCCAGAGAAGCTGTGGCTGCCTCTGGATCCCTGGCAGTGTCCAAGGCCRGGTTGGACAGGGCTTGGAGCAGCCTGGGATAGTRSAAGGTGTCCCTGGCCATGGCAGGGGTGGCACTGGGTGGGCTTTGAGGTCCCTTCCCGCCCAAACCATTCCAGGATTCCATGATCAACAGGCAGCTTGACATTGCTTACAGCATTTTCTTTAAACAATTGACAGCCCATGTAAAGACACCTGAATTCCCTTGTGGAGTGCCAAAAGTCCATCCTAGATCTCAAATTCCCGGTTGGAAGCACATCTRGGGGGGCTTGTGTGCAAAAGCTGTGTCTGGGCTTTCCTCAACTGCCCTCGTGACCTTGGCCGTTCTTCCCATCATCCCAGGTGCTTCCAGCCAGTGCTGATCCACATCCAGATGCTGTGGGAGCTGATGCTGCTGGGAGAGCCCATGGTGGTGATGGCACCGTCCCCAACCGTGTCCTCAGAGATGGTTCTGGCCCTCACCAGGTACTGCCCTCGCCCCTGAGGGCCTGGGGCTGGGACACCAACTCCTGGCACCTCTTCCCTCTGACACCCGCTCCGTGCTGGGCACCTGGGAAAGGAACGGAGCTGGGGAGGGGCTGGAGCCCCAGGAGCTGCTGAGGGAGCTGGGAAAGGGGCTCAGCCTGGAGAAAAGGAGGCTCCGGGGGGACCTTCTGGCTCTGCACAACTCCTGACAGGAGGGGGCAGCCAGGGGGGGTCGGGCTCTGCTCCCAGGGAACAGGGACAGGAGGAGAGGGAACAGCCTCGAGCTGGGCCAGGGGAGGGGCAGATTGAACATGAGCAGGAATTTCCTCCTGGAAAGGGTGGTCAGGCCTTGGCAGGGGCTGCCGAGGGAGGTTTGGAGTCCCCATCCCTGGAGRTGTCCAAGGAATTCCTGGACGTGGCACTCAGAGCCTTGGGCTGGGGACAATATGGGGATCAGGCACAGCTTGGACTTCGTGATCCCAGAGCTCTTTCCCAACCCCTGTGACTCTGTGCCAGTGGGAGCTGTGGCAGGACAGTGCCCTGCTCCAGGCCCCACCCCAGGTGACCCCTGCTGTGCCTGGGGTGACTGTGCCATGCCTGGGGTGACTGTGCCATACCAAGGGTGACTGTGCCATTTCTGGGATGACTGTGCCATACCCAGGGTGACTGTGCCATGCCTGGAGTGCCCTGTGCCACTCTCAGGGTGACTGTGCCATGCCTGGAGTGCCCTGTGCCATACCTGGGGTGACTGTGCCATACCCGGGGTGACTGTGCCACTCCCAGGGTAACTGTGCCATGCCCAGGGTGACTGTGCCACTCTCAGGGTGACTGTGCCGTGCCTGGGGTGACTGTGCCATTTCTGGGGTGACTGTGCCACTCCCAGGGTGACTGCCATTTCTGGGATGACTGTGCGACTCCCAGAGTGACTGTGCCATACCCAGGGTGACTGTGCCATACGCAGGGTGCCCTGTGCCACCCCCAGGGTGACTGTGCCATGCGCAGGGTGACAGTGCCACCCCCAGGGTGCCTGTGCCATGCCCAGAGTGCCTGTGCCATGCCTGTAGTGCCCTGTGCCACCCCCAGGGTGACTGCCATGCCCAGGGTGACARTGCTACGCCCAGGGTGACAGTGCCCTGCCTGTAGTGCCCTGTGCCACCCCCAGSGTGACTGCCATGCCCAGGGTGACAGTGCCACCCCCAGGGTGACAGTGCCCTGCCCGTGCCTGTCCCTGCAGCTGCCTGGCCCCGCTGCGCTACTGCTGCGACTTCCGGCCCTACTTCACCATCCACGACAGCGAGTTCAAGGAGTACACCACCCGCACCCAGGCCCCGTGAGTGCCCCCTGCCCTGCCCTGCCCTGCCCTGCCCTGCCACCCCCCCGCGACCCCAGGGCCACCAGGGCTCAGCTGCTCCCCTCTTTGCAGGCCAAACATCGTCGTGGGCGTCACCAACCCCTTCTTCATCAAGACCCTGCAGCACTGGCCGCACATCCTGAGGGTGGGCGAGCTCCGGATGTCGGGTGAGCTCGGGGGTCTGTCGGGGGAGCTTGGGGTGCCAGGGGAGCTCAGGGTGAGCTCGGGGTGCCAGGGCAGCTGGGACCAGAGCCCTGTGGGGCTGGAAAGGCAGCTGGAAGCTGGCAGGGAGCTGCTGGGCAGGGTTTCCCTCACTGCATTCCTGGGAGAGCCCAGAAGCCAAAGGAGCTCAGGCCTCTGGCTCTGGCTGGGTGTGGGATGAGCACGGAGCTGAGGGTAGGGTGTTGGGAGCAGGAATTGCTGTCCTGGAGCATCCAGGGAAGGAGAAGCCGTCCCTGGGCAGGGGCTTGAGGAGAGAGGTGGAGAGAGAGAGAGAAACCACCTCTCCTGTATCAACCTTCCTTATCTGGGGAGCCGAGGAAACCCTGAGGATGAGGAGTTGTTTTTTGACACATCCTTGTTCCAAGATTTAACAGGGAAGGGAGCTGGGATTGCTGTGAGGGGAGGGGGTGAGTGAAGATGGACAGGGCAGGGCTGGGTGTCCCCAAGGGCAGACAGAGCCGGAATTGTCCCCTCTGTGTCCCAGGAGACCTGCCCAAGCAGGTGAAGGTGAAGAAACTGGCCAAGCTCAAAACCCTGGACACGAAACCGGGTGAGTCCTTCCCTCAGGCATCCCGAGGCCTTTCCTCAGGCATCCTTCACCTGGTTTGCCCTTCCTTGGAGGATTTGGCAGCAGGAATTTGTGTCCATTGTCTTTGCATCCCACCAAACGTCCCKGGTGCTGTTCCCACCTCTCACTCCTGATCTGCTGCCAGTCACATCCTGAAAATCCAGGACAACTGCACTGGGCGGGAAAAGGCCATTATCAGTTCATGGGACACGGGATATGGGGATTTCCTGGGATTGTTTTACCTGGTTTTTCGCTACTGGGGGAGGCAGGAATGTGCTCACCCAGACACAGCCGAGTGTCCCTCCCAGGCCTTGCCAGGACCTGCTCCCAGGGAGTTCCCTCTCCATGAATTTAGTGCAGGATGCTCCTGGAGGAAGCTCAGTGCCCTTTAATCCTCCTGCTTGGCAATTCCATGATTTTCTAGTGGTTTGTAAATGATTTTTGGAATTCACAGGCAGCTGCCAGGGTTTGTGCTGGGAATCTCAGCCCTGGTCTCCCTGCACTCTGCAGCAGCATCAAAATAGGCAAAAATGTGTTTCTAACTCCTGTTTTTTCCCTGATTTTTTGTTTTTTCCCATCCAGGAATCTACACTTCCTATAAAACATTCCTTCACAAAGACAAAACCCTGATAAAAAGGCTGCTAAAGGTAAGCACTTCCCACTATCCCATATCCTTGGTGGGAAAACTGTGCCAAGAGCTTGGTCTGAGCAGATGGAAATCTCCAGAAGGAGCAGAATTTCCAGTGGGGAAGGGTTTAGTCCATATTTGGGCACRTTTATCATGCCAGGTTTAGGATTTTTCACTTGATATTAAGGATTAAATCCTTGTTCTAGGCACAGGCTGAGTGGGAATAATTGATATCCAAACAACAGCCTGAAAACACAGAGCTGTGTAGTGAAACTTGGAATTTTTATCTATTTGAGTAGAGGGTGGAATCTGTACTTTGGGGTCTGTGCTTTGGGATATGCACTTTGGGATCTGCACTTTGGGATTTGTATTTTGGGATCTGTACTTTGGGATCTGCGCTTTGGGATCTCCACTTTGGGATTTGTATTTTGGGATCTGCACTTTGGGATTTGCACTTTGGGATCTGCACTTTGGGATTTGCACTTTGGGATCTGCACTTTGGGATCTGCACTTTGGGATTTGTATTTTGGGATCTGTGCTTTGGGGTCTGTGCTTTGGGATCTGCACTTTGGGATTTGTATTTTGCTTTGGGAACAGCTCAGGCTGTGGGTGACAGTGAGGGGACCCCTGGGTGACTCCAGGCTGTGGGTGACACCAAGGCACCCCCGAGTGACCCTGGCTGTGCTTCCAGGGCATCCAGAGGAAGCGTCCGTCGGAGGTGCAGAGCGCTCTGCTCCGGAGGCACCTCCTGGAGCTCACCCAGAGCTTCATCATCCCCCTGGTGAGTGCCAGAGGGCAGGGATGGGACAGAGATCCTGGAATGCTCTGGGAGAGAAGCGACCTTAAATCTCATCCCATTCCACCCCTGCCATGGGCAGGGACACCTCCCACTATCCCAGGCTGCTCCAAGCCCTGTCCARCCTGGCCTTGGACACTGCCAGGGATCCAGGGGCAGCCACAGCTTCTCTGGGYAACACAAGGGGCTCCTCAACTGGAAMTTTTAATTAATATTTAATAAATAAACTTTTATTGTTAATATTAATATTGTTTGAATTTTTGTCCTTTATTTGTTCCAGGAGCATTACATGGCGAGCCTGATGCCCCTGCAGAGAGCCATCACTCCATGGAAGGTGGGTTGGATTTCCCAGTTCTCCTTCCCTTTGGGATTGGGCATGGTTGCCTCTGTGCWGGGCACACCCCTGTGAACTTCCCCCGTTGAAGGAAAAGGTTTCTACTCCTCTAAAAGTTAATTAAAAAGTGGAACCAACCCTCAGGACAGATGTTCCCTGTTCTGCCAGGAGCTGAATTGCTGGGAATGTCCCCTRAACATCAACCTTGGGGTGTTTTTATCCCAAGTGCCTCAAGCACCTTTTCCCCTGGAAATGCAGTTCTCATTTGCCTGGTTTCTTTTGGAGCTCTCTAATACGGATTTTCCATGGACTTTCCATGGACTGACGTGGCTTTCCCTGTGCAGAATCCTCCCCAGATCCGCCCRTTCTGCCAGGAGGATTTCCTGAAGAGCCTGGAGCACGCTGGGCCCCAGCTCACCTGTGTGCTCAAGGGGGACTGGCTGGGCCTCTACAGGTGAGCCCTGCCAGGGAATCCCCATGCCAYCCACTGGGGCCAGTCCTGATGGACACCCAATCCTGGATCAGCACTGGGAGCAAAAGGGAGTTCTGGGATTGGTCACCCGCAGAATTCATCCAGGGATTGACTCGGGATGGTCAGGAAAGTAAATCAGGAAAATCAACCTGGGGTTGTGTTTCAACTGAGTGRAGACCCTGCAGGGGAGTTTGTCCAGGGTTTTCCTATGGATAATTAATCCTGAATGGGATGGAGAAGACGCTCAGTGCAATGTGAGTGGGAAAACYCCAGAAGYTGGATRCCYGAGGAAGGAAAATGGGAAATGCACRGAGATGGAGAAGGGAGAAAATCCCAGAAAGTGATCAGAAACAATAATTATGGAATTATAGAATGGATGGGGTGGGAAAGGACCTTAAAGGTCAWCCCCCACGGGCAGGGACAMCTTCCRCTATCCCAGGGTGCTCCAAGCCCTGTCCARCCTGGCCTTRGACACTTCCAGGGATCCGGGGGCAGCCACAGCTTCTCTGGGAGTCCTGGAGTGTCCCAGCTCTGGGTCCCCCTGTCCCCATCCCAGTGTCACCTCAGGGAGCTCTGGGACCCAGGATGGGACTGTTGGGCTGGGTGACCCCTGCGGGTCCCTCTCAGCTCCAGGCTCCCGCAATTCCACGATTCCTGGCCTCTCTCCGCAGGAGATTCTTCAAATCCCCCAACTTCGACGGTTGGTTCCGGCAGCGGCACCGGGAGATGACCCAGAAGCTCGAGGCCCTGCACCTAGAGGCCATCTGTGAGGCGGTGGGTGACAGGGACAGGGCTGGGATAGGGCTGGGACAGGGACAGGGATGGCACAGGAATGGGACTGGGACAGAGCTGTGTCTGTGAGGTGGTGGGTGACAGGGACAGGATGGCACAGGGATAGGGCTGGGACAGGGACGGGAACAGGAATGGCACAGGGATGGGACAGGGCTGGGACAGGAACAGGGACGGGGCTGGGACAGAGCTGTGTCTGTGAGGCAGTGGGTGACGGGGACAGGATGGCACAGGGACAGGGCTGGGACAGGGACAGGGACAGGGCTGGGACAGGGACAGGGCTGGGACAGGGACAGGGCTGGGACAGGGACAGGGACAGGGCTGGGACAGGGACAGAGCTGCCGGAGCAGGGGAGCCCTGTCTGTCTGTGTTGATCCATCTGCTCCTGCAGGAATTTCCTGGTGCTGCCATGGCCAGGACAGTGGGAAGAGCCCTGTCACTTTTAGGAATGAGGATGAGAAACCCTCTGCTCACCTTCGTTTGAGGCTTTCCTTAGGGGAACCCCTTGGGACGTGTCCCTGAGGGAAGCCACTCTCTCTTTAGGACATCGTGGCCTGGATGAAGGACAAGTCTGAGGTGGAGATCGTGGACCTGGTGCTGAAACTCCGGGAGAAGCTGGTGAGTCCCTCCCTCTCTCTGTGTCCCTGGATCACACCTGTGCCTTGGAAAACTTTGTTCTCCCTCCCTGGAGAACTGGGAAACTCCAGAAATGTCAGTGTTTGTGTGAAATCCTCAATGCTRTGAGGATCCAGGGAATTCTTCCCCTCCCCGAGGGGACATTTCCTGCCTGTTTTTATCCCAAACTGAAGCAGCCACGTGCCAGAGCCCAGGGCAGGGGGGAAAGGCCCTGGGAATGGGTGTGGAATTCCCGTTTTCCCGCGCAGGTGAGAGCCAGGTGCCAGCACCTGCCCGTGAAGGAGGAGACCCTGCAGCGGGTGGGTCTCTACATCGACACCATCATCGGCTCCCTGCCCGAGGACCTCCAGGCTGTGCTGCACCACCCCTGACCTGGGAATGCTCCTGGAGCGGGAAAAGCTTCCCAGCCCCCTCCCACCACCCCGCTCCCACCCCGCCCGGGGCAGCTGCAGAGTTTGGAGAGGAAGCTCCTTCCCGGATCCAGCCGGGATCACGCCTGGAAAGGACCTGGAGTGTGCGGGGTGGAACCTGGGCGCTGCTCCCGGGGTGATCCGATTCCCAGGAGCTGGGCTGGGGTTCTCCCTGGGGAATTCTCCCCGTGGGTGGCCCCAGCAGGGCGGGAGTGACCCCAGGGCCTGTGGGGCCCACTCGGACACTTCATCCTGGTCCGCGCTTGGATCCTCAGCATTCCCACAGCCTCATCCCRCCTGGAAGGAGCAGGAGCAGCCCCGGGGCGGGGCTGTGCTTAGGACTGCTCCTGAGGAGGAGGAGGAGGTGACAAAGTTGTCCCTGGACAGCCGGTGGGAGCAGGAGGAGGAATTGCTGGACATGGAATGCTGCTGTGTTTCTCCAGGGCAGAGCCAGAGGAAGGGCTGGAGCATCCGCAGGGATCRGAGCTCTCTGGAGTGTCTGGGAATGGCAGGTGGGAGGAGCTGGCCCCAAATTCCATTAATTCTGCTTGAAAATCCAGCCTGAGCTCCAGGGACACTGCGGGGCCGGGGCTGTGCCCGAGGCAGTGGGGGAGCTCCTGGCAGCCCCTTCCCAATAAAACCTGGAGAACCTGATCCCACAGCCACGTGGGAATGCCCAGGACTGGGCCCTGCTGCTCTGCTCCTGCCTCCAGAGGCAGCTCCTGTGCCTGGGATCCCCTTCCTGCCTGGGGAATGGATTTGCTGGGAGCCAGGGCATTGCTGCTCCAGAACTGCATTGCACTCCCCGGGTGTCCATCCAGGGATGGAATTTTTGCCTGAAAAAAAGGGTTTGGGAGGGATCTGGGCAGCCTGGAGGGGTCGGGCCCAGCACCTTTGCACATGGCAGGAATGTTGGATTGTTCCTGCCCTGAGCTGGGGCAGCTCCCAGTGCTCCCAGTGGAAGCTGTGCCGTTTTCCATCGGGGCTGGGGAGGGGCTGGGGGGGCTCAGAGGGGGCTGAACTCTTCCTGAATTTCCCCTCTGGAGCCAGGCAGGAGCAGCAGGAGGCTGCTGGGTCTCCCACTGCCTCTGGAGTAAGGAATTCTGTGCAATATCCTTTGGGATGGTGTAAATTCTGTACATATTCCGTGTGTGTCCGTGTGGGCCCCAAACCCTCCTGTAAAGTAGGAAATCTGAGTTTCAAAAAAACCCTGGAGCCAAACTGGGTCCTGGTTTGGAGTTTGGAGGTTTATTGGGGTTGGGAATGGTTGTCCCTGCTCTTGGTCGCTCGAGGTTATCCCAGTTTTCTGGAGGGTTCACAGTGCCTGGCCTGGCACCTGCCTGTGGCTGTGTGTGTGTCCCTCTGCCCTTCCCAAGGCATGGAATCATGGAGTCACTTGGGATGGAAAATCCCTGGAGACCACCAAGTCCAACCAATCCCAGCACTGCCAAGGCCACCGCTGCCCCAGGTCCCCAAGTGCCACATCCACATGGATTTTAAATCCCTCTGGGAATGGGGCCTCCACCATCACCCTGTAGCTGTTCCTCAAGAGCCCAAATTTTCCCTTCAGGAATTATCCCTCCGTGATATATTTTTAGCTTTGCGTTCCTCCCAAGGAGCCCATCCCAAGACCCCATCTGCAAACCCATTATCCTGGATTCCTGGAATGGTTTGGGGGAGAGGGACCTCAAAGCCCACCCAGTGCCACCCCTGCCGTGGGCAGGGACACCTTCCACTATCCCAGGCTGCTCCAAGYGCCGGCCAGCCTGGCCTTGGACGCTTCCAGGGATCCAGGGGCAGCCACAGCTTTTTCCAGCCTCAGTGATTCCATGATTCCATGCTCCGTCCCTGTGGATCTGCTCTCTGCACGGCGCAGGGGGTGGAAGCTGGGGGGGTCTCCAGCAGGGAGGGGCTGCAGGTGTCCCCTGGAGCTGTGGGAAGCTGCCCAGCCCCACCTGAGCCCTTCCCAAACCTCTCCAGGCACGAGGGGCCGAGTCCAGGGAGATCCTTCCGGGACAGCGGGAGCCATGGGGTGTCCCTGCCCAGGGCACGGGTGGCACTGGAGGGGCTTTAACGTCCYTTCCCACCCAAACCATTCCAGGATTCCCTGAACTACTGGGAATGTGCAAGTCCTGCCGAGACTCAGGAAGCAGCCCCCAGGGATTGGGATGAGGTGGAAACTCAGGGAGCAGCCCCCAGGGATCGGGATGGGGTGGAAGCTCAGGGAGCAGCCC
>JACAXG010000271.1:356688-370747 GCA_018881555.1 Amblyornis subalaris | reverse complement strand
CAGGGATCGGGATGGGGTGGAAGCTCAGGGAGCAGCCCCCAGGGAGTGGGATGAGGTGGAAGCTCAGGGAGCAGCCCCCAGGGAGTCGTCGTAGAAATCCTTGAGCCCCTCGGGGCACTGCAGGGGGGGGCTCCGGGCCAGCACCTCCTGACGGAAGTTCTCCCTCATCCAGCCGTAGGCCAGACTGTGCAGGAATCCCTGCAGGGACACGCTCAGGGCCTGGGGGACACCGGGACACGGGGTCAGGGTTCCCTGTCCCTGGAGGGTGACACGGGAGGACTTTCCTCTTGGTGGGGTCAATTAAGGCACATCCAACCCCCGGGAAGAGCCAAAGGGTGAAACCCCAACCCCCAAAGCAGTGGGAAGGGCCAGGCTGGGCCCAGGGCTGTGTCCTCACCCTGCCCCGGGTGTCCCCAAGACCTGGCACTGCTCCCACGTGGGATGGGGACAGATGTCCAGCTTGGAAAAGGGGTTTTTACTCACTGTGGCGATGTAGAGGACAAAGAGCGAGGCAGGGCTGGTGCTGGTGAAGGAGAGGATGGTGAGGAGGAAGGCTGYGGGTGGGACACAAAAAGGACACCCTCAATGTGACCCTGCAGGGCTGGGGGACACCCCCAGTGTGACTCTGCAGGGCTGAGGGGCTTTGGGACACCCCAAATGTGACCCTGCAGTGCTGTTGGACACCCCCAGTGTCCAACAACCCCCCAGTGACCCTGCCAGGGCTGGGGGGTTGTGGGACACCCCAAATGTGACCCTGGAGGGCTGAGGGGTTTTGGGACACCCCTAGTGTGACCCTGCCGGGGCTGGGGAGGCTGTGGGACCCCCCCAGCTCTGACACTGCCGAGTCTTTGGGACCCATCGGCCTTGCCTGGCGTCCAGCAGAGCAGGAAAACCAACTGGAAGCACTGGGAGGCTTTGCTGAYGCTGCGGCCGCTCCGGCCCCCGAAGCCGCCGGCCCTGTCCAGGCTCAGCAGCGGCACCGCCGCGTTCCCGCGGCACCGGAGCCGCACCCGCCGGTACAGGAGCTGTGGGGGGACGGTCCAGGGGTCAGCGGGGCCCTGGGGACCCCCTAGCCTCCCCAGAGCSGGGAGCTCACCGAGCAGCAGCCGAGCACCAGCAGCAGGTACAGCAGGAAGACGATTTTCTCCGCCAGCCCCGCGTTCCCTCTCCCACCGCCGGACTGGGAGGCAACGGGAGATGAGCGGGGCCGGGAGCAGCGACCCCCGCGACCCCCGCAGCCCCCGGGGAGGGAGGGTGGACAGGGACGGAGCGGCAGCGCCCACCTGGACGCAAATGTCGTGGCCCGTGTGGATGAGGAGGAGGCAGCTGGAAGGACAGAGGATGCTGCTGGCGGTCCCAACCCGCCGGCGGTGTCGCGGGGGCAGGGGCGGGGGTCGGGGGTCGTACCTGGAGCAGAACAGGCTGAAGGTGCCGTTGTGGCCGCGGCCGCCCCAGGGCAGCGCGGGCGCGATGTCGGTGAGGGCGGTGCCGCGGGCCAGCAGCTGCCCCAGCAGCGTCAGCGCCGGCACCAGCCTGGGGAAAGGACGGATGGGAGAGTCCCGGGACATCCCGGCACGGCCGGGGCGCTCCGAGCGGGGCACGGCCGGCCGCGGGCACCTACCAGGCCACGATGTAGGGAATTCCCTGCCAGGCGCTCTCCAGGCACCGGCTCCGCTCCTGCGGGAGAAGCGCCGTGAGCCGGGGCTGGACGGGCGGCCGCAGCCGAGGGTGCGGTCCCGCTCCGCCAGGGAAATGAGGGGAACCCCTAATTCCGGRGAAAAGGGGCCGCCCTGGATCCCCCCGCTGCTCCCTGGGTCCTGACAGGGCCGGGAGAGTCCAGACCGATTCCCGCTGTCCCGGGCGGGGTCACGGACCTGCAGCGCTGCCGGGGCCCGGGCTCGCCCGCCCAGGACGGTGCGGTAGGACTCGTACGCGTAAACAACGACCATGAGGAACGAGACGGCGTAGAAGGTCTGGGAGAGGAGAGGGAGAGGGAGAGAGAGAGGAAAAAGGGAGTCCTGCTGTGCCCGGCGCCCCCAGGGCACCTTCCCCCTTCCCCACTCCCCCCAGCCCTTCCCTCCTCATGCCCTGCAGCCCGACACATCCCTTTCCTTCCCTTTTCCTCCCCACTTTTGCTCTGCTCCCCGACTCCCCCCAACCTCCAAGCCCTTCCCTCCTCGTGCCCTCCACCCCAACACCCCAACACTCTGCCGAAYCCCCCAGCCCCTCCCCTCATCGTGCTCTCGATGGTCTTGGAGGGCTTTTCCATCCTAAATGATTCTGGGATTCTGTACCCCTCACCCCGCCCCAGGACAGCGTCCCCAGGACACTCCAGCCGCAGCCAGGTGTCGGCTGTCCCCAGCGGTGTCCCCTTACCGTGGTCAGCATGCGCCCGTAGGGACAGGCGGCGTAGGCGGGCACGGCCAGCGCGGCGGGCAGCAGCGGGATGGTCCCCGTGCCCAGCAGGGCGGCGGCAGCCAGGACATCTGCCAGGGCCAGGAGGAACAGCGGCCGCAGCTGGGGACGGGGAACGGCGTTGGCTCCGCTGGCAGCAGCCCCCGGCAGCGGCCGCGTCCCCCAGGAGCTCCCGCGGCCCTTCCCAGGCTGGGCCCGGCTGCTCCCGGCGGCCGGAGCGAGTGCCGGGTGCTGGGGATCCTGCACCTCCAGTCTCCCCACCCGGGACTCGGGCTTGGCCGGGGCCAGACCCGTCCCTGTGTCCCTGGGAGCCGCCGGTGCCACTCACCTGGATATGGCAGCACCGACACTGCCGGGAGCCGGTGACACTCACCTGGATGTGGCAGCACTGCCAGGAGCCAGTGGCACTCACCTGGATGTGGCAGCACTATCCCTGGGAGCCGGTGACACCTGGATGTGGCAGCATTGCCAGGAGCCGGCGACACTCACCTGGATGTGGCAGCAGCGCCACTGCCAGGAGGTGACAGCCAGGACGGATCCGCTGCCCAGGAGGCTGGAAGGGACAGGGTCGGTGGTCAATGTCCCTCAGAGCCGCTGCCACCCCCAGGTGCCATCCCCGGCGAGGGACAGGGGCCAGGACCCACCTGAGCAGCGCGGCCGGGAGGGAGGTCCCCGTCAGCACCAGGACCTGCGGGAGGCACGGGGGGAGCGCGGGCTCGGCTGTCCCGGAGCCTCCGCCCCCCACGGCACGGGGGATGTGGAATCTCATGGCACGGGGAACGCGGGACCCCTGGGCACTGCGGGATGCGGGACCCTCGGCACGGCCGGACTCGCTCCCTCGGCCATCCCTGCCCGAAGCCGTGCCCGGGAATCCSAGCAAAGGCGTTTCCCGTCGCTGGTGGGGGAATGGAGGCGCCAGGGCCGGTTCCTCACCAGCCCCTCGGCGGTGCCTGCACGTGGGGGGGGGTTTCCCTGCTTCTTCCTGCCGAGTTTTCCCGCTGGGATCTCCTCCTCAGGACCCCCCTTTCCCTCGCCTGGGGCTGGGGAGCGCCGGGAAGCGGCGCTGGGAGCGGCTCCAGACGGTGCCTCTGGAGCCGCCGCCGAGGAACYGGAGCGGCCGCCAGAGCCGGGTGGATCCCGGGGCCAGGAGTCATCCCGGGAACAGCGGGACAGGAGCCTGGGAAGAGCCGCTCCGGCCCCAGGAAAGCCCCCCCGGCTGTGCCCCCTTTGCTGGTGGCCGTGGCCGCCTTGGGCTGGTCCCACCGCGCTGCCCCAAATCTCGCGCGGGGGGAGCCCCCCGGGGCAGGATTTGTGGGAATGGGAATGCAGCGCTCAGCTGGGTCTCTCCCGATCTCCAGAGGGTTCCCGCACGCCTTTACCTGGGAATCCGAGAGAGCCGGAGGCTGCTCCTGTGCCTTCGCCATGGCCCGTGGTGGGAGCCCGGAGCCTTCCCGGCCCTTCCCGGCCCCAACCCGGGATGGATGGAATGGGAGCTGGAAGCAGCTCCCGCTGCCGTCCGGGCTGGCTCCACACCCGACTGTGGGACACGGACACGGCGCAGCCGGAGGAACCTGCCCGGCCGGGGCTGTGGGAGCTTCCCAGAGGAGCAGCCGGCTCCGTGCCAGCCCCGGGGGCTGGGAGGGATCAGCCCCCGGCGCGGGAGGGCCCAAGTGAATGCTTGGATACCCCTGGCACACCGGGAATGAGGGAACAGCGCCGGGAGAGCCCAAGTGAGCTCACTGTCCTGCTGGAGAGAGTCCAGAGGAGGCCCCAGGGCTGGAGCCCCTCTGGAGCCAGGCTGGGAGAGCTGGGAATGTTCACCTGGAGAAGAGAAGAATCCAGGGAGAGTTCAGAGCCCCTTCCAGGGCCTAAAGGGGCTCCAGGAGAGCTGGAGAGGGACTTGGGACAAGGCACGGAGGAACAGGACACAGGGAATGGCTTCCCACTGCCAGAGGGCAGGGATAGATGGGATCTGGGGAAGGAATTCCTGGCTGGGAGGGTGGGCAGGCCCTGGCACAGGTTGCCCAGAGAAGCTGTGGCTGCCCTGGATCCCTGGAAGTGTCCAAGGCCAGGTGGGATGGGGCTTGGAGTAGCCTGGGATAGTGTCAGGGGTGGCACTGGATGGGATTTAGGGTCCCTTCCCACCCAAACCGTTCCATGTTTCCCTGTGCCAGAGTCCTCTGCATCCACTCACCAGCAGAACCATGACTGAAGGTGCAGGAATGAAGCATTCCTGTTCCCACACTCACAGGAGCCTCGGGAAATGAAGTGATTTAGTAATTCTGTGATAATTTTAAACCCAGGGATGTTCCAACATCCAGCAAACGTCCCCAAGCAGTGCCCGGCCGGTCCCCAACAGCCACCAGAGTCCCACCTCAAACAGGAATTTCACCTTTATTTCAGGGRTAGTGGCTGAAGGAATGGAGGGAAGAGGGAGGAAGGGATGTGGGGAAGGTCTGAGGGAAGGAGGGAGGGGGGCTGGAGGGGAGCAGAGGAAGGAATTGCCCCGGGAGCCGCACGAGGGTGACGGTGACATGGAGTTGGGCACTCCTGGAGATGCTCCCCTACCGCTGCATCATTTTCCTCTGCCAGGACCGGACGGAGGGCACAGGGAGTGGATCCATGTCCTCTGACATGGAACCCACCCTGTTCCTGCTCTCCCAGCTGGATCTCACATTGATCCCCCGCTCCCGAGTGGGATCCCACACTGTTTCCTTGCTCCCAAGTGGGATCCCACATTGTTCCCCTGCTCCCAGCTGGATCCCACCCTGTTCCTCCCTGCCACTGATCCCCACCACCGCTGGGATCCATTCCAGGTCACTCCATCCTGCAGGAGAGCAGGAGCAGAGGGAGAACAGGGATCCATCCCCTCAGCCTGAGCAGCGAAGCCGAAGCAGGAGAGGCTCCACCTCCCTCTGGAGTTGTGGGAACGGCTCCAGGGGCAGAGCTGGAGCCATCCCTGTCATTCCAGAGGCACCACTTGATTCAGCCTTTCCCAGCTGGGAGCAGGGACTGGGCTCTCCCCCGGCTGAGCCAGCACTTTTACCCTCGAGGAGCGTTACAAACATTCCTGGGACAAACTCTCCCATTCCTATCCAATTCCCTCCGTCAGAGCAGTACCTGGATCCCGCTGTTCCCAGTGGGAACGTTCCTGGATGGAGCCCCAGGAAGGGCTCAGCTGTGTCCCCCTCCCAGCAGGGACAGGGGCATGTTTTCCCTGAGGACTTTTTTGAGGAGAAATTGGCACCAAGGGCTGCATTGGCCAGAGTGGAATCCAGGGAATTTGGCTGCTGACAGGACTGGGACATGGTCCAGGGATGTTGCAGGTGCCTGTCCTTGTCCCTGGCAGCGCCAGGGGTGGCTGCAGCATTCCAGGATCCCTATCCCAGGATCCTTCCCAAGGCTCTCTGGGCAGTGCAGCACCAGCAGCTGCTTCCCAAACCTGCTCTTACCTCGGCTCCAGGACCACCTGGGGTGTTAATCCAGACCTATCCCTGTCCCTGGGCCGGGGAAGCCGAGCTTCAGCAGCCAGGATTTAATTCCAAACACTGCAGGAAAACAACACCCGGAGAGGCTTTGCCTGTGCAGGTGAGGAAGTTCTGGAAGCTCCAGTGGAGCAGAGCTGGGAAGAGGCAGTTCCAGGGCTGCAGCTCTGCCAGCAAAACACCCCAGGGCATTTCAGGATGTCCTGGCTTCCTTCTTTCACCAATTCCCAAGAAACTGGGGAAGTCCCTCGAGGTTCTTGAGCCCTGGCCAGGCTGTCACTGTCACCACCATCACTGCCCGGAGCTGTCACCTCCTGTCCCTCACTGCTGCTCCCATCCCGGCTGGAGCAGCACCGTCCTTCCCAAACCAGCACCACAGAGCAGCCAAACTTCCCTGGAACTCCCAAAGACGAGGAGCAGGGCACCCATTTCAGCCTTTCCTCTGCTTCCTGTTCCCAGCTCAGATTCCCACTCAGCAGCACCTCGGGCTGGGAACCATCCCCGGCACCACCACAGGGAGATCCTTACTCCTTCCTGCAATCCCTGATAACCCCCGAGAGGATCCCTGGGAAGGAAGGAGAGTGTGAGCCCCTGTACAGGCCTGGAGCTGCATCCACTGGTTAAATTCGGCTCTGGAAAAGAAACGGGAGAAAATGCCCAGGATTTCCTGCACTGAGCCACATCTTCCTGAGCCTTTCATGGCTTGGTGCTATTTTACCTCCACCTAAAGTGCTTCCCATCTTCCTTTTCATCTTCTGAGTCACCAGCCTGGCTGGAATTTGAAGATCCAAGTGAATTTCACTCGATCCCACGCCTGACAGGTAGGGATTATTTTAAAATCATCTTTCAAAAAGCTCGGCATCTTCAATTCCACAATTTTCAGATCAAGTCCCAGCTGGGAGCAAATTCCCACCACAGAGGGCCTTGGGGCTGGTAAAGCTGGCACAATCTCTCTGCAAATTAGTGCTGAAAACACCAATTGGAGCTCAAATCCTGGAGAGCTCTGGGTGTGGCCGGGACAAGGTTTTGGTCAGTCCCCGGGAATGAGTTCCGATGGAAAAGGGAACGAAATCCACCCCCTCATCTCTTCCCGTGGAGCCACCAGGAGCCGTGGGCCGAGCTCTTGGCGATGCTGAGCTTCTCCTCGGGGCTGAAGTGCAGGATGGCCAGGATGGCCGTGAGCGTCTGCTGCCGGCCCCGCGCGTCCGGCAGCGTCAGGAACCGGTACACCACGTTCTTCAGGTACTCCAGGTTGGCTCCCTCCCTGCTCTTGTCCCGGGAATTCTTCTGGATCTCGCCGCGCAGCRCCGCCACCTCCTCCCGGTGCTTGTCTTCCTCGGCCAGGACCTTGCCCTGGAGCTGGTGGAGCTGCATCTCCAGGCGGTGCTTGTGCTTGCGCAGCGCCGCGATCTCCACCTCCTTGCGCGCCAGCTGCTCCGCGTACAGGAAGAAGGTGGGCTCGGAGCCCGAGCACAGCTGGAGCGCCTGCGGGAGGACCTCCGAGGAATCCCGGCTGGGAACGTCCCCGGGAGGGCCGTCCCGGGAGCCCTTGGAGCCGTGGGGCAGCGTGAGGGCGCGGAGCTGCTCCAGCTCCCGGTCCTTCTCGGCCAGCACGGCCAGCGCGCGGTCCCGCTGCTTGTGCATCTCCTCCTCCAGCCGCAGCGCCCGCTCCCGGAATTCCAGCTGGCACCGCTCCAGCTCCTGCCTGTGGAGCTGCTGCAGCTGGCACAGCTCCTGCTTTTTGGCCTCCATGTCCTGCCGGTGCTGCTTTTCCGCGTCGTCCGAGGCCAGCTGCAGCAGGACGTGCTTGTCCCGGAGCTCGGCCAGCTGCTCCCGCGCCTCCTCCAGCTCCTTGGCCAGCCCCACGTCCTTGGTGGCCTTGCTCTTGAGGACCTGCTGGGCCCTCACCTTGTAGCGCTCGAACTCCTCCTTGAGCTGCCGCAGCTCCTGCTGGCAGTGCCCGCCCGGGGCCTTGTCCCCGTTCCCGTCCCCGGTGCCCGGGGGCAGCTCCGGCTCCCGCGGCTCCTCCGCGTCCAGGCCCTTCCCGGCCGCCGCCTGCAGGAGCTTCCGGAGCTTCTCCATCTTCTCCTTGAGCGCGGTCACGTCCAGGGTGGCCTCCTCCACAGGGACGTCGGCCAGGGAGCGGCTGGAGGCGGCCATGGCCAAGGTCTTGTTCTCCAGGTCCAGCTGCGCCAGGCGCTCCTTGAGCTTGTGGATGGTGCCCTGGTCCCTCTGCTTGGCCTTCTCGTAGGTGCCCAGCAGCTCGGACACCTGGGCCACCTGGGCCTCCAGCTCGGCCACGCGCTGCTCCTCCCGCTGGGAGCGCTGCCGGAGCTGCTCCTCGGCCTGGGCAGTCTGCGGAGGGACAGGGCAGGGTTAGGGCAGCACGGGGACAGCTTGGGGACACACTGGGGACACACGGGGTCTCTGCTCTGCTCCAAACCAGCGAGGGGCCTTCCCTTCCCTGGGAATCCTGCRCAAGACACCTCCCTGCCCTGGCTTTTCGGGGATTTGTGTGTTTGGAATCCTGGAATTATGGAATGGTTTGGGTGGGAAGGGACCTCWAAGCCCACCCAGTGCCACCCCTGCCATGGCCAGGGACACCTTGCACTATCCCAGGCTGCTCCAAACCCCGTCCAGCCTGGCCTTGGACACTGCCAGGGATCCAGGGGCAGCCACAGCTTCTCTGGGAAACCTGTGCCATTTATTTAAAACCTCCTTGCAAGGGGGAATTTGGCTCCTCCAGCCCCAAACCCATTCCCAACCCCTGGGTACATCCCACAGAGCAAGCTGTTCCTCCAGGACTGTCATCCCACCAATCCAAGCCAGGACGCTTTGGACTCTTGAGGAACCATGAGAGCAAATTTGGCTCCTCCAGCCCCAAACCCCGCCCAAATCCCTGGACAACCCCCCATTCCCAGCCAGGAATCACCTTCTTCATCTCCTGCACCAGCTGCAGCTGGAAGTGGTTCTTGAGGCCGGCCATCTCTTCCTGCAGCTCCTGGATGCGGGGGTCGGGCCTCCCGTTCTCCTCCCGCACGCCCTGCAGCTCCCTCCGGAGCTCCTCCAGCTCCTGGCTCAGCTGCCGGACGTGCTGCTCGTAGCCCTGGGCCCGCTCGGCYGCCCCGGCGCTGTCGGCCAGCGCTTCCCGGGATTCCTGCAGCCGGCGCTCGGCGTCGCGGCGCGCTTCCCGCTCGGAGCGCAGCAGCTCCTGCAGCTCCCGCAGCATCAGCCCGTGGTCGCCCTGCTCTCGCTCCCGCTCGTGCTGCTGCGTGATCAGCCTGGCCCTGGTCTCGGCCAGCTGCTCCTGGAGCCTCCGCAGCTCCGTGTCCTGCTTCTCCGCCTCGTCCCGCGCCCGCCCCGCCGCCTCCTCCAGCTCCTGCTTCATCTGCCGCCGCTCGGCCTGGTAGGAGGCCTCCATGCGGGACTTCTCCTGCGTCACGGTGGCCAGGGCGCTGGTCAGCGTGGCCAGCTGGGCCTTCAGCTGCAGGAGCCGCCGCTCGGAGTCGCCGCTGGCGCAGAGCTCCCCGCTCTCCGAGCCGCTCTGATCCTCCGATCTCTGGGAAGCGGCGGCCACGGGTTTGTCCTCCTCAGGCGCCGCATCCCCCTTGCCGCTGGTCACGCTGGTCAGGCTGGTCAGGCTGGCCGCAGTGTCYGCGCTGGCGGCCGTCCCCGCGCTGTCCTCGCTGTGCTCCGAGCTCCGGTCATCCACGGAGTCGCCGGCTGCGGGCGGTGCCACCGGCAGGTCCCCCTCGTGGGACACGGAGAGCACCTTCAGGCTGGCTTCCAGCGCCTCCTTCTCCTTCAGGAGGCTCTTGTAGGCGTGGACCACGTCCTTGAGCCGCGCCTGGAAGCGCAGGAGCTGCTGCTTCTGGGTCTCGATGGTGTCCAGCAGCTCCTTCCTGCTGGGRCCGCCCCCGAAGTTCATCCCGAACTTCTCCATGCTGGGGGAACTAGGGGGAAGCAGCACAAAGGGAAAAGGCACCTTTGGGATGGGCAGGAGCACTGTCCTGGACCCACCAGGACACCAAATGAGCAGGAGCAACACCCTGACCGCCCCCCTGCCCAGGACCCCCACCCCGACCCCCCTGGACCCCCATCCGGACCCCCCAGGACACCACTCCGAACTTCCCTGCAGGAATCCCATCCTAAACCCCCCTGCAGGACCCACATCCTGACCCCCCACGACACCACTCTGAACCTCCCAGACACCACCCGAACCCCCCTGGGCCCTCCATCGCGACCCCCTCAGGACCACCCTGACCCCTACCCTGACCCCCCAGGACCCTCCCAGACACCGTTCTGACCCCCAGGGCCACCCTGACCCCCCCGGACACCGCCCGGACCCCTCGGGACCCCCACGGTCACCCCCTCAGGACCATCCTGACCCCCACCCGGACCCCCCAAGCCCCCCACGCTGCCCTCCCCCTCGGGCCCCCTCCCTCTCAGGCCCCCCCGGGTGCCGCTCACCCTCCGGCGGGTTCCGCCGCGCCGCCAGTTCCGCCGGAAGCGGACGCACGGGTTACAGCAAAGGGGGCTCGGCCCGCACCACAGAAGGAGGGGAGTGGGCGTGGCCATGCAGATTCCCAGCGGCCCGGGCGCGGCTTTGCCCCGAAGGGGCGGGGCCTCGGCGCGCGGCGCGGAGCGGCGCGTGGGTCCGGCGCGGGGCGTGGGGGGAGCGGTCGCGCGCGACGGGGCGTGGTCAGACGTGGGGCGTGGCCACGTGGGCACGGGGCGTGGCCTGCGGCCCAGCGCGGCTCTGGGGTGACGGCGCGGGCGTCCCCTGCCCCCCCGTGTCCCCCACCCTGTCCCCCGTGTGCCCCCATGGCCCCCCATGGCCCTCCCGTGTCCTCCCGTGTTCCTCGTGTCCTCCCGTGTCCCCTGTGTCATCCCGTGTCCCCCCCTGTCCTTCCGTGTCCCCCCGTGTCTCTCTGCATCACCTGTGCCGCCTCGTGTCCCCCCGTGTCCATCGTGTCCTCCCAGGTTCCTCTGCATTCCCCGTGTCCCCTCATGTCCCCCCACATCGCCTGTGTTGTCCCGTATCCCCCATGTCCCCCTGTGTTCCCCCGTGTCCCCCCCGTATCCTCCTGGGTCCCCTCGTGTCCATCGTGTCCTCCTGTCTTTCCCCGCATCTGCCGTGGCCTCTCGTGGCCCCTCTGTGTCGTTCTGTGTCCCCTCACATTCCCAGTTGTCCCCCCACATTGCCGTGTCCTCTCATATCCCCCATGTGCCCCCGTGGCTCCCATGTGTCCCCCATGTCTTCCCGTGTCCYTCTGTGTCCTCCCGTGTCCCTTCGTGTTCCTCTGTGACCCTCGTGGCCTCCCGCATCGCCCGTGTCCTCCCGTATCCCCCATGTGCCCCCGTGTCTCTCGCCGTGTCCTCCCGTGTTCCCCCATGTCCCTCTGTGTCATCCTCTGTCTCCCCGTGCCCCTCGTGTCCTCCCGTGTCCCTCCGTGTCCCTCCATGTCCCTCCCGTGTCCTTCTATGTTCCTCCGTGTCCCCTCCGTGTCCCCTCTGTGTCCTCCCATGTTTCCTCGTGTGCCCTCGTGGCCCCCGTGGGCCCCCTGTGTCCTCTGTGTTCCCCCGTGTCCCTCTGTGTTCTCTCGTGTTCCTCTGCGTTCCTCCGTGTCCCGCCCGTGTTCCCCCACATTCCCTGTGTCCCCACGTGTCTCCCTGTGTCCCCCCGTGTCCCTCTGTGTCATCCCCTGTCTCCCCGTGTCCCGCCGGTGTCCTCCCATATCCCCTCCGTGTCCCCCCTGTGTCCCACCATGTCCCTCGTGTTCCCCCGTGCCTCCTGCGTCCCCAGCATCTCACCCGAGTCCCTCCGTGTCCCCTCGTGTCCCCGGTGTCCCCCCGAGGGAGGGGTCTCAGTGCCAGCTCAGAGCGGGGCTCATTTTCCCCTTGGGATGGTGCCCGTGGGGACAGAGCCCCCGGGGCGGGGAGGTGGCACCGGGCAGGGAGGTGGCACCGGGCAGTGTCACAGCACGGGGACAGGGGAGCGGGACAGTCGCTGTCCCCCAGCCCCTGAGCCTGTCGCCAAGGGGGTGTCCCCTCTGGGAAGGGCCTGGGAGAGCATCCCAGTGCTCCAAACCCTCCGGACAACGCTGGGGCAGAGCTGGGGAGCCCTCGGGTCTGTCCGAGCCGCCCCCGGCAGTGCCACCTCAGCCAGCCCCTGTCCCCGCTGTCCCCTGCGGGAGGTGCCCGGGGCTGCTCCCGGTGTTACCGAAATCCTCCGAAACCGCCGGGATCAATAAAACCCCAATGGTGCCGTTTTGGTGTTGGCGAGGCTGGCACGGTTTGTCCCTGGCCAGGGGGTGTGGCCAACACAATTCCGGCCTCTAGAGAGACACCGGGACAAAACTTTGTCACCTGTTTATACATTTTTAGCCAACAAAGAGCTGAATGTTCGTTCATTGGCTCTAAATTGCATAAATCTCTTTGATTAATTAGCATTCTGGTTATTGGTTTTTGAATTGGTCCAAGCCCTGTCCAGCCTGGCCTTGGACACTGCCAGGGATCCAGGGGCAGMCACAGCTTCTCTGGGCAAYCTGTACAGGGCCYGCCCACCCTTCCAGCCAGGAATTCCTTCCCAACATCCCATCTATCCCTGCCCTCTGGCACTGGGAAGCCATTCCCTGTGTCCTGTCCCTCCAGGCCTTGTCCCAAGTCCCTCTCCAGCTCTCCTGGAGCCACTTCAGGCCCTGGAAGGGGCTCTGARCTCTCCCTGGATCCTTCTCTTCTCCAGGTGAACACCCCCAGCTCTCCCAGCCTGGCTCCAGAGGGGCTCCAGCCCTGGAGCAGCTCCGGGGCCTCCTCCGGACTCTCTCCGGCATTTGCACATCCTCCTGCTGTTGGAGCAGGGCTGGAGCAGCCCTGCAGGGGGGAGTCTCACCTCAGCAGGGCTCAGGGGCAGGATCTTCCCTCCCCTGCTGCCCACTGGGATCAGCCCAGGACTGGAGGGGGTTCAGGGCTGGGGCRGGTCCAGCTCTCACCCACCAACAGCCCCAAATCCTCCTCCCAGGGCTGCTCCCTCTGCTCATCCCCAGCCTGGYGCCAGGAGGGTCTGCCCGCTCTCACCCCCATGTTGGGGTGCCCTGGGGCGCTGCCAYCCAGACCATTCCGCGTCTCTGTGACTCGGAACTGCCCCACCCAGCACTCGGAACCGGCCCCTCTGTGACATCACCCCGGCCGGGGGCACCGTGGGCACAGCGAGGGCCGTGGGCACCGGAGGTGACACCTCGTTTCTGACTCTGCCACCTGCGCTGGCACCGATGGCTCTGCTGTGGCTGCTCGTGCTGCTGGCCCTGGCCAGCCCCGTGTGGGGCTCCTGGGACACCTGCAGGTCAGCGGGGCCAGGTCCTGGAGCAGCACTCGGGGGGTTCCCTGGCAGAACCGGAGGGACAAGGTGTCCCTCAGGGGCCTCTGGCCCTGCTGCCCCCGAGCAGCAGCAACCCCCGAGCTGGGCAGTGATGGCTTTGTGCTTCCAGGGGGACCTGCGGGCTCCGGCCCATGGCTTCCGACCGCAGCTCTTCTGCTGGCAAGTCCCATGGCACCAGTGTCCAGCCAGGGGCCTGGCCTGGCATCGTCAGCATCCAGGCCACCTGGGASAACGGCACGTGGCACATGTGCTCAGGTGTCCTCCTCAGCCCCCACTGGGTCCTCACGGTCGCGCACTGCTTCGCCAGGGCYRGGTAAGGAGGSGCAGGGACAGGGATGGCCCCACAGCAGGGACAGGGATRTTCCCRCAGCAGRGACAGGGATGTCCCCACAGCAGGGACAGGGATGGCCCCACGGCACGGGTGGGAAGGGAAGGGCTGGGCTGCCACATCCTCTGGCTCTGTCCCCTGTCACCCCTCTCTCCATCTGCTCCCCAGGGACATCTCCACGTGGGAGGTGGTGATCGGGGCCACAAATCTGGCTCAGCCGAGCTCCGAGTCCAAGTTGCGCCACATCCAGAAGCTGCTGGTGCACCAGCACTACGTGGCTGCCACGGCGAGGAACGACATYGCCCTGCTGGAGCTGGAGCAGCCCGTGGAGTGCAGCGACTACATCCAGCTGGGCTGCGTGCCCGACGCCTCGCTGAGGGTCTCGGAGCTGAAATCCTGCTACATCGCCGGCTGGGATTTTGCCAAAGGTGAGTTCCCAGACAGGATGTGTGC
>JACAXG010000271.1:331406-354258 GCA_018881555.1 Amblyornis subalaris | reverse complement strand
GGAGCTGATCCAGCTGCCATCGAAGCCCCCCCTTCACGGATATCCTCCATTCCCGGCGCAGAGGGGTCTCGGAGCCCCCTAACTTTCCAGAGCCCCCCACAGCCGGGGACACTTCGGGCCGTGGAGGCGAGCGAGGGGCTCGGCGAGGCGGGCGCGGGGCGGTGGCACCGGGGGGCTCAGCGAGGCTCCGGGCCCCAGGCTGGCAGGGGGGCCCGGGTGAGCCCGGGGGGCAGCAGGGCGAAGGGCGGACTCTCCAGGGGCTGCCAGGGCGCCGGAACGGAGCTCCCGCCGGGAGCCGGACCTGCGGGACGGAGACGGGACTCAGGCATCGCCCCGGCCCGCGGGGGACACCCAGGAGACACCACTCCCGGCAGCCGCCCCGCACCGCTGCGGGGTCGGGATAGGCAGGGCCGGGGCCGGGGTCCCCAGCACTGCAGCTCCCCGGGGGTCCCGCACCCGCCCGCAGCCCCCGCCCTGCCCGTGCCGCGGGTCCCGGCCCCTTTTACCGCAGCAAGCGTCGTCCCAGGCGCAGGGCCCTGCAGCGCAGAGGTGCAGCGGGGCCGGGGGGCGCGGGTGGGTGGCGAGGCCGGGGCCGGGGCCTGGGCCGTGGCCGTGGCCGTGGAGGGGCTGCGCCGAGCCCGCGGGGGTGTCCGGGAGGGGCTGTGCGGGGACCAGARTGTGGGATGTCACAGGGGATGTCACCATGGGGGTGCTTCGGGACCGGGTCACCCCAGAAGGTCGGGACACTCCAGACAGGGCTCCCGACCGGAGCGCGGGCTCCAGAGGGTGCCGGAGCCTGTTGGGGTGTCCCCAGTACTCCAGGATGGGCCCCCGGCCGTGCCCTACCTGTGCGGCGGCGGCGGAGCTGGGGCGAAAGGCGGGCGGGATCCAGTCGCTCCACGAGTCTGCGAGGGCACAGCACGGACAATGTCCCGGCTCSGGGACCGCGCGGGGCCCGCTCCCCCAGCCCTGATTTACCGGGCGGGCACAGAGAGCGGCCGCGTCCTTTCCCCAGCTCCCGGCAGGGCTCTGGGAAGCCGCCCCAGGAGTCCCAGYTCCACATTTCAGCCGCGCTCCCCCGCAGGGGCACCCCTGAACCCCAGCCCCTCCCGGTCCCGCGTCCCATCCCCTCGGTGCCCGCGCCGTCACCTGCCCCGCCGGCCTCCAGCTGCTGCTTGGCCTCCCGTCGCCACTTGGCTCGGCGGTTCGAGAACCACACCTGGAGAGGGGGCGGGAGCTGAGGCTGCCGTCCCCTGCCCATCCCACGGACCCGCGCCCCGGGAGCGCCCCGGCTCCCTGGCACGGCTCTGAGCCCCGGGACACGGGCTCGCCACACCCCGGGAGGGGACAGGGACACGGCCGGGGACACGGGCAGAGGAAGTGGCTTGATCCCGGACGTGGACTCGGGCATGGCCATGGGAAGGGATTTGATCCTGGACACGGGTGTGGACACGGGCAGAGGAAGGGGCTTTATCCCGAGCATGGACATGGGCACAAATACGGACATGGGCATGGACAAAGGAAGGGTCTTGATCCCAGGCACGGACATGAACAGGGGCAAAGGAAGGGATTGCATCCCGGGAATGGGCACGGACATTGGAAGAGGAAGGGGCTTGATCCTGCCTCTTCCCCACCTCACTGGGCTGCGAGAGCGTGCCAGGCTCCGGCTGCTCCCTGGCACAGGGCACGGGACACACGTGGGTGCTCTGCGTGCTGCGGGGTGCCCGCGGACGGGCCTGGCGCGGGGGACTCGCTGCTGGCACTGCCTGGGCACCCAGGGGCCGGCACTGGTCTGGGGTGGACGGGAAGGGACTGCCACGAACTGGGGGAACAGAGGCCGGGAGCTGTGGCTGTGCTGGGATGGAGAGGGATCGGAGCTGTGGCTGTGCTGGGATGGGGAGAGCAGGGATCGAAGCGGGATCAGAGCTGTGGTTGTGCTGGGGTGGGGAGAGCAGGGATTGGAGCGGGAGCGGAGCTGTGGTTGTGCTGGGAGAGCCACAGCCTCGCCAGGGCTCTGCAGCCCCGGTGCGTGTGGCCYGTGACAGAGGTGACAGGCGCAGGGACGCTGCCGGGGACAGCCTGAGGATTGCACTGCCCCAAACCCGATGTGAGACCTGCACGGCTCCTGCCCGTTCCCGGCCATGAGCGGGAAGAGACCCCGGAGCTAGGGACAAACCCAGCCCTGGGGAGTCACTCCCACCACCCTGAGCCCGTCCCCATCCCCGCCACCGCCAGCAGCGGTGGCACGGTTTGGAGATGTCCCGGAAAGCGGGAGGGATCCCTGTCCCCCTGTGCTGGCAGCCCCGATCSCAGCGCCCCGGCCGGGCCGCTCCGGTCACCGGGATTCTGCCATGCTCCCGTTCGGAGCGCGGCGGGTGCCCCTCACCCTGATGGTGCYGTCCGGGAGCTGGGTGGCCGCGGCCAGTCTCTCGCGGGTGGCGGTGTCCGGGTACTGTCCCCTCTGGAACTCTGCGAGGGGCATTGGGGTGAGACGAGCCGGGTCGGGGCAGCCCTCCCGGCACTCGGCAGGAGATTCCAGATGTGCGGCTGCAGCCAGACTCCGGTGCCAGCGATTTGGGGCGGTTTGGGGCKGTTTGGGGCACCGCGGCGATGGCCGGGCCGCTCACAGGGGCACGAGCCCACYCAGAAGGCAGCAATTCCCTCCCTTGGGAACAGCCCCGCTCCGTCCCGGCTCGGAGCCGGCATCCCGTGGGAAGCGCACCTTTCTCCAGAGCCTCCGCCTGCTGCCTGGAGAAGACGGTCCTGTTCCTGTGCCGGGGGCCCAGCGGGAGCCGCCGGCCGGGAGCGGAGCCCTGCGGAGGGTGCGGGGTCCCCGGGGCCACCGGGGGCTGCGGGGAGGGGGGCGAGGCCCGAGGGGACTCTGCGGGAACAGAACGGCAGGAGGTGGGGGGAGAMCCGGCCCTGGGGGCTCCTGGGAKKGGCCGGRAGGGGTCAGGAGGGCTTTGAGGGCACCCCAGCCAGGCTCACCCCGTGGCCGCGGGTCCCCGGGCTCGGCCGCCAGCCGGAGGTCGCTGGGCAGGGTCCTCAGCACGCGGTTGATGGAGGAGACCTGGGCAGGGGACAGGGGGCTGTGCCTGGGCGGGGGACAGGGGCTGTGCCCGGGCAGGGGGACAGGACCCCCCAGGGTCCCCCTCTGGATGTCTCGGAGCYGTCCCTGGGATGCTCTCCGGAGCCAGGGATTCTCCGCCGCGGGGCCGTGCCCGTCTGCTCCCTGTTTGTGATGCAGGAATCCCGGAATTTCGGGGACTGACGGGATTTACCGGGAGGCCACTGGCACTGCGGGGGATTTGGAGGGTGGGTCCGCCCTCGGGAAGCACAACTCTGGGGACAGGGACGCCTGGCACGGAACCACCGCGGTGTCCCGAGGCCCGAGACGGCAGCTGGACTCGGGGGGGCCGTCGGGGCTCTGCTTTGGCTGGGAAGGAGCGATTGACCTCCCCCTCCCCGCCTGCTCCAGCTCCGYGTCTGGCCGAGCTCCGAGCCCTTCCCTGTGGATTCTTCCCATTCCCGAGTCCTTCCCACTGCCCCGAGCCCTTCATGGCASTGAGCTTTTCCTGGAGCATCCTTCCCACTGCCTGAGACCTTCCCTGCGCATCCTTCCCATTGCCCCGAGCCCTTCCTTGCGCATCTTTCCTTTTCCCGTGAGGTCTTCCCATAGCCCTGAGCCCTTCCCAGCACGTTCTTCCCGTTCTCAATTCCTTCCAAACGCCCAGAGCCCCTCCCGGGCCATCCTTCCCATCGCCCTGGATCCTTCCCTGTGCATCCTTCCCATGGCCCCCAGCCCTTCCCTGTGCACCCTTCCCGCTGCCCTGAGTCCTTCCCAGTGCATCCTTCCTATTGCCCTGAGTCCTTCCCATCACCCTGGGTCCTTCCCTGTGCATCCTTCCCATTGCCCCAAGCCCTTCCCATTGCTCTCAGCCCCTTCCCTGTACATCTGCCTCACTGCCCTGAGCCCTTCCCAGTGCATCCTTCCCACAGCCCTGAGCCCTTCCCATCATCCCGAGCCCTTCCCTGTGCAYYCTTCCCACTGCCCTGAGTCTTTCGCTGTGCACCCTTCCCACTGCCCTGAGCCTTTCCCATCATCCCAAACCCTTCCCTGTGCATCCTTCCCACCTCCCCCCACCCTCCCTTCCCCCGCCCATGGGGTCGGCCCCCCCGCTGCCGTGCCCGGCCCTGGGAATTGCCGCGTCCCCCGCGGTTCTCCGGCGGGACTCACGCTGGGAATGCCGCCGCCGGCGCAGATTCCCTCGGCGTKGAGCTGCCGGCGGATCTCCCAGGCGAAGAGCCCGGGCTGCTCCAGCTTCAGCCGCGCGATCCTGGCCACCACGGCCGGGGTGGCCCTGCGGGGCTTGCTGCCCCCCACGTGGGGCTTGGGCCCCACGGCCCCGGTGCGGTAGAAGCGGCCCAGGATCTTGCTGACGCAGCCGTTGGACACCTGCGGATGGAAGTTCAGCGGGAAGAGGATTTGGGACGGGGAGGAGAGCCTCACCCCCYGCGGCCGGGCGCACCTTGAGGCTGCGGGAGATGTCGGAGGAGCGGGCGCCGCTCGCCGCCAGCGCGATGATTCTCTGCCTCTTGCACGCGGGGAGGGGGCGGCCGTTCAGGAAGAGCCCCCCGAGCTGGTTCACCCCGCTGGGCCCTGGGGACGGGGACAGGGCTGGGGGGAGCGGGGGCTGCCTGTTCTGCCCTCCCCGGCTTCCCGGGAGAGCAGCCGGGATGAGCCCGGGACCGGTGGTGTGGGGGGGTTGGAGGGGCTGGGTGGGGAGGGGGAGTTGGGGGGGGGGGGGGGGAGTTGGGGCATGGAGGGGTTTGAGGCTCGTTTGCTACGGGGTGGGTGCAGGCAGGGAACGGGGGGATCAGCCCCAGGAAGCAGGAAAAATATCCCATGGAAAAGCGCGGGGATAATTTGGGGAGGGGTGGGTGGAGGCAGGGAATGCGGGGATCAGACCCAGGAAGCAGGAAAAACACCCCATGGAAGAGCATGGGGAGAATTTGGGGAGGGTGGGAGGTGACGGGCTGGGGGGGCTGGACGTCCTCGGGAGGACCCTGCGGAGCCGCGGGTGGATCAGCGGCTGGATGGGTGGATGCGCTTGTGCCGGAGCAGGGAATGATGACACGGCGCATCCCTGACTCCCACTGGGAACACCGGGACCCCGCGCCCGCAGCCGCCGCGTCCCTCACCTCGGTGCTGCATCGTGGTGAGKCTTCCCGGGGCTGTGAGTGCCTGGGAATTCCCAGCAGGACACGGTGGATGCTGCGAGGTCGGATAAACCAGCGCCCGTGCCCGGGGCTCAGCCACGGCCCTGCTGTGAGAAGGGGAACGAGGGCAGGAACCTTGGAGCAGAGGATGGGARCACTTGAGGGCAACTTGGGAATTCCTTGCGCTCCAGGCACAGTGGATAAAGGCCCAGGAAAGAGGGCACAGGGCTCTGGAGAGGCTCGGGAATGCTGCCAGTGCTGCCTGCACCGAGCACCCACCGGCACGGGATGGAGCCGGCGTGGCCGAGACGTGTCCCAGAGCCTGCGGAACTCCCTTGGACACGCACGGGGTCAGGGGGGTCCCCACGCCCACCCCACCCCAGCTGAGCACCGGGATCCGCAGGGAATGGATGGTTCCCCCATGCCCACCTCCCTCCCACCCAGGAATTCCTTCCCAAGATCCCATCTATCCCTGCCTTTGGCAGTGGGAAGCCATTCCCTGTGGCCTGTCCCTCCATGCCTTGTCCCARGTTCCTCTCCAGCTCTCCTGGAGCCCCTTTAGGCCCTGGAAGGGGCTCTGAGTTCTCCCTGGAGCCTTCTCTTCTCCAGGTGAACATTCCCAGCTCTCCCAGCCTATCTCCACAGGATTTTCCAGCAGGATTCCCACAAGGACACTGGTGCCAGTGCCTCTCCTGCTCAGGCAGGAACACCTCGGGCATCGCTGGGCAGCAGCAGAGCCACAGAGGTGCCACCGAACCTGACGGGTTCTGCTCCCACCAAAGCCTTGCCAGAGCTCCCAGTTCACCTGGAACTTCACCTGGAACATCCTAAAAACCCCCAGGCATCCCCAGTGGGGGACTTTCCCTGTTACAGTCYCCAGATCCCACGGCACCTCTTCCCTGCACAGCCTGGGGGTGTTTGGAGACTCCGACCCTCTGTGTGAAATTCAGGAAAAGCAGAATAAATCCAGCAACTCCGCAGGTTTCCCCCAGGTGAACGGCAAAGGTGAGGCGCATCCCATTCCCTCTGCTCAGGGAAGGCAGGGATCGCCCTGGAGCGATGCACGCGATGCTGCTCCGGGAAGCAGGGAAGGAAGGAACAGGACACGAGTGCCCTCAGGGGCCAGCGCAGCCCCCCCAGCATTCCCTGGCTTGGCCCGTGCTGTGCCGGGAGGTGACACCGGGATTTCTTTCCCCGCGGGGAATTGGRAGCACTGGGAATGTCGAGTTGTGAGCCCTCGATCCCTCCTGGACCGTGCCGAGGAATCCTGGAACTGGGATGAGCTTGGTCTCCGTGCAGCACAGGGACAAGGAGCCACCGGGAGTCAGCGAGGCTGGAGCAGAGCCCGTAATTCCCGGGGGGAGCCCAAAGCTTCTCCGGGTTAAAGCACCTTCCCCACCAATTCCTACGGGGAATTCCTGCAGCTTTCACACGCAGGAATAGAGGCCCAGGAGAGCGGGAATGCCCGGAGCGGCGCAAGGAGGTACCTGCGGAGCCTGGATGGAGCTGGACCGGCTCGTCCCGGGAGCCGGGCGGGAGCGGAGCGCTCGGAGCGGGGCCGTGATGTCACGGCAGGAGGGAGAGCAGGATGGGGAGGAAGGGGCGGCCCGACGGGACCGCGCCCAGCACACGCCCGGCCCGGGGGGCTCCGTCGGGGCTGGGGGGCGGCTCGGGGCCCCCCGGGCCGGGCCGGCCCCGTGCGCAACGCGGCCGCAGGGAGCGGGGCGCGGGGCTCGGCACCGGGCCGGGGGCGCCGCTCCTGCCCCCGGCCCCCCGGCCCCGGGCCCGGCCGGGCGGCGGCGCGGGGGGCTCCGAGCCGGGCGCGGAGCGGCGGGGCTGCCCCCGGGGCGGTGCGCGCTGGCACCGGGCGCGTCGGGCTCGGGTGCGCACAGCCCCGGGCGGCGCCTCCCCGCTCCCGGGCCGGCCCCGCGGGGCCCCGGCGGCGGGAGGAGACCCCGGAGCCGCCCGGAGCGCGGGGAGGCCGGGGGAGCCCCGCGGGCCCGGGGGAACGGGGGAGTGGTGGGCACCGGGCGGTGCGTTCGCGGCGCGGCTCGGGCGCGGCGGCTGCAGCGGCCTCGGGCACTGGGAAACCGGGATGGGGAAAGGCGGAGGAGGAGACGGGAGGAGAGGGGAGCAGAGGGGGAGAGAAGGGAACGGGGAGATGTGGGGAGGTGGAGAGGTGAGGAGGTGGATGGAGGGATGGAGAGATGGAGAGGCGGAGAGGTGGAAGGACAGATGGACACGGAGAGCAGGGATGGAGACAGAGACGGAGAGAGGATGAAACGGAGAGGTGKAGACATGGAGAGATGGAGTGGGGAAGAGACAGGGAGGTGGAGAAGTGGGGAGAGGAGATGTGGAGATGTGGAGACGTGGAGAGGTGGAGTGGTGGGGCTATGGAGAGGTGGAGAGGTGGAGTTTTGGAGACGGAGAGGTGGAAATACATGGATGGAGAGGTGGTGAAACAGGGGAAGAGACAGGGAGGTGGAGAAGTGGGGAGAGGAGATGTGGAGATGTGGAGACGTGGAGAGGTGGAGTGGTGGGGCTATGGAGAGGTGGAGAGGTGGAGTTTTGGAGACGGAGAGGTGGAAATACATGGATGGAGAGGTGGTGAAACAGACATGGAGAGGTGGAGACATGGAGAGACGGAGAGGACAGGGAGAAAGAGATGTGGAGACATGGAGAAGCGAAGATGTGGAGAGGAGGAGAGATGGAGAAATGAAGATGAGGAGACGGAGACATGGAAAGGTGGAGAGGTGAAGATACGAAGACAGCGAGTGATAGGGGGGAAATGGAGAGCTGGAGAGGTGGAGAGGTGTAATCATGGAGACTGGAGAGGTGGAAGGACAGAGATGGAGAGGTGGAGACAGATACGGAGACATGGAGAGATGGAGAGGTGGGGACAGAGCTATGGAGAGGTGGAGGGAAGCTCCAGGACCCACCGGGACCTTCCCCTGCTCCTCAGGGAAGAGCTTCTGCGGGGGTTTTGTTGRCAGTGGCTGAGGATGCCAGGGGATGGGGACGCTGAGAATCCCAGGGGCAGGACAGGGATGCTGAGCATCCCAGGAGAAGGATGAGGATGCTGAGGATCCCAGGGGAAGGATGAGGATGCTGAACATCCCAGGGGAAGGATGGGGATGCTGAGGATTCCAGGGGCAGGACAAGGTCTCTGAGCCTCTCAGGGATAGAATGGGAATGATGTGTTTCCTGGGGACAGGATGAGGGTGTTGAGAATTCCAGGTGCAGGGTGAGGACACTGAAGATCCCAGGGGGAGGATGGGGATGCTGAGGATCCCAGGATAAAGATGGGGATGCTGAGGATCCCAGGGGAAGGACAAGGATGCTGAAGATCCCAGGGCAAGGACGGGGATGCTGATGATTCCAGGGGCAGAATGGGGATGCTGAGGATCTCAGGGGCAGGGCAAGGACACTGAGCCTCTCAGGGATAGAATAGGAATGCTGTGTTTCCTGCGGGCAGGATGAGGATGCTGAGGATCCCAAGGCAAGGACAAGGATGCTGTGCTTCCTTGGAAAGACCGCGGATGCCRGGTTCCTGGTCACTCCAGCTGGAGCACTAAGGAAGGAAGGAAGGCAGGGAGGAAAGAGAGCAGGACTGAAGGAAGGAGAGCAGGAAGGAAGGAAGGAGAGCAGGAAAGAAAGAGGGAGAGCAGAAAGGAAGGAAGGAGGGCAGGAAGGAAGGAAGGAGAGCAGGAAGGAGGGCAGGAAGGAGGGCGGGCATGCAGGCAGGCAGGCAGGAAGGCAGAAAGGAAGGAGAGCAGGAAGGAAGCAGAGCAGGAAGGCAGGCAGGAAGGAAGGAAGGCAGGCAGGAAAGAGGGCAGGCAGGCTCTGGTGCTGCCTGGAGCCGGTGCGTGGCTCTCCAGCCCCGGGGAGCTCCCGGTCCCTGCTGTCCCCACGGCAGCACCAGGGGCGCGYTGGGAACACCGGGGCTCCGGGTGTCCCCAGGGGAGGGCGTGTCCGGGGAAGGGCTCCCGGGGGCCGGCTTGGCACCGGCTCAGCGGGGAGGGGCTGCCCAGCACGGCTCTGTCGGGGTTTGCAGGGGACAGGAGTCCAGCGGAGCAGATCCAGCATCTGCACCTTCGCCTCCATCTCCATCTCCATCTCCATCTCCGTCTCCGTCTCCGTCTCCGTCTCCATCTCCGTCTCCGTCTCCGTTTCCATCTCTGTCTCCATCTCTGTCTCCATCTCTGTCTCCATCTCTGTCTCCATCTTCATTTCTGCCTCCATCTTTATTTTCACCTCCATATTCGACTCGGTCTCCATTTCCATCTCCATCTTTATTTTGTCTCCATCTCCATCTTTGTCTCCACCTCCGTCTCCATCCTCATCTTCATCCCATCCTCATCTCCATCCCCACATTCATCCCCACATCCCATCCAGTCTCCAATCCATCCTGATCTCCATTCACATCTCCTCTCCATCTCCATCTCCATCTCCGTCTCCGTCTCCGTCTCCGTCTCCGTCTCCGTCTCCGTCTCTATCTCCATCTCCATCTCCATCTCCATCTCCATCTCCATCTCCATGTCCAAGCCATTCCAGAGGGAGGAACAGGGACAACCCCGTGCTCTGGGCAGAACTGCTCTGCTCAGTGGTGCCAGGGCCAAACAGGGGCTTAGGGATCACTTCCCATTCCAAAGTCCCATCCTTGATCCCACCGGCGATGTCCAGAAGGTTTTTCCCCCTTTGGAATGGTGTCACTCCAGGGAGGGGGTGCTGAGCCACTTCCCTGCCTGGGAGCACAGCATGGGCTGGGGGGGGCGATGGGTCCTTGGCCCTGCTCTGAGCTGGCATCGGGAACGGGAATGTGCTGGGGATTGGGGACTTGGACCTGGGAAGGGACACGAGAAAGTGGGTGGGACCCTGCAGGGACAACAGRYGAGGAGCTGGGAGGAAGGAGGRGACYGGCTCTGCCGGAGGAGCGACAGCGGCACTGCTCGGGAATGGGACACGGAGGGACACGGGAACGGGGATGTGGAGGAAGAACAGGGACATGGAGGGGGAGGAATAGGAACTAGGAGGGACACGGGAACAGGGATGTGGAGGGATATGGGAACAGGGACATGGAGGGGCACAGAAACAGGATCATGGAGGGACATGGGAACAGGGACATGGAGGGACATGGGAACAGGGATGTGGAAGGACATGGGAACAGGGGTGTGGAGGTACATGGGAAGAGGGACGTGGAGGGACATGGGAACAGGGACATGGAGGGACACGGGAACAGGGACATGGAGGGGATGGAACAGGGACATGGAGGGACACAGGAACAGGAACACGGAGGGGATGGAACAGGGACATGGAGGAGAATGGGAATGGGAACAGAGACATGAGGGACACGGGAACAGGGACATGGAGGGACACAGGAACAGGGATGCAGAAGGACATGGGAACAGGGATGCGGAAGGACATGGGAACAGGGACATGGAGGGGAATGGGAATGGGAACATGGACATGGAGGGACACAGGAACAGGGACACAGAGGAAGTGGAACAGATGCAGAGGGAGCAGGACAGGGAATGCCATTATTCCAGGGGATTTTTAGCAGCAGGGCATTCACTTGCTACCACAGCAGCACTGCTCATTCCTGGGATTTTGTCTGGAATTCAGCAAGTGGCTCCATTCCCTGGGTGCCACTGGTGGGAGTGGGAGTGGCAGAGCCCCCATCCCACKTGGAACATCTGCCAGTGGATCAAAGGAACCAAGTCCCAGGACACCCTCAGTGCTGTCACGGGCTGCACACAGGGAGGGATTTTGGGATAATGGGCTTTGGGAATTCCCATCCCTTCCCAGAGGAGACCACATCATTCAGGTGCTCCACACGCGGTTCCTGGTGTTCCCTCTCCTCATCCCAGCTCAGATCCTGCTCTGTGCTGGTCCTGGGGGAACGSCCAGGAGGGCAGAGGGATGAGCTGCAGCTCCCTAGGGATCGCTGAGCCACTCGGCTTCTCCAGGAGGAGATTCCCATCCCTGGCAGTGTCCAAGGCCAGGCTGGACAGGGCTTGGAGCAACCTGGGATAGTGGAAGGTGTCCCAGGGATGGCACTGGATGGGATTTGAGGTCCCTTCCCACGCAAACCTTTCCATGATTCCAAGATTTCCCCCCTCTTCATTGCTCCTTTCTACACATCCGAGGCTGTTTTGCTCCTTCCTGGGCTTTCTCCCCGCGGAAGGTCACCCTGTTCCCCACCGAGCACCGGAATGGCTGGAAAAATCCCACTCTTTTCTCCCGCAGAAAGCACAYGTGGAATTTAAAAGCCCAGATGACTCAGCCAATCAAGAAATCCCACTTTATCCCCACGTTCCCACCCACACTTTCACTTTCTTCTCCATCAAAATGATGATTATTGAAGTATTCAGGCTAAAAGAGGCAATTTGGGGGCTTGAAGGTGCCCTCCCATCGTCTCTGGTGGRATGCAGGTGCAGGAATGGGCCCAGAAATTCCATAAATCAGGGTAAAGGAGCTGCTTTTCCAGGTTTTTGGGCAGAGGAGATTTCCTGCCCGGAATCATGAGGCAAAGTATTAAAAAAGGGGAGAAAACAAAGAAATTAATAAAAAGTCATCAAAAGGCTGCAGCAGGGAAATCAGAAGTGGTGGAAGGTTGTGGCAGGCAGGGAATAGGATTCCTCRTGGATTGGGAGACTCTGGCACGGGCAGCGCAGTAAAACCCCGGAGAGGGACTCCCGGGACCCCCCGGAAAACCGGGATCTGCGAGTGGGAGACGAACTGCAGAGTGAACACGCATGGAAAAACACCATAAACATGGGRAAAAAATCAACAGGGTGGCAAAATGTGCCGTGTCCCGGGCGGAGCCGCCGCCGGGGTGGATTCCCGTGGGATGTTCCCGGCGCGCAGGAGCTGCCTGCCYCGCACAGCCCCGATGCGCTCGGTGCAGCCGCTTCCCAGCGGGAATCAGGAYGTGGGAAGGGGCAATCCCAGGACGGACAGACTCTCCCGGATCCCTCTCCCTGGCAGCCGTGCCCGGACGGGGCGTCCCGGCGGCGGTGGCCGTGCCACACGGGTGGAAATCCCTGCTCCCGGAGCGGGGCGGGCAGGGAGCGGCTGGGATCCTCCCCAGGTGGGCTCCGACCCTTCCCAGGTGGCTCCATCCCGTGGGACTCGGGACCCCGTCCCAGCCCGACGCGCGGCGCCGGAGCCGCGCCGTTCCAATTCCCGCTCCCATTCCCAGCGCTGCCATTCCCTGGGTTCCCTCCGTGGCCGCTCCAATCGGTTCCTGCCACCCACAGGCGACACGGCTCCGCTCGGGGCTGGCACGGGTGACACCGGGAACCGCGACGGACGCGCCTCCAACCGGGAAACAGCGGGAGCATCCCGAACGCCTCCCAAGGGGCCGCGGGTGATCTGGGGGGACCCCCAGCCGGTGACACGGGAGTGACCCCCGGGCCCGGCCCTGCGCGGCTCCCCGGGCCCCTCCGCTCCGGGCTGGGGGGGTTGGGGCCCCCCGGGGACGGGAGAGACCCCCAGGGGGTGCCGGAGGGTGGGCAGTGCCGGTGTCCCCACGGGAAGGACACCCGGGAGCTGCGTCCGGACTGCGAGTGGCCTCTGCCGGGACACGGGGACAGTGGGTGACCTCAGGGGCTCGGGGCCACCTCGCCCGGCAGCGCCGCTGTCCCCGGGCCCCTCGCAGGCCGCGGGTGGCGCTGGCAGGGGCGGTGTCCGTGGGCGGGGGGGGTTTGGGGTGTGGGTGCGACCCCCGGGCAGCCGGACCGTCCCTGGCGCTGCCCCCGAACTGGCCAAAGGTGGGTGCCCCATTCTCCCCCTTTTCCCCCCAAACCCTCCGGGCCCGGGCCGGGAGCGGCGCCGGGAGCCTCCGATGGTCCCGCGGCTGTGCCTGGGCACCGGGGGGGTTACTGGGGGGGTCACTGGGGACACTGGGAGCTCGCACACAGCACCGGGGGACCCCTTACTCCTCAGCCCCCACGGGCTGTGCTGGGGGACCCTGTCYGTCCATGGGCTCTGCTGGGGGAACCCCCTTCCGCTGACCCCTCGTGGGGCTGTGCTGGGGCACCCCYAGCCCCTGGCTCTCCCATAGGCCTGTGCTGGGGGAACCCCTGGGCCTCCGTGGGGCTGCGCTGGGCGACCCCAACCCCCCAGAGCCACCCCCGAGCTCCCCGTGCCCCCCGTGGGGTTGCGTTGGGAGATTCGCTGTCCCCTGGCGCCCGATTGGGCCGTGCTGGGTGACCCCAAATGCCCGGGGCTGCTCCCCAGTCCCCTGATTCGTCCGTGGGGCCGTGCTGGGGGGGACCCCGGACCCCGACGGAAGTGTGCTGGGTCTCCCCGCTCCTCCGTGGGGCTGCGCCGGGTGACCCCAACCCCCGGTCCCTTGTGGGGCCGCAGCGGGGGCGAACCCCATTCCCCCAGCGCCCCGCGGGGCCGTTCCGGGTGACCCCMACGCCGGGACCGCCCCGAGCCCCCTCCGCCCCGCGCCGGTGACGTCAGGGGGCGTGTCCCCGCCCCGCCGCGACCCCGGGGGCGTGTCCGGMGCGGCCCCGCCCCCGGCGCGGCGCGAGCCACGTGTGCGCGGGGCGCCTTTGCCGACGTGTCCCTGGCGCCGCGCGCCCCGGAAGTCCCGCCCCCTCCCKCTCGCCGGCCGGGGCGGGGCCGGGGCACCCGTGACGCGCCCGCGCTCCTGCCGCCATTGGCAGGGGCGCGGGGGGGCGGGGCGGCGCGCGCGGCGGGGGCGGCCGCCCGTTGGCCGCCGGCCGCGCGCGGGGCGGGGCCGCGCTCAGGCCACGCCCCCTCCCTGCCAGGCCCCGCCCCGCGGTCCCTTCCGCGCTCTCCCCGGGCCCCTCCGCRCTCCCGCCGCTCGCTCCCGGCCCCACCCGGCCCCTCCGCCCGGCCCGGCCCCGCCATGGCCTCCGCGGCCAACCCCGGCCAGGCCGGCTCCGCGCCGCCGCCCGTGGTCCAGCGCGGCATCGTCAAGATGGTAAGGGCTGTGCCCGCCGCTCCCCGCCGCCGACCCCCGGCACGCCGGTCGCCGGGGACCCCCGCTTCCTGCAGACCTCTCCGGGACCCCCTCGGCTCCCCGCCTCCCCTCCCGGTAACCGGGACCGCCTCCGCTCCGCGCCTCTCCTCCCGGTGCCCGGTAACCCCAGCCCCGGTGCAGCCCCGTCCGGTGCCCCCGGCCCCTTCCCGGCGGCCGCTGCTGTCCCGTTCCCCCYGCGGGCCGGGGACGCATCGCCGCATCCCGGGACCCCGTCCAGGCGGGGTCCCGCCGGCCGCCCGGGACCGGGCACTGCACGGTCCCGCCGCCCCGGTGCCGTCCCGGCTGCTGGGAAGGGGCAGGAGGAGCTTTGGGTCCCGGGGGACCGGAGCCGGTGACCCCGGCCCGCTAACGGCCCCGGAGCCGCGCGGAGCCCCGAGGGGTCGGGATCAGCGGCCCCGGCGCGGGGACATCTCGGGGGTGCCGCACATACTCCGCTCGCTCCCGGTCCYGGGCTGTTCCCGCGGCACCGAGCGGCGGGACGGRACCCCCGAACCCCGGGGCCGGGTCYCCGCGGGACGCAGCGCTGGGATGGAGTCCCCCGGCCGCTCTGGGGTCCCGGGTTTGGGTCCCCAGTCCCCGTGTCGGGTCCCCACACACGTGTGCACGCAGCGGGGCCCGGGAGAGCGAAGGTCGCGTTCAGTCCCGGGCGCCGTGTCCCCATCCCGCGTCCCTTCCTGGCGCCTCTTCCACCCCAACCCCTTCCCTGCCGCTTTCCCAAACACCCCARATTCCTGTGCCTGAGTACGGGTGGTTCCGGGGGTCGTGGGTGACCTCTTCCCCCAGCACTGCCTTCGGAGCGGGACCTTTTCCCGGGATGTCACTGCACCCCCGAGCCTGCGACAGCTCTGGGGATGGACCTTGAAAGTCTGGGGATGGATGACAGGGATCTAGGGATGGATCCCGGAGGTCTGGAGATGGACACTGGGGGTCTAGGGATGGATCCCAGAGGCTTGGGGATGGACACTGGAGGTCGAGATGGGCAGTGGGGATCTGAGGATGGACAGTGAAGGTCTGGGAATGGACCCTGGAGGTCTGGGAATGGACACCGGAGGTCTGGGGTCGGACACTGGGAGTTTGGGGACACGGGAGGACTGGTTTGGCACCGTCCCCGTGCTGTGTCTCACCGGTGACCTGGGAACGTGCTCCTGTCTCCTCCCCAGCCAGCAGATTTTGGGATGCTCAGGAAAACCCTCGCCTGGCAGCTCGTGCTGGCCTGGCTCTGTCCGAGGGGATGTGGATCCATAGCGGGATTTTGGGAAGGATTTTGGACTCCGGGAGGCCACCCGCTCTGGAGGCACACGGTGCCCGGGATGTGCTCCGTGGTCCCCTTCTCTTTCCGGGCCGGAATTCCCACGGGAGAGGTGGGTCCCCGCTCTCCGTGGGGCTGCTGTGGGGCCKGGAGCTGCCGGAGCGCCCGGATTGGTGCCAGCCACGTGCTCTGCTGTGCTTCCCCTCACGGCTTTGAGGCTTTTGGGGTTTTCTGCACCTTCCTGTTGCACAACTCTCCCGGAATCACAGCGAGACCACGGAGTTCGTGAGCAGGACAGGGGTGAAGAGCAGGAGTTTCTCTCCCATTCCTGCCGGGATTTTTAACCCTTTGTGCCGCACGGGGGCAGCTCTGGATCCCGGCTGTGCCGGCAGGATCCCGGTGCCGTCCCCTCCCGCGCTCCGGAGCCGCCTCGGCAGCAGGAGYCGGGTCTGTCGCACCGGTGTCCCTGTGCCGTGTCCCGTCCCTTTTCCAGCCTGGATTAAGCCTGGTTTAAGCCCAGCTTTCCCTGCAGGGCAGATGGGAGCTGGGATGACTTTTGCCGGCGCGGGGAGCACGGTGGGACAGTGACACCTGGACGCTGGGACAGTGTCCCGATCCCATTCCCATGACTGCCCGATGCCTGGAGCAGTTCCCCAGCTGGGGATCCCGGCAGCCACGAGTGTGGGTGACAAACGGGCCGTGTGTGGGTGACAAACAGCCCGAGTGTGGGTGACAAACACCCCGTGTGGCCGCTCCACGGGCAGGGACAGGGTCACGGATCCGGAGCCGGGGATGGAATGTACCCCCAGGGCGCTGCATGGCCCCTGGAACACGGAGCAGCTCCGCCAAGGACCCCATCCCGGGATCCAGGGCTCATGTAGGGAATTGAGCAAAGCAGCTCCGGCATCCCCTGGCCTCCCCGTGCCCTATAAATGAAAGATTAAGGTTAATTACAGCCATGAAACCTTTAAGTCCTTAAGTACGGGAGCGCTGAGCCTTTGCCGGGATTGCTCGGGTGCGGCTCGGGCCGCAATTCCCGGTGGCTCCCGCAGCATTCCAGGCTCTGCCGTGGGTCCAGGCACGAGGGAGGTGGTGGGGGACAGCAGTCGGGGTGCAGGGGGCACCCAGACCCTCGGGGYGAGCTCATTCCGAAAGGATTCGGTGTCCCGGGCACGGGGCCGGGCTGGCTCCGGTGACGGAGCAGAGCCAGAGGGGTTTGGGATCACCCGAGCGTCCCTGGGGATTTGAGGTGGCAGCCAGCCCGGGCACGCGCTGAAACCCGACCCGGGGGTTGGATCCGGCAGCAGCAGCGATCCCGTGTGCCCGGAGCCAGCGCCGATGGAAGTGGGAACAGGGAGATCCCCGGCACGCTCCGGCTGCTGGCCCCGAGCCCGGCCCTGCCGCCGGAGCTGGGACCATGCCGAGACCTGGGAATGTGTGGGGATGGAGGTGTGAGGGAACCCTGGGACATGGGATGGGATGGGATGGGATGGGATGGGACTGCCCAGCTCGGAGCTCTCAGCAGCCAAAGCCATGGGGGGAGCTGGCCCAGCTGGGCTCATCTGACAGGGAAGCACCGGCAGTAAAATCCGAGTTTACCAAATCCTTGGTGTGTGTGCACTGAGGTGACCTCGTGTCCAGGTGTGCTGAGCTCTGCAGGAGGGGATGGAAGGGACCTCAAAGCCCACCCAGGGCCACYCCYGCCATGGGCAGGGACACCTTCCACTATCCCAGGCTGCTCCAAGCCCTGTCCAGCCTGGCCTKGGACACTGCCAGGGATCCAGGGGCAGCCACAGCCAGGAATTCCTTCCCAGAATCCCATCTATCCCTGCCCTCTGGCAGCGGGAAGCCATTCCCTGTGTCCTGTCCCYCTGTGCCTTGTCCCAAGTCCCTCTCCAGCTCTCCTGGAGCCCCTTTAGGCACTGRAAGGGGCTCTGAGCTCTCCCTGGATCCTTCTCTTCTCCAGGTGAACACCCCCAGCTCTCCCAGCCTGGCTCCAGAGGGGCTCCAGCCCTGGGAGCCGCTCCATGGCCTCCTCTGGACTCTCTCCAGCAGCTCCACATCCTCCTGCTGTTGGCCCCAGGGCTGGAGCAGCTCTGGGGTCTCACCTGAGCACAGGGGCACAGGGACAGGATCCTCCTTTCCCTGCTGGGGGTTAGCCCAGACACAGATTTTGGCTCCATCCTGCATCTCGGAGTGGGACAAAACTCCAGTCCCGGGACACGCCGTGGGCCGGACGCATCCTGGGAATTCCACGTGTCCGTTCAGCGTCGCCTCCCCCGCCGGCCGTGGGTGACCCCGGTGACGCGTCCGTGTCCGTGTCCGTGTCCCCGCAGGTGCTGTCGGGCTGTGCCATCATCGTGCGGGGTCAGCCCCGCGGGGGGCCCCCCCCGGAGCGCCAGATCAACCTCAGCAACATCCGAGCCGGGAACCTGGCCCGGCGCGCGGCCGCCGGACAGCCGGACGCCAGGGACACCCCGGACGAGGTGGGTGCTGCCCCTGCCCGGGGGAGCCCGCGCTGCTGCCAGAGGTGTTCCCCATCCCAGTCCTGCTGGGAGATTCCAGGCTGCTGCCAGAGGTGTTCCCCATCCCAATCCTGCTGGGGGATTCCAGGCTGCTGGCAGAGGTGTTCCCCATCCCATCCCTACTGGGAGATTCCAGGCTGCTGCCAGAGTTGTTCCCCATCCCAGTCCTTCTGGGTGAGGGCTCCAGGCTGTTGCCAGAGTTGTTCCCCATCCCAGTCCTGCTGGGGGGGAATCCAGGCTGCTGCCAGAGGTGTTCCCCATCCCAGTCCTGCTGGGGAGAATTCCAGGCTGCTGCCAGAGGCATTTCCCCATCCCAATCCTGCGGAGTGGGGTCCAGGCTGGTCCCTCCTGCCTGGGGGTGCTGTGGGACACGAGATGGAACAGCCCTGTCAGTCAGCCTGGAAAAGATCCATTCCCTGCTCCGGTTGCCAGTGTGGATTTTGGGGRGAAATTCTTCCTTGCCCCTCTAGGCTTGGGATGGGACCARCATCGTGGGGGGCACCCGGGGGTGGTTTGGGGCACAGGGGGGCTGGTTTAGGGTGTGGGGGGGATGGTTTGGGGCACACGGGGTGGTCCCGGAGCCGCTCCGTTCCAGAGGCATCCCGGCCCCCTATCCCGCCATCCCGGGGGCGGCGGCAGCGCTGGCGGATAATCGSTCTCCCCGGGGAATTCTGTCTCCCAAGCAGGCTGTGGCTGTCACTCCGTGCGAAGTGACGCCTGTCAGCTCCCCTAATTGTTTGTGAGCTCATGTTCCCACCTCCGGCCGCGCTCCCGCCCACCCGCTGCGCCGGAGCGGGAATGCGGCCGGGAACGAGCTCCGGGAACGAGCTCCGGGAATGAGCTCTGGAGCCTCCTGCGCCCGCTGTGGGGCTCCCAGCCCGGTGTTCCCGGGCAGGATCCTGGCAGGAGCTGGAGGAGCCCCTGGTACCTCCATGGGAGCTGCTCCAGCCCCACTCCCACTGCCCCGGGAGCTTTTCTGGGTTTTGGAGAGCTGGAAAACCACCCGTGACCCCTTTTGGGGGGTGTTTCTCCCGAGGAATTCCTTCGGGATTCCTCCTGGMGCACTCCAGGAGGGAATTCTGGGCTTCCCCGCCTGCCTTGGACCCTCCGGCTCACGGYGCTTCCCTCCCTGCAGCCCTGGGGCTTCCCGGCCCGGGAATTCCTGCGGAAGAAGCTGATCGGGAAGGAGGTTTGCTTCACCGTGGAGTACAAGACCCCGCAGGGCCGGGAGTACGGGATGGTTTACCTGGGAAAAGGTGGGTCTGGGATGGTTCCCTTGGGAAAGGGTGGGTCCGGGATGGTTCCCCTGGGAAAAGGTGGGTCTGGAATTGATCACTTGGGAAAAGGTGGGTCCAGGATGGTTCCCCTGGGAAAAGGTGGGTCCAGGATGATTCCCCTGGGAAAAGGTGGGTCCGGGATGGTTCACCTGGAAAAAGGTGGGTCTGGGATGGTTCCCCTGGGAAAAGGTGGGTTTGCCCAGGATTGCTGCTGGTCCTGGATCCCAGAGGATCAGCAGTGCATCCGTGGCTCCCTGGAGAGGCTGGAGCTCCCTCTTGGGAGGTTTCTGGACTCAGCTGGATGTGGCCAAGGTGGGCAATGGATTGCTGGGACCCTTTCCAGCAGCACCTTGTTGCTCCAGGGGCATCCTAGAGCTGAATTCCCATTGCTGCTACATCCCAGCACATTCCAGGCTTCTTCCAGCTTTTCCCATGTCCTGAGACCCCCACGGTGCCCAGGCTGCAGGAAAGGGGAGTGGGACCTTGCCAGGTCCCACAAATCCCTGGATATCAAAGTTGCTTCCGTGSTCAAGGAGCATTTGGACAATGCCCTCCAGCAYAGGGTGGGATTTTGGGATGTCCTGTGCAGGGCCAGCAGCTGGATCCATGATCCCTGTGGGTCTCTTCCCACTCAGGWTATTCCATGATTCATTCCCGAGCTCCCAGTTTGCTGCGAGACCGGGAAGCCCTTTGGGATGGGGCTCCCCTCCTGCAGGGATCGGAACCGGAATCATTTCGGTTGGAAAGGACTCCAAGRTSCAAGATTGAGTCCAGCCTTTGATYTGAACCTTTGATTTTGGAAAGCTGCTGCTCTGGGCTCCCCCCGATCCACCCTCCAGCCGGGATGATCCCGGTGCCAGGAAATAAAGCTGGGAAGGGCTTTGGTTGTTGGTGCCTGTGGGGCCAATCCCGGAGCTGCCCCATCCCTGCCCCATCCCTGCTCCAGCCCAGCCCGGCGCGGGCGGGGGAAATGAGGCAGAAAACGTTTCCTGGTGAAGTTTGCCGGGATTTGAACACCGTTACTGTGGGAATGCTGTGACACATTCCCTGCCAGCCCCCAGGCAGCGCCGGGATGGGGAYGGTGGAGAGTGGGAAGCTCTGCAGGGGGGTGGGGTCAGGCTGGATCCATGGGATGAGGCCAGCGGGGTGAGGGACACCAAGGCCAAGTGCCAGGCCCTGCCCTGGGGTCACCCCAAAGCCCTGGAAGGCTCCAGGGGGGGCCAAGGGGCTGGAAAGCTGGGAGAGGCCCTGCTGGAGCCCCAGGAGCGGCTGAGGSAGCTGGGAAAGGGGCTCAGCCTGGAGAAAAGGAGGCTCCGGGGGGACCTGGCTCTGCACAGCTCCTGGCAGGAGGGGGCAGCCAGGGGGGGTCGGGCTCTGCTCCCAGGGAACAGGGACAGGAGGAGAGGGAACGGCCYCGAGCTGTGCCAGGGGAGGCTCAGGTTGGATATTGGGGAATTCCTTCATGGGAAGGGTGGYCAGGCCTTGGCAGGGGCTGCCCAGGGAGTCCAGGCTGGGGCCGGGGTGTCCCCGGGAGAGCTCATGGCCTTGGCACTGCTCACCTGGGATAACCTTGGGAATGCTGCCTGATTTCCGTGTCCCTCCGGCTCCTCTCACGTCCCCCTCCTTCCCTGCTCTCTCCGCAGACACCAGTGGTGAGAACATCGCCGAGTCCCTGGTGGCTGAAGGATTGGCTTCCCGGCGGGAAGGGATCCGAGCCAACAAGTACGTGCGCGGCTCCCATCCCGATCCCAATCCCAGGCGGGTTCCCGGGGCATGGAGCCGTTGGATCCCTTGGCTCTGGGGGGCCCAGGCCCTGCTGCTCGGCTCCCGAGGTGCCCACATTCCACAGGCATCCCCAGGCTGGGCTKTAGGTTGGGATGTGGAGGGGCTGGGCTGGGGCTCTCTCCTTTCCCGGGATGCCGAAGCACCGGAGCTGTGTCCACGAGATGTGGAGCAGGGACTCTCCTGGAGTCTCTAAAGTCATCCTTTGGGTGGAGTTGAGCCTCCTTAAYTCCCACTGGAGAGGAGGAGCTGTGATATTCCAGCCGCTGGTGCTGGATCTGGCTGTTGATCCCTGTGCCAGCAGAGCCGAGGCTTTTCCTGGGCTCCGTCACATCCCAGGGCACAGGAGATTCCTGGTCTGGGCTGTGGAGTGCTGCATCCATGGGGACAGGGATCCCATTCCAGAGGTGTGGGACAGTTCCAGGGCGGGGTCAGCCTCCTTTGTAGGATCATGGAATGGTTTGGGTGGGAAGGGAACTCAAAGCCCACCCAGTGCCAGCCCTGCCATGGGCAGGGACACCTTCCACTATTCCAGGCTGCTCCAAGCCCCATCCAGCCTGGCCTTGGACACTGCCAGGGATCCAGGGGCAGCCACAGCTTCTCTGGGCAGTTCAATATCCCTGGATTCGTTGTGGCAGGGCTGGGAGGGGCTGGGCYGTGCATTCACGTGGAACATGCCTGGCCCTGCCGTCCCTGCTCTGCCCTGCTGGGAGCCGGGAATGCCGCTGCCTTTCCATGGTGGTGCCAAAAGCAGCCTCTGGAAGGGTTCCTTGGGCTCTCCCTCCCCGATCCATGGGAGAAGCTGCTTCCAGGCCCTATTCCCACTGGGACAGGGCGGTGGGAGGAGCTCAGGGAGTGACTACAGCACTAAAACACCCCCAAAAGTGCCTGGGAGAGGAACATGCTGGGGATCGGGAGCCTCATTCCCGCATGTCCCCCAGCCCGGAGCAGAGCCGGCTGGCCGAGCTGGAGGAGCAGGCCCGGAGCGCCAAGAAGGGGATGTGGAGCGAGGGCTCCGGCGCCCACACCGTGCGGGACCTCAAGTATTCCCTGGAGAACCCCCGGCACTTCGTGGACTCGCTGCACCAGAAGCCTGTCAATGGTGAGGAGCTGGCCCTGTGGCCCCTGGGCTGTTCCTGCTCCCATTCCCAGGGGATGAGCTCCGGTGTCTCCCCGTGGCGGTGTCCCCACGTCCCCCAGGCTGTTCCCACTCCCATTCTCGCGGGATGAGCTACGGTGTCTCCCCATGGCCATATCCCCCAGGCYGGTCCCACTCCCATTCCCATAGGATGAGCTCCGGTGTTTCCCCGTGGCCATGTACCCCGGGCTGGTCCCACTCCCATTCCCATGGGATGAGCTCCAGTGTCTCCCTGTGGCAGTGTCCCCGTGTCCCCTGGGCCATTCCCGCTCCTGTGGGATGACCTCCAATGTCTCCCCGTGGCCGTGTCCCCCGGGCCGGTCCCACTCCCGTTCCCATGGGATGAGCCCCGGTGTCTCCCCATGGCGGTGTCCCCGTGTCCCCTGGGCCTTTCCCGTTCCCGTTCCCGCGGGATGAGCTCCGGTGTGTCCCGCAGCCATCATCGAGCACGTGCGGGACGGCAGCGTGGTGAGGGCCCTGCTCCTGCCCGACTTCTACCTGGTCACCGTCATGCTCTCGGGGATCAAGGTGAGACCATTCCCTGAATTCCCGCTGCCCAATCCCCTCGGCACTGGGGCTCCTGGTCCGAGTTCCTCGGTGCCTGCTCCATGTCTGCCGCTGTCCCGAGGGCTGGAGCAGGGA
>JACAXG010000271.1:312461-325989 GCA_018881555.1 Amblyornis subalaris | reverse complement strand
GGGGCTGGGAGCGGGGCTGGGAATGGGGCTGGGAGCGGGGCTGGGAGCGGGGCTGGGCTGCAGCGGCAGAGCTGACGCAGGAGCTGCTGGAGGGGCTGCGAGGGCAGGGGGAGGAGGAGGAGGAAGATCCCGATCCCAACCTGCCTTTGCACCGTGGATCGACCGCGGCAAATCGGCTCCGGAGAATTTGGCTCCGGCTGCCGGCGCTGGGAGCGCTGGGCTGGGCTGGGGGAGGAACGGAGGCTTGGCCCGRATCGTGGATTTGGTGCCTGGGAGCGGCGGGGAGCGGAGCAGGGGAATGGAAACGCTGGAGGGGCTGGAGGCTCTCTCCCGAAATCCCTGCGTCAGCTGGGCTGGGAGCAGCGGGATGTGGGACACGCTGCGGAGCCGCGGCCGCGCTGGGCTGGGAGCCATCCGCCGCCGGAGTGCTGGAGCGGGGCTTGCGTCATCCCATTCCCAGCTCCGGGGCGGGATCGGCCCCCTCGGGCTCGGGGGGTCCCCGGRCAGCTCCCGGCCGGATCCCGGCCCTGCTTCCCGTCCTGCCGCGCTCCGGCTCCGGCGGGTGGGGCTGATCAAAGGTGCGACTCCTTTGATCTTTGTTCCCTTTGCTCGGAGCTCCGGTCGTGGCCAAATCGGTGGGAAGGGCCAGAGCCGGGCCCGGAGCTGCTCCCGAGCTGAGCCGAGAGCCAGACCCGGCCAAATCCCCTCCAAAGGACATCTTTGGGATGGGGGGACACTCAGCCCTCTGCTGGTGCTGGACTCYGGCTCCCTGAGTGCCCCTGTCCCTGTTGGGATGCAGGAGGTGACACCTGGCTTTGGGGGTGCTCCCTGTGCATCCCGGGACAGGGATGCTGTTCCAGGCAGGGGTGCTGTCCCAGGATAGGGGTGTCCTAGGACATGGATGCTGTCCCAGGAGTGGATGCTGTTCCAGGACAGGGATCCTGTCCCAGGAGAGGGATGATGTCCCAAGACAGGGATGCTGTTCCAGGACAGGGATGATGTCCCAAGACAGGGATGCTGTTCCAGGACAGGGATGATGTCCCAAGACAGGGATGCTGTTCCAGGACAGGGATGCTGTTCCAGGACAGGGTTGCTGTCCCAGGAGTGGATACTGTTCTAGGACAGGGATGTTGTCCCGGGAGTGGATGCTGTTCCAGGACAGGGATCCTGTTCCAGGACAGGGATGCTCTCCTGGGACTGCAGCAGGCAGGAGCCCTCAGGGGCTGGGACACATCCCAAGGTGCTTGGGTATGGGAGTCACTGTTCCCCCCAGCTCCCAGGGGAGCCATCCCTAAAGGTGGGATCCCAGCACTCCAGGATCACATCCCAGCACCCCAAGGTCACATCCCAGCACCCCGATGTCACCAGATTGCAGCCAGGTCACTGCTCTGTGTCTGTCCATGGCTGTTCCCATGGAATGGGATCAGCATTTGGAATCAGCTGCGCCTTTAGGGCACGTCCAGGGTTTGTGGGTGCCGCAGGGACGTTCCCGGCCTGCCCTCCCTGCTCCCGGCCCCGGGGATTCGGGAAGCAGCAGCCGGAGCGTGCTGGCTCTGCAGGAAACAGCTGCAGAGGCTTCAAAATGTAATCCCGGCAATCCCTTTATCCAAGGGCCTCTCGCAGGCGGGAGAAGCCACAGTAAATGTTGGATAAGGGAAGCCGGACGCGGCCGGCTGGGAAAGCGCAGGAACACGAGTGACCCGGCCCGGGCGGTGCTGGGCTGCCCACTGGGGGGCTGCATCCTGCTGGATCCCGTGTCCTGCTGCATCCCATATCCTGCTGTATCCCGTGTCCTGCTGCATTCCATGTCCTGCTGCATTGCATATCCTGCTGCATCCCATGTCCTGCAGGGACACTTTGCAACAGGGCCAGAGTCCTACAGAGATCCCAGGGGTCCCGCTCGGCTCCTGCTGCCATCCCCTGGGACTGGCATCTCCTGAGAGCCCCCTGGCTCCAGGGGCCGTGTCCTGCTGCGTCCCATGTCCTGCTGTATCCGTGTCCTGCTGCATCCTGTATCCTGCTGTATCCCATGTCCTGCTGGATCCTGTGTCCTACATTCCGTGTCCTGCTGCATCCCATATTATCCAGTATCCTGTGTCCTGCTGCATCCCATGTCCTGCTGCATCCATGCCCTGCTGCATTCTGTGTCCTACATTCCATGTCCTGCTGCATCCCATATTCTGCTGCATCCCATATTCTCCAGTATCCCATGTCCTGCTGCACCCGTGTCTTGCTATATCCATGTCCTGCTGCATCCTGTGTCCTGCTGCATCTCATGTCCTGCTACATCCCATGTCCTGCTACATCCCATGTCCTGCTACATCCATGTCCTATGTCCTGTGTCCTGCTGCGTCCTGTGTCCTGCTGCATCCATATCCTGCCGCATCCATGTCCTGCTACATCCATGTCCTGCTGCATCCATGTCCTGCTATATCCCGTATCCTGCCACATCCCATGTCCTACATCCCATATCCTCCAGCATCCCACATCCCGCTGCATCCACGTCCTGCATCCCCCCTCGCGGCCAGCTCATCCCGGCCCAGGGTCCCATGAGTTCATCCTGCCGGGAAGGGACGCCGGGGCCGGAGGGGCTCGGCCACTGCCCGCTGCTGTTCCCGCACGGAGCCGGGCCGTGCCAGAGGCCGGGGCGCCGGGAGCTGCCGGAATGCCGGGAGGTGCTGGAATGCCGGGAGCTGCCGGCCGGCTGCTGCCTCCTGCCAGGGAACAAATGAGATGTGACCGCGGCTCCCGCGGCTCCCGGGGCAGCGTGTGCTGGATGTGTAATGGAGCGCGGGATGTGCCCCCGGAGCTGACCCCCAGCATCCCTGGCTGCCGCAGCTCYGCTTCGCATCCCGCTTTTCCCAAGTCTGGGGCGGGAGGAAGGGGAGAGGCCGCTCCCTGCTCGCCCCTGGATGCCCTGGAGCGTGAGATTGGATTACTCCACTTGGCAGGCGCTCGGCTCCGAGGAGGAATCCGGGAGCTGGGAGCCGGGAGAGTCCGGGGCCGGGGCTTGGGACGTTCCCGGGGGCTTTGCAGTGCCCTGGATCGGGAGCTGGGAGCCGGGAGAGGCCGGGGCCGTGGCTTAGGACATTCCCGGGGGCTTTGCGGTGCCCTGGAAGTCCTCGGTGTGTGCTTGGATCTGAATTCCTGAAATCCTGCTCTCCCTCTGGCCGAGCATGCCGGGAGGGGCTGATGGGTTTGCCGGGCAAAAAGGGCTGGAGTGGGGTCTGCTCCTGCCTCCCGCTGAGGCTCCCGGGATTTGTGAGACTGGGATCATCGTGGAGAAGCAGCAATGGGACTCTTGTTCCCTGGGGACTGGGGGGACTGGGAATGGGCAGAGGAAGGTCCCTGTCCTGCCAGTGGGAATATCCAGAGGCTTTGTGCTGCTCTGCCAGGCTGGAGAACTGGGAGTGTTAAACCRGTGTGTCCTGAGCCCCACTGCCATCTCCTGCCTTCTCCACCTGAAGCCAGGCTGGGAATGCTGGGAGTGTCCAGCCTGGCGAGGAGAAGGCTCCAAGGACACCTCAGAGCTGCTTTCAGAGCCTAAAGGGGCTCCAGAAGAGCTGGAGAGGGACTTGGGACAAGGCCTGGAGGGACAGGACGCAGGGAATGGCTTCCCAGTGCCAGAGGGCAGGGATAGATGGGATATTGGGAAGGAATTCCTGGCTGAGAGGGTGGGGAGGGGCTAGGATAGAATTCCCAGAGGAGCTATGGCTGCCCCTGGATGCCTGGAAGTGTCCAAGGCCAGGTTGGACAGGGCTTGGAGCAACCTGGGATAGTGGAAGGTGTCCCTGCCCATGGCAGAGGTGGAATGGGATGGGCTTKGAGGTCCCTTCCCACCCRAACCATTCCAGGATTTTATAATTTAATTAATTTGCCTTCTGACCACGTGGAGACCCCCAGGGCAGGATGTGGGTGGGAGAGTTCCCCCCACGGGCTGTGCTCCCTGCTCCACGCCCACCATCCACTGCCCAGCATCCAGCTGGTGCTCCCGTCCCCTCTGGATGTGCCTCTGGGATGAACCCCGGGGGSCAGAGCCGCGGCACGGGACACACACACGGGGCTGGCAGTGCCCTGGCGGTGTCACCATGCCCGGGGGCCACATTCCCCCGGTGACCCCTCGGACACCCAGGGTGGGGCTGGAGCTACTTCCTGTGCCGGGGGTGGGAGTCGGAGTGGCCCAGGCGGTGGCACCTGGCGCCGGGTGTGCCCTGGGTGTGCCCTGGGTGTGCCCAGGTGCGTCCAGCCGTGCCCAGCTGTGCCCAGGTGTGCCCAGGTGCCCTGGCTCAGCCCCGTGTCCCTGCCGTCCCCAGGTGATGCAGGTGCTCAACGCCGACGCCATCGTGGTGAAGCTCAACTCCGGGGACCACAAGACCATCCACCTGTCCAGCATCCGCCCCCCGCGGCTCGAGGGCGACAGCGCACAGGTGACAGCGAAGGGACAGGGACGGGGAGCGGACTGGGAGGGAATGAGACTGGGAGGGGACAAGGAGGTGATGAGCAGAGGACTGGGACTGGGACTAGGACTGGGACTGGGACTGGGACTGGAGACCCCTCCCCGTGGGGCTCCTGCTCTCTCCGGGATAACCAAGCCCCCTTTTCCTTCCTGGGGAAGCCCCATCCCGTGGGATGCAGGAGCCTGGGAAGGGTTGGAGCGTGCCCCGGTGGCTGCAGGGAGATGGATCCRTCCCTCTTTTCCTGCCTCAGTTTCCGCCTCTGTTGTGTGGGTGCTCCCGGCCCGCGGGGTTGGGATGTTCCGTAGGGATGTGCCGGGGTGGGTGGCCCGTGCTTGTGCCCCTCGTGTCCCCCATCCCTGGGGCGGGCACAGGAGGCTGCGGAACTGCCGGAGATGATTCCAAGTGTGCRAATCCTTCGGTTTTCCTTCCCCCCCGGGCACCTCCCCGTGGCCGTGGGGCTGGATGGGGTCTGGGAGCGCTTCCCATATCCCGGAGGAGCAGTTGCTGTGTCCTCTGGCTCCAAGGGGCGCCGGGGCCGGCTYGTGACCGGCAGTGTCAGGGTCCGATGGGTTCTCGGCGTGCGCTGGGATGTGTGGAAATGTTTGGAAAAGGCTGCATTGTTCCCGCACAGTTTGGTCCCTGCCCTGTGTGTTTGAGGCTCTCTCCCGCCGGCACCGCTGGAGCCGGATCCGAGCGCGCGGCAGGGACATGAAAGCACCGGGATGAGCTGGGATTGGGCACGCGGAGTGCCCTTGACCCTGCTCGGGGCTCCGGAGCTGTGCTGGGAGCTGGGATGAGGGATTGATCCCGCTGAGTCTCCTTGACTCTGCTCTGAGCTCCGGAGCTGTGCTGGAAACTGGGATGAGGGATTGATCCCACTGAGTCTCCTTGACCCTGCTCTGAGCTCCAAAGCTGTGCTGGAAACTGGGATGAGGGGTTGATCCCACACAGTCTCCTTGACCCCACTCAGAGCTTTGGCGCTGCTTTGGGAGCCGGGATGAGGGATTGATCCCTGTGTCCCTTTCTGGGACTGGGTTCTGGACGGTGCCGTGGTCACGGGAGCTGGGCACTTCCCAGTGATCCCAGTCCATCCAGGGGCTCCTCAGGCAGGGATTTGTCTCCGTGCTGCTGCTTTCCCTCTGTTATTCCATCCCCTCCATGGCTGATGAGACCCTCGGAGCRCCCGCCTTGCTCCTGGCACATCCCTCCTCTTCCTCCTCCTCCTCCAGCGCCTCTGGAGATGCCGGGAGGGCTCCTGGGGAGGCTCCTGCCCGTGCACACGAGGGGGCTCCAGCCAGGATTGCTCCAAACCCGCCTTATCCAGGCTGTTTTCCTTCCCGGAGCACCGTGGGCTCGGCCTGGCCGCGCCGGTGGGCGACGGCTCCGAGGTGACCCCGCGTTGCTGTGGGAACGGGAATTTGGCAATTCCCGCCCCCCCGCAGGCTGCCTTGTTGTGGCCACACTGAATTATGGAATAACTTCCCGGATCGGTCCCTTCCCGCTGCTCCTCTGGCGTCGGCTCCGGGGGCCGGGAGCTGCCACGGGCCCGGGGCAGGGGGGAGCAGMGGGAGCAGCGGGATTTCCTGGCGGAGCGGCCGTGGTCTCCAAGGAGACTGCAGGAAGGCAGCTGCCCCCCGCCGCGCCACCGGATGGATCCCTTGGAAAAATCCTCCGCGGGCTCTGCGCCGCGGCCCCGGAATGCGGGCGGTGGGCGCCTCTCCCAAATCCCGGGAGCATCCCTAAATGTGGGTCCTGCCCCCCCCCGAGCCCCGGGTGTCCCTGCGGATCCCTGACACCTGGAGGTCACATCCCGGCATTCCGACGTCACATCCCAGCACTCCAGCGTCACATCCCAGCATCCCATGGTCACATCCCAGCACCCCAGTGTCACATCCCAGCATCCCAGGGTCAAATTCCAGCACCCCAGTGTCACATCCCAGCACCCCAATGTCACATCCCAGCATCCCAAGGTCACATCCCACCACCTCAGTGTCACATCCCAGCATCCCATGGTTATGTCCCAGCATCCCAGTGTCATGTCCCAGCATGCCTATGTCACATCCCAGCATCCCAAGGTCACATCCCTGCATCCCAAGGTCCCATCCCTGCACCCCAGTGTTGCCGGATCACAGCCAGGTCGCTGCTCTGTGTCTGTCCATGGCTGTTCCCAGGGAATGGGATCAGCATTTGGGATTAGCTGCGCCTTTAGGACACATCCATGGTTTGTGGGGGCTGCTGCCAGACCCCCTGGAACTGTGGAATTCTCGTCCTTCCTGTGGTCACTGCTTCCCTCTTCCTCCTCTCCCTCCTCCTCCTCCCAGGGCTGGAGCAGAGCTCCGGAGCTGCTCCCGGCTCCCGGTCGGTGCCAGCCCTGCCCTGGGCACCCCAGACTGGGGGATTTGTGTCCTGAACTGGTTCCAGTTCTGTCCCACCGGACCGGGGTGTTCCTGTTAAATCCCAATTATTCCTCCCCGGATTTCATCCCTCTGTAGCGCTCTCATGTTTCCATCAGTGCAACCATTGTTAAAAATATGGAGAAAACATCCCAAAGTTCCACAAGGGACCAAAGCTGCCCTCGCTGGYGGGTGGGGACCCCCATCCCGGCTGCCATTCCAGAGGTGGATCTGGAGCTTGGGGAATGTGCACCCACCCATTTATGTGTCAGAGATGAGCATGGAGCTCTCTCCATGGGCATGTCCATGGAATATACCAGGATTTATATAAAATATATGGGAATGTTTGGAATATATGAGCATTTTGGGCTCTGCTCCCAGGGAACGGGGACAGGAGGAGAGGGAACGRCCTCGAGCTGTGCCAGGGGAGGCTCAGGCTGGACATGAGGAGGAATCTCCTCCTGGAAAGGGYGGTCAGGCCTTGGAAGGGGCTACCCAGGCGGGTTTGGAGTCCCCATCCCTGGAGGTGTCCAAGGAATTCCTGGATGTGGCACTCAGTGCTCTGGGCTGGGGACAAGGTGGGGATTTGGCACAGCTTGGACTCGGTGACCTGGGAGGGCTTTTCCAACCTCAGTGATCCTGGGATTCTGTGATCCATATAAATTAAAGGAACACTTATACAACACATGAGTTTAGATAATATAAAATATGAAATATATAAAACATAATTGGGACTGATTCCAGGCTCGCCTGGAAGGTTTTTGCCCCCAGTCCCACCCCTGTGGGCTCTTCCCCCCGCCCCAACCCTGCCAGGGCGGGAGCCCTGGGATATCGCGGCTCCGTCGGGAATTCCATCCCGACCTGCCGAGCGCTAATTGCTCCCACGGCTCCGGAAGGGGGAGATGAGAAGTGACAGACGGAGGATGGAGTGGAATGGAATCCTGCAGCCTTTCATCTCCCGCCTTTCATCTCCCGGCGCCGGATGAATCCCGGGAGCCGACGGCCGGGAATGTCCCCAGTGCTCGGCTCTGTCCAGGAACATCATGGATTGGGATGGGGATGGATCTTCCACTGCTCCAGGTGCAGTGCTGGCACTGGGAATGGCTGGAAAACTTCACCTGAATGGTTGGAATCTCTCACTGGAATGGCTGGAAAACCTCACTGGGATGGCTGGAATCTCTTACTGGAATGGCTGGGAACTCACTGGGATTGCTGGAAAACCTCACTGGAATGGTTGAACCCCTCACTGGGATGGCTGGAAAACCTCACTGGAATGGCTGGAATCTCTCACTGGGATGGCTGGAGCCCCTCCCTGGGGTGTGTTCCACATCTTGGGCTGGGATCATGGGATGCTCCAATCCTTGAAAACCTCACTGGAATGGCTGGAATCTCTCACTGGGATGGCTGGAGCCCCTCCCTGGGGTGTGTTCCACATCTTGGGCTGGGATCATGGGATGCTCCAATCCTTGGGATGATCCAGGTGCCTCCGGATGCAGGGAAGCCGTTCCCATGGAACCATCCCATGGCACCATTGCTCAGCCCCAAACCCTGTGGTGGGATTTGGGATCCCTCCAGGGGCAGAGCTGAGCCGTGTCCAGCAGTTCCATGGGATGGAAGGAAGAGCCAATTCCCAGGAAGAGTGTGAGGGGCTCGGAGCTGTTCGATCCACCAGGGCAATTCCACCTCGGAGCTTCCCTGGGTGTCGGTGCCACCACCATTCCCAGAGTTTGGGATATCTCCGTTCCCTTTTCCGAGCACAGGCTCCCTCCCATGGACAGCCACATTCCTGGCTCCCGGCGGCCGCTCCGGCGGAATTTGCCGGATTGCGGYGGTTGCAGCTCAGATCTGCTCCAATCCCCGATTTATCTAAATTGATCTCTTAATTGGGAATTCTCGGGAGGAGGGGGAGTGGAACACATGGATTCGACGGGGAAAAGCAGGGAGCAGGCAGCCTGCTGGAGGTGGGCTGGGAGTTGGGAAGCTGGAACTGGGGCAGCATTCCCTGGCTGGAGCAGGGACTGGGCGCTCCGGGATTTGGGAGCTCTGGGAGCGGGAGGGAGGAGCTGGAATGGGATCGGGAGCRGAGATATCCTGGTCCTTTCCCTCTGTTCCGGGTCCCTGCTCACACAGGGGAAATAAGGCTGGCATTGGAAGTGTGGGAATTCTCCAGGGATTGCCGGGATGGCCCTGGGACACTTCCAGACATGTTTGCCGAGCTGAGGCTCTCTGTTTTTCCATGTTTCTCGTGGATGGTGGCTCATTCCTGCCCCACACCAGCGCTGGGGAGGAATGTTGGACCCTTCCAGCCAGGATGTGGGATTTGGGATCCCAGTGCTGTGCCTGCTCCGGCCTCCGGAGCATCGGGAGCCTCCCATCCCTGYGGGAGAGCTGCCACCGGGCAGGGAAAAGCTGGAGGCACAGGGAAGCTGGAAATGGCTTCAGAAAGAGGGAGAACAGATGGATTTGGGCTTGGATTTTTTTTTCCCAGCTCTCACAGGAGCTGCACGCGGGTTCCTTGGCTCTCTGCTGTGATTCCAAAGGCAGGGAGCTGCTGGATCATCCAGCCCCCGCTCCCGGCAGCCTCTGGAGAGCGGGACCCTCACAGCCAGGCGGGGCCCAGCTTCCCGGCGGGAATGTGGGACATTCCAGGGTGCCCAGGGTGCCACATCCCGTCTGCTCCCGAGGGAGGTGCCAGGCAGGATTCCCGTGGCTGTCTCTGGCTCTCTGGACACTCCATGTCCTGCAGACCGCAGTGACTCTGGAATGTTGGTACCAGGGTGGCTGTGGCTCCGGGGTTGGAATCCTGGCAGGATTTTTGTGTGCCAGGAATGTCATGGCTGCWCTGTGTCCATCGTTCCCTCATGAATCCTGGCAGCTCCCGCTCCTCATCCCGCCACATTCCAGCAGATTTCATGGAGAGCCGTGTTTTACCCAAACCCATCAAAGCCAGTGCTTCCTCTGCTCCTTTCCCTGTCCCTTGCTKCTTCCCGTGATATTTCTGTGGGATTGGAAGAGCTCCGCACCGAGGAGCTGCCTGGGGCTCTGCCAGCCCTGTCCGGCACCGCCGGAGCCGCCGGAGGCAGGAGGGGCAGGGAATGACCTTGGGGCCAAGGGCAGCCCCGGGAGCTCTGCTTTTGAGGCCGTTTCCTTTGGATTTATAACCCTGCGGGAGAACTGGGAAAGGCGCTGGGAAAGATCCCATCCCAGCCATTTTTAGCCGTGCCAGCTGCTCCATCCCTGGAAATGAGCTGCCGCTCCCGGCTCCGAGCCACCCCAGATACCCACGGAGAGCCCGGGGCGCCGCGGGCGCCTGGTCCCGCGCGGTGGGTGCCGCTCGGCAGATGGGCTGCAGGTGTCCGCCGGGAGCTTTTCCAGGGAGCAGCCAGCTGGATTTTGGGAAGAGGGCGGCTGCGCGGCTTGGCAGCGCCGCGCTGGGAGCTGGGAACGTTCTCGGTCCCTGCRGAGGCTCCGCTGGCTCCTCAGGAGCGCGGGCGACGCCGCGGCCCTGCCAGGAGAGGCTTGGGAGGAGGGTGCTGGGAGAGGAGGGAGCGTTTTCCAGGCAGGAAGCGCTCGGTGGGCTCTGCCAAACTCTCTGGAGGGACGGAGGTGCCGGCACAAATCCCGGGGGTTGTGGTGCCCAGGCTGTGGCTGCTCCATCTCTGGAAGTGTCCAAGGCTGGACAGGGCTTGGAGCAACCTGGGATAGGGGAAGGTGTCCCTGCCCAGGGAATGGGATGATCCTTAAGSTCCCTTCCCAYCCGAAGCATTCCATGATTCTGAGCCTGGAGGAAATGGGGGATGCCTAGCCGAGCTCCTCCCATGTCACCCTTGTTGTCCTCATCCCTGTGGATGCCATGAGGACGATCCAGGGGGTCATTCCCGGGGATGCGGGGGTCGAATCCAAGGCCGCGCCGCGCCGGGCAGGAATGCCGGGCGGGATCGGTGCGGAGCAGGTCGCGGCTCCGATGTGTTGTGCAGGGTTTGTACTACACAAATTGCTCCGCACTCAACGAGCATGAAAGATTAACGAGGAACAGAGCCGTGCACTCATCCCGCTAAATTACAGCTACAGGGATCATGGCAGCTCATCCATGGATTGTGTAACGGAACTGATTTGCCGGCATGGCCGGCGCGGAGCTGCCACAGCTCCAAGTGCTCCGCGCCCAGCTCTAATGGATTCTAAATATTGGCAGAGCCGGGCAGAGGGGGAGCGGGGGCACCGGAGTTCCCGGATCAATATTTAATGGGAGCCGCAGTCGCTTCCAGGGAGAAGACAGCAGTCAGCGTGTTCTGGGAACCTGGAACGTGCCCTCCGGGCAGCGAGYGCCGCGCTGGGAAAGTGATGCGCTGGCATCTCCGTGCGTCTCCTGCCCGCTCCCAGAGCCATTCCCGCGTGGAAAAGCGGCCCTTCGGTGTTYGGCACGCGGCTCTGGATTGCGGCACAGGGGGTTAAATTCCGGCCGGGGGGGATGCGGGGAACGGCTCCGCTTTATTCCGGAGCGTTTTCCCGGCCCGGCTCCCGCGGGATCTGCCGGGGCCGGGTCCGAGGCCTGCTCCGGGTTGGATGCGTCCGTGAGCTGGCACGGTTGGGTTCCTGTATGGATTACAGCTGCTGGCATCCCGGGAAATTGCTCATGGCTCAGAGAGCAGCGGCCGGGCAGGGAAAAGGGAGCAGACTCCAGCCCGGAGCGCTGGAGCGGCAGCAGCGGGAGCAGAAGCCGGGCTGGTGCCGGAGCAGCCGGCCAGCCCCGCAGCCGGCCGGGAAGCGCGGCGGGAGCTCGCCAGCAATTAGGGAGCAGCTTTTCCACGAGGCGGCGGCTCCGGGAGGCCCGGGGGCCGCGTCGCTCCGAGGAGGCCGCGCTCAGCCCATCTGCTCCCGCCGAAGCGCGGGATCTGCCGCGCGCGAGGAGCGATCCCTGGAGATCCGGCTGTGCTCAGACGCTTCCCGACCGCTTCCCGTTAAGTGCTGCGATTCCCGTGTTGTAATTCCCGCCTGGTGTTGTGACACCGATGCTTGGAGGGAGATCCAGGCACCTGCCAGCTCGCATTCCCTGGGATGCCGCTCCAGCCCGGCGCGCTCCGGGAGCCGCTCCAGAGGCTTGGTCCGTGCCYGGCCCCGGCTGTTCTCGCTCGGCTGGGCAAACGTGAAAACGCCGCCGGGAGAGCGGAGCTTTGGCCTTCTGAGCTCCTCGGGAGCTGCTGGAATGCCTCAGCGCGTGGAAAATCGCGCTGCTTTGGAGCGGAGCCTCGATCCTGGCACAGAGCTGAGCTCCGGAATTGCTGCTCCGGCCCTTGTGCCCCGGGAATTGATCCCTGATTTTAGCGTGGGATGAGCCTCTGCTGGCTCCGTTCCCCTCTCCCAGTGGCACAGGAGCCTCTGCTCCGTGTGGGAAGCAGCCAGAGCCTGCCCGGAGCTGGAGTTCAGTGCCTGGCACAGCTCCGGCATCACTCCGGATCCTGCCTGGGGTGGCCGAGGGGACACTGGGAATGGGACTGGGACACACGGTGGGATCGCCCAGCAGGACAGGGAAGGGACAGGAGCAGCTCCATCCGTGCACAGACAGGACAGGGACGCTCCAGCACCAAGATCCCAACCCAGGCTCACATCCCACCCTCCGATTCCGTCCTGCTCCTGGCTCAGAGTGGTCACAGGGGAACCCCAGCCGGGTCAGGGCTCCGTGCCTATTCCAAGGCATCYGTCCCTCTCCGCACGGACAGGAGCTCGGAGCCTCCCCAGCCCCGGCACCGCTCGGGGATTCAGCTGTGGGAACAGTGGGAACACCCCCATTCCCGCACCTCTGCCGGCGCCGCTCGCGGGAATCGGGAATCATGAATATTCCCCCTGCCATTAGCACCGGCTGGATTTAGTGCCAGACATTTGGAGACGTGAGGGATGGATGGGGGGGGATGGGTTGGGAACGTCCCTCGCCGGCACCYGCAGCCCCTCCAGCTCCTCCCCTGGCTCCTGTTCCTGGGCTCCGCTGGCTCCAGCCATCCCTGGGGACGCTGTGAACACCGGAATTCCCAGTGACAGCGGCAGAGCCGTGGGGACCCTTGGAAAGGACTTTCCATGGAAGGGCTGGGCCCCTCCTGGCACGGGGCTGGCGTGGCCTGGGTGTCACCGTGGGTGTGCTGGGGGTGACCCCACTGTGCCAGGGACGGGGGCTGTGCCAGGGATCCGGCCTGTGCCAGGGATTCGGGCTGTGCCGTGGATCCTGACCTTGCCACAGATCCTGCCTGTGCCATGGATTCTACCCTGTGCCAGGGATCCTGTCTGTGCCATGGATCCTGACCTTGCCACAGATCCTGCCTGTGCCAGGGATCCTTCCTGTGCCGGGGATCCAGCCTGTGCCATGGACTGGGGCTGTGCCATGGATCCTGCCTGTGCCATGAATCCTGCCTGTGCCACGGATCCTCACTTTGCCAGGGATCCTGTCTGTGCCATGGATCCGGCCTGCATGATGGATCCATTCTGCCTGTGCCATGGATTCTACCTTGTGCCATGGATCCTGATTGTGCCACRGACCCGCTGGCACCACAGATCCTTCCTGTGCCCTGGCCGATGGATCCATCCTGCCTCTTCCACGGATCCTGCCTGTGCCCTGGCTGATGGATCCATTGCCTTTTCCTGGACTCGGGATGGCACGGGGGTCTCAGGGTGTCCTGTGAGCAGGGCAGG
>JACAXG010000271.1:298572-311833 GCA_018881555.1 Amblyornis subalaris | reverse complement strand
CAGCCCGGGGTGTGCCCTCTCCCAGGCCCCGCAGCTCCGTCCCTAAAAGCTTTCCCTCTCTCCTGGCCCCGCTGTCCTACTTTTCCCCGGCTGCTTTTCCTCCTTCCCTCGGTCACGTGCGGGTGGGCACGGAGCGCTCCGGTGCTTCCCGCCGGCTCCGGGCTCCGAGCTGCTCCYGCATTCCAGCGCTCCCAATTCCTGCCCCGGCCCCGCTCCGAGTCCTGCCGCCCGCGGGGCCGTGCCAGAGGATCCACGGGAATGAAACCCRCCGGGAGCGGGGACGGAAGGGCTGGGAGTGTCCCCTCCCACGCGACCCCAAATCCGGGGCAGGGAAGGCCGGGAGCGGCAGCCCCGATCCGCATCCCTCGGGGTTCGCGGTGATCCTCTGGAATTCGGGATAGCGGCTCGTCCCAGAGCCCTGAAATGGCCGTGCCTGGCAGCAGCTGCCGGCTCCGTCCTCGTCCCTGTCCCCGTTCCCGTCCCCTCGGTGACGCTCAGAGGAGGCAGAAACATCTCCTGGTGTCACAGCCGGGCCCTGGGTCGGGATCATCCCTGTTCCGGGAACGCTGACCCCGTTTTCCCTGTCCTTGGGAGCGGAGCAGCCAAAACGCCGCAGGAGACCAAAATCCGTGTGGCCCTCGCTCGGTTCCCGTGGAGCCGCATCCCGAGGCTGCTCCAGAGGATTCCAGGCCCAGCCTCCCGTGCCTGCTCCGGCTGTTCCGTGCTGGGTGTGGAATGGCAGCCGGAGCCTCGGGAGCTCCGGGGCCTTGGGAACAGCGCAGGGATCCCGGGATGTCCCGGGCACCGCACGTATTTGGTCGGGGACAGCCCGGAACCACCATCTCCCAACCAATGGGGGGTATTGGGATGCATCCCCCGATTCCAGGTGCCCAGTTTGGGGTGCTCAGGATGCATCCCCCAGTTCCAGGTGCCCGGTTTGGGATGTCTGGAATGCAGTGCCGCAATTCCAGGTGTCCAGTTTGGGATGTCCGGAATGAAGTGTGCACTATGGGGTGTCTGGGATACATCCCCCAGTTCCAGTTTCCCAATTTGGGGAGTCTTCATTCCAACATCCAGTGGATATTCAGCATAAATCCAGTTTATTCCCRTGATTTCTGCCCTTTTTTCGGGCAGTTCATTCCTGAGGGAGACAGACAAGCTGTGGGTGGACGAATTCCAGTGGCTGGGAAGAAGGACCCTGTGGCAGCAATGCCGTGTGTCCCATTTATCTGGGAAACCTTGGATRCCTGGAGCAGGGATGCTCCTGGCCRTGCTGGRGCTGCTGGTGTGGCTTTTCCAGGGATCTCAGCCTCACTTGGAGCAGCTCTTCTGGAGCTCCCGGGGCTCTCCAGGGGAAGTCAGGCTCGTTTAACACCGAATTCCAACGTTGCAGTTTGGAAAATGACGAAGGAAAAAGCCACAGGCTCCTTGTGGAAYGAGCGGATATTTTGGGATGTCTCAATTTCCTCATCAGCCCCGGAGAGGGGGCACCGAGCCAAGAGCAGACGGATAATGGATCCCCCGGGAACGGGCAGCGCCGTGCTCGGCTGATTCCCCCATTAATTCCTTGGAAAGGGCACTGCCTTCCCTGCTCCCACCCAGAGAGGGGTTTGGAGCCGGGATGAGGTTGGCACGGAGCTGCCAGGGGGGTTAAAGCCCTTGGGATGCTCCTGTCAGCRTCCAAGCCCAAATTAAGGAATTCTTCCCTGATTCTTCCTCAGCCAGGAATCATAAAATCATGGAATGCTTTGGAACCCCATCCAGGGGCACCCCTGATGGGGGCAGGGACACCTTCCACTATCCCAGGCTGCTCCAAGCCTTGTCCAGTCTGGCCTGGGACACTGCCAGGGATCCAGGGGCAGCCACAGCTCCTCGGGGAGTTCCAGCCCAGCCCCTCCCCACCCTCCCAGCCAGGAATTCCTTCCCAAGATCCCATCTATCCCTGCCCTCTGGCACTGGGAAGCCATTCCCTGTGTCCTGTCCCTCCATGCCTTGTCCCAAGTCCCTCTCCAGCTCTCCTGGAGCCCCTCTAGGCCCTGGAAGGGGCTCTGAGCTCTCCCTGGAGCCTTCTCTTCTCCAGGCTGGACTCGGGGGCTCGGAGCAGCCTGGGACAGTGGGAGGTGCATATGGCACTGGATGGGATTTAAGGTCCCTTCCCACCCAGCCCATTCCCTGATTCCCAGATTCTATAATTCATAACTCTATTATTTATAGTTCTCCATTGTGCTGAAGCAGCTCCGTTCTTTCCGTGCCGTCGCTTCCATCGTTCCCCGCCGTTCCCATTTGTCCTGCGGCATTCCCAGTCCAGCTCCCGGTGGAGCTGAGGCTTCCTGGGCCTTCATCCCTGCCCAGGATGGTGCCGATGGTCATGCCAGGGCTGGTTTGGAGCGAGCAGGGAGCAGAGCCCACCATGGGAACACCAATCCCGCGAGGATCTGGGGCTGTCCCGCTCCGGGGTCTCGGAGGGGCTGTTCCGACACCCCCATCCCTATGGACTGCAGCTCCTGCCGATCCTCATGGTTTGGAGTGTCCCAGACATCTGAACCCTTTGTAGGATGATCCCCATCCCTATGGGCTGCAATTCCTGCTGTTCCTCATGGCTGGGAATGTCCCGGACACCCCGAGCCTGTTTTGGGGTGATTCCCACCACCACGGGCTGCAATTCCTGCTGTTCCTTGAGGCTGGGAGTGTCCTGGACACCCTGAACCTGTTGTAGGATGATCCCCATCCCTATGGGCTGCAATTCCTGCTGTTCCTCATGGCTGGGAGCGTCCCAGACGCCCTGAGCCCATTGTGGGGTGATTCCCATCACCAGACTCCGAGTCCTGCCACTCTCCCTATGGAAAGGCCGGCAGAGGGAGCRGAGCCGGGAGCACACGGAAGCAGCAGGGAGTTGGAGTGAGGGCTGATCTCTCCCGTGATTAATCCGAGCCTTGGGGCTCCGTGGAGACTGATGGTCCCGCTGGGCTCTGGAGCCGTTCCCGGTGCCCCGGGAGGAGCCGGGATTGGGGAGCGCCGGCAGCTCCATCGATACCGGACTGGGCTCTGTCGGCTCTGATGAGGGAGGCAGGGATGGATACAGGATGAGACAGGAAAAGACAGCCTGGGATGGAGCAATTCCCGCTCCCAGCAGCTCCCGGGGCCGCCGTGGGAAGGGCACCGGAGGATGCGGAACAGCCGCTCCGTGCCGGACGTGGCTCCATGTTAGGGATGCCGAGGAGGAGGAGATGGGGGAAAGCCTTTGGTGCGTCCCTGCTGATCCCAAATCCCACCTGGGCCTGGCCTTGCCGAGCTCCTCCAGTGCCAGGAGCTGCTGCAGGAGAGGCTGGAGAGCAGCCTTGGCACGGTGGGAAGGACTCGGAGCATCAGGAAGCACTCGGAGCGGCTCCGGTTGTGTTGGGAAGTGAGGAAGGTCGGCACCGGAGTCTCGGCCTCCAGGAAGGGACCCCAGTCCTGAGGGTGCAGTGCCGGTGCCGTGCAGGATTGGGAAAAGGGCCCTTGTGAGCTTCCTTGTGCTGGGAAAAATGGGAATTGTGTTAGAAGGGTCAAATTCCAGTTAAAGGGTCTGGCAGGAGCCTGGTTTGGTAAGGAGGGCACAGAGAAGCTGTGGCTGCCCCTGGATCCCTGGGAGTGTCCAAGGCCAGGCTGGATGGGGCTTGGAGCAGCCTGGGATAGTGGAAGGTGTCCCTGCCCATGGCAGGGGTGGCACTGGATGGGCTTTGGGGTCCCTTCCAACCCAAACCCTTCCAGGGTTCTGTGAAGTGCCAGGCCCTGCCCTGGGGTCACCCCAAGGCCCTGGAAGGCTCCAGGAGGGGCCGAGGGGCTGCAGAGCTGGGCAAGGCCCTGGGGGGGCTGGGCCAGCGCTGGGCACGAGCCCAGGGGTGCCCAGGGGGGCAGGAGGCCGATGGCCCCTGGGCTGTGCCAGCCCCAGGGTGGGCACAGCCCCAGGGCAGGGATTGGCCCCTGGGCTGGCCCTGCTCAGGGACTCCCTGGAATCCTGGGGGCAGCTCCGGGCCCCTCCCGCCAGGAGAGCCCTGCAGGGGCTGGAGCATGTCCAGGGAAGGGACCGGAGCTGGGAAGGGGCTGGAGCCCCAGGAGCGGCTGAGGCAGCTGGGAAAGGGGCTCAGCCTGGAGAAAAGGAGGCTCCGGGGGGACCTTCTGGCTCTGCACAGCTCCTGACAGGAGGGGACAGCCAGGGGGGGTTGGGCTCTGCTCCCAGGGAACAGGGACAGGAGGAGAGGGAACAGCCTCGAGCTGGGCCAGGGGAGGGGCAGGCTGGATATTGGGGAAATCCCTCCTGGAAGGGGCTGTCCAGCCCTGGCACAGGCTGGAGTTCCCATCCCTGCAGAGATTTCAAGGCCCTGTGGATGGGGCACTTGGGGACATGGGCAGGGGTGGCCTTGGCAGGGCTTGGCACGGTTGGACTTGATAGGCTCAGAGGCTTTTCCAACCTCCCTTATCCCATGGTTCCCAGGCAGTGCTGCCCTTGTCCCTGCCAGCCCCTGGCCGTGCCCTCTGTCCCTTGATGCCACCAAAGCCTCCAGTGCCACCCAGCTCCTGTCACTCGAGTGGCGCTCGGGGACTGCGGCTGCGGATGGGGGCGGGGAGGGAGCGGGAACACTGGAGCAGGAGAAGCTGGAGAGGCTGGAGAGGCTGGAGAGGCTGGATAGGCTGTGAAAGCCAAGTGGCCACTTCAGGCTTCGCTTCCTGAACAAGCACCTGCTCGGGGCTGCCTGTGGATGTCACCGGGATGTCACCGGGAGCTCCTTGTCCCCATCCCCGCACGCAGCACGTCCCTGCAGTCCTCAGGGCTGCCACTTCCCTGTGGCTGCTGCTGCTCCTGGTGTCGTTCCCAGCCCTGCCCGGCTCCTGGGATGGAGCAGGAGCTGCTGGAGCGTCACCCACATGCCGGGACCCATCCGAGCGGAGCTTCCCGGGGCTTTGATGCGGAACAGCTGCTCCCCAAATGCTCCCCAAATGCTCCCTGAATGCTCCCCGCGCTGCTGGTCCCTGTCACCGCCTCCGGGATGGAGCCCCGGGATGGATTTCCCAGCCGGCACATCCCTGATGGGCTCAGCCAAGGGAGAACCGCRGCGTGACCCCACTGATGGACCATCTCCCCTTCCCTGCTCTGGCTTCCCGGGAGCGGGAGCCTCCCTGGATCCCTGGGAGCCCCTCTTGCTCCAGGTGGGATCCTTCCTGCAGCGCTTGGCTCTGTCCCGGCACAAGGTCCCACCCTGGGGGGCTGCAGTGTCCCTGTCCCCGCTCCCGGCCCCGCTCCCGGCGCTGGCGTTCCCAGCTGGCAGCTCCCGCTCTGCTCCCGCTCGTGGCGCTGGGAGCTGATGAGCTCTGCTAATTACTGTGCAAATAATGAGCTCCTCTAATTGCGCTGGAGCGAGGGGGGGCTCTCCCCACCTGCCATCCCACGGCTCCTCTGGGGTCCCTCCTGGAGTGTTGGCGCCCGGGATTGTTGGAAAAACCCCGGAATCTGCGTGGGGAGCTGGGAGCTCCGGCTCATCCGGGGGGATCAGGCCGTTCCCCCTGCTCCCACCACCCCGRGATCGGTGGGGTGTTCCAGACACTGCCTGTTCCCTGTCACTGCCTCCCCATCCTCCGGGATGGAGCTCCGGGATGGATTTCCCACCCAGCACATCCCTGGCAGGCTCAGCCGGGGGAGAACCATGGCGTGACCCCACTGATGAACCATCTCCCTTTCCCTGCTCTGGCTTCCCTGGAGCAGGAGCCTCTGTGGATCCCTGGGAGCCCCWCTTGCTCCGGGTGGGATCCTTCCCCTGGTGCTTGGCTCTGCCACGGCCGCCCTGGGATCCCTGCTGGGGAGCCCTGGAATGTGGGAGCTGGATTTGCCAGGAGCGTTCCCAGCTGCTCCAGCTGTGCCCGCATCCATCATCACCCCCACYCTCTGCCCTTGGGAAGGGGCTGGGGCTGGGGTCGGGACCCCCGGCAGCCGGGAACAGCAGCACTCCGTGTTCAATCCCCCCCGGAATCCTGGCGGATACGGGCTGCTGCTTCCCTGGAAATAGACCTTAATTAGGCACCGCCCGGCGGAACRATGTTAATTTGACAGGAGAGCCGGAATTCTCTCGTCCTGTCGGGTGTTCCGAGCCGTGGGGGATTATTTCGGGAGCAGGGAATTTGGGGGAGCTGCCGGCTCCCTTTGGAGCGGCTCCATCCTTCACTTTACCCAAAACGCTGCTTTCTTGCCCCGGATTTCCCAAACCAGCGCATTCCTACCAAATTTGGGATGGAAATCCCTGTCTCGGTGTTCCGGGAGGGAAAGGAGCGGRTCCCTCCCCAGCAGCTCCCTGAAGATGCCGCTCCGGCGTCGGCTCCGGCGCTAATGGAGCCACGTCCCCGCTGCTCACCTTTAATTAAGGGAGCCCGAGAGTCGTCCCTGGCCTTAATTAACTTCCAGTGGCTGATGACTCTCTCCAGCAGCCGGGGGGGAGCCGGGACCGGTGTTTCATGGGATTATGGAATGCCAGGGTGGATTGGGATGAGGTGGGTTGGGTTTTAAGGGACCTTCGAGCCCATCCAGTCCCACCGTGGGCAGGGACGCTTCCACTGTCCCAGGTTGCTCCAAGCCCCGTCCAACCCGGCTGTGAACATTCCAGGGATGGAGCAGCCGCAGCTTCCGAGGTGACTCCTTGTTAGGATCAAATTCCTGCCTCCAAAAACGGGTTAAACCCAACAAAATCCTTCTCCGCGTCGGGAATCGCCGGCGTTTTCTGCTGTGGGGTTCCATTGGCTTCCCGGCTGTTCCATTGATTTTTGGTGTTTGTTTGCACAGCCTCCGCCCAGCGTCCGAGTTCCGGAACGGCTTCCCGGAGCCGTCGGCCGCCGCTTTCCCTGCGCCGGGAAYGCCGCGTTCGTGGGACAGCGGAGCGGGATTTAGCGGGGCTGACAGGGCGGCGGTCGGRGCCGTGCGGGTTGGGCACTCAAACGTTCCTGTTATCCGGCTGCTGGCAGGGCCAGGCCGCGTGCGGAGGATTCCCACAGGGAATCGGCATTTTGCAGCAGCAGCAGCAGGAGCAGGAGCAGCAGCAGGATGTGAGGGCTCCGTCACCGCCGGCACATCCGGGGCTGGAATGGGGCAGCCGGGGGTCCCACAGGGGGGGCTGTGCTGGTGACCCCTCTCCGGGGYGACGCCCGTGTTGGGGTGTCCTCCTTTTTGGGGTGATCCCTTTTTTTGGGGTGATCCCTTTCTTTGCAGTGATCCCCTTTTTTGGGAGTGATATCCTTTTTGGGGTGGTCCACGTTTGGAGGTGATCCCATTTTTGGGGTGATCCCCTTGTTTTGATGATCCCCTTTTTAGGGTGACCCCCTCTCTGGGTGGTTCCTTTTTGGGGTGATCCCAGTGGCTGCAGGCCCTCTGAGGCAGCTTTGGTGAGCACTCACATTCCACCTCCACGGTGCATCCAGGAGTGGCATGATGGGATCGTGGATCCCGGGATGGCATAGGAATGGCACCGGTGCTGGGCTGCCTGTGCAGCCTTTTTGGGGTGACCTCCTTTTTGGGGTGATCCCCTTTTAGGGTGATCCCTTTTTGGGGCGATCCCTTTTAGGGTGCTCCCTTTTTGGGGTGATCCCCTTTTGGGGTGATCCCTTTTTGGGGTGCTCTGTTTTTGGGGTGATCCCTTTTAGAGTGCTCCCTTTTTGGGGTGCTCCCTTTTTGGGGTGGTCGCAGTGGCTGCAGCCCCGTGAGCTTGGGTGGGGACTCAGATCCCCCCTCCACTTCTCCCTCGGGAATTCTYGTCCAGTCCCTGAGCCCCGACGCTGCCGGGGCCACCCAGGGCTCTGCCGTCCCGCTCCCCGCGCTCCGGCGGGATGGGATTAGGGATTTAACAGCCTGTGCCAGACAGACACTTGACTAAGCCATAAATTTGGAGTTCGTTAGTGAGGATTAATTAGTGCTTGCACAGGGCTTTGCCGCGCCGCAGCTTCGCCCTGACCTTGGCGAGGGTGGGAGAGCCTCGGTGCCCGGATCCGGTCAGGTCCCACCGAGGGGAGGGTCCGGGAGTCACTCTGAGGATTCAGAGTGCTCCTGGAGCCCACGGAAGTCCGGAAATGGGGGGCTGGGAAGCCTGGGAAGGGACAGAGGGAGAGGCCAGTGCTGCCACGGCAGCTCCTCCGTGCTCGTTCCGAGCTCCTGCTGTTCCAGGGGCCGGAGCAGCGGCTGGGATCTGCTTTGGGGGCAGGAGGTGCCRAAGTGGGGGCTGAGCCCGCCCCGTGTCACCCGTTTGGCTCAACCCTCTGTCTCCATGCGGGGATTTTTCCCTGGCGCTGGGAAATGAGGAATTCTTCATCCCCTGGGTGTGGGTCCTCAGGGATCCCCTCACGGGATCCGTTCTGTTCCCAACACTGGCACTGGCTGTGGTTTCCCAGGGATCCCATCGCAGGATCCATCCCATTCCCATCACCGGTGCCAGCTGTGGGTTCCCAGGGATCCCATCGCAGGATCCATCCCRTTCCCATCACYGGTGCCAGCTGTGGGTTYSCAGGGATCCCATCGCAGGATCCATCCCGTTCCCATCACTGGTGCCAGCAGGGACCATGAGCTCTGTCAGAGCCTCGTTCGCTGGGAGGAGCCGAGTGCCGATGCCTGTGTCCGCTCGCTCCCGCTCCCGCCCCCGTCTGACGCCGCTCCTGCATTTCCGGCTGCTCTTGCCCGATTTCCCTCTTTTCCAYGCTTTCCTCCCCAGCTCGGGGAGGTGTCCGGGGCCGTGCCCGTGGCACCGTGCCGGCCAGCAGAGCCACCGCCACCGGCCGGCCTCCAGCGGGGTCGGGGTGGGGTTGGGTCGAGTTGGGTCATGTGGGGTCACTGTGGGCCATGTCAGGTCACACTGGGCTGTGTTGGGTCACTTTGGGTCACGTTGGGTCACTTTGTGTCCAATCCCCGCCGCCATTTCCGTTGGAAAACCCCTTTTTGCTCAGCCTCTCCAGGGATTTGCTCTCCGGGAGATGCCCTCGGGAGGGGCCGGGCCCCCCTGGGGGACACCTTGCTGACCCCATCCCAAATTCCCATCATCCCTTTGCCTCATCTTGGAGATGTCCGACCTGGCACATCCTCCTGGGGGGATACTGGGATTAACCCAGGGGCCCCTTGGGGCTCACTGGAGCTTGGGAAGCCCAAACTGGGATGCGGGATTGGGTGAGGGCCCTGGGAGAGGGTGGGGAAGCGATGCTGATCCCAGGCTGGATTTGGGAATGCCCTGACCCGTGTCCCCCCTTTCAGCAGGACAAGAACAGGAAGCTGAGGCCCCTCTACGACATTCCCTACATGTTTGAGGCCCGGGAATTCCTGCGCAAGAAGCTCATCGGGAAGAAGGTATGGAGAAAGGGGCGAGGTTGGGATGGTGAGGGAATGAAGGAGGGGACGAGGCTGAGGATGAGGGAATGAAGGAAGGGATGAGGTTGAGGGTGAGGGGACAAGGGAGGGGACAAGGCCGGTGCTGCCATACAACTCCTTGTGGACACCCCGGAGCCTCTCCACGGGAAATTCCGGGATGCATCCAAACCTGGAGTGCCCCTCAAACCGGGAGTGCCCATAGCCCCAACCCTCCTGGGTTCCGCTCCCCGTTTCCCAGGAATTCCGCGTCGCTTCTCCCTTTGTTCCCGCGGCACATTTTCCTTGGCTGGTTCAGAGCAATTCCGGGAATGAGGAATGCGTTAGCCAGCGGAGCGCACGCTCCGGATGCAATTTTCCAGTGCTCATAAAACGGTCAAATAAAATCAATTCCCTTCGGAGCGAGGCCGTCGCCGCTCGTCGGGGCCGTTCCGGTGCCTAATTGGATCTTTCCAGCTTGGAGCCTGCCTGGGTATTCCGGAAGAATAGGGAAAGGGGAAGAGAGCAGCTCGGGAGAYTGTTTTAATGGGAAATCTGGCACTTCATGGAGCGGGAAGAGGGTGTGGGACGTGTGATGGGAGCACTGGGGTCGGGAATGGGATTCTGGAGGGTCCTGGTACCTCGGTGTGGTCCCAGTTGGAGCCGTTCCGGGGTCGCTGGTGCCGGTTTTCTGCTGTTGCCGTGCCCTGTGTTGGATCAGGGATTGGAATTGGCTCTGGCACTGGGTGCCTTTGGAGGGTGACCTTGGGGGCCCTGAAATTCCAGGGAGTCCTGGGATTTCAGGGAGCTCAGCCTGCTCTGGGTCCCTGACCATTCTGTGGATCTCTGGAATTCCAGAGAACCCTGGAATTTGGGGGAGCCCAGCCTGCCCTGGGTTCCTGACTGTTATGGGGATCTCTGGGATTCCCGGAATTCCTGGGATCTGGGGAAGCTCAGCCTGCCCTGGGTCCCTGCCTGGCCTGGGGAGCTCCATCCGTTCCCTTCACTCCAGGGAATCTCCTTATGGATCCTGTCCCTGTGCCTTGGGCAGGCTCCTCATGGACACATCCCAGCCCATCCCAAGGGAAGCAGCACCCGCCCCGGGGCATGGCACTGGTCCCTGGAATGTCACATCCCTGAGATCTGCCATCCTGGTGCCGTGGGATCCTGGGAGATCCCACCTCCCATTCCCAGCTCCAGGGGGATGGGATTCTCTGGCAGTTACTGGTCTTACTGGGGGATGTTGCTCTCCCAGCATATCCCACTCCAATGCCATGGGCAGGATCCTCAAGGGATGGGAAGTTGCATCTCCTGGAGCTCTCCTGGAGCTCCTGCTGCCCGTTCCATCCATCCCRCCATCCCTGAGGCATTTCCAGCTCCGGCTGCTCCAGCCCCAGCCCCAATTCGTGACTAGGAGGGCCTGAGACTCATCCTCCCGAAATTCCTTTGCTAGATTCCTCCCTGTCCCATCCTGCCGGAACAGCGGCTCAGCCCTGCCATTGCTTCCCGAAATAATTCCCTCTGGAGAAAGCTCCGAGGGAGGATGAGGAAGGAACATCCCTGCTGTGGCTGCCACGGCCCGTTTTCCTTCAGTTCCTGTCGGGAGAGGAGCTGGGATGTGGGAACCCACCCCTGAATTCCCTGCTCCCTGGGAAGACCTGGAATATATTTTCCCTCTCGCCCTTTGATCCGTTCAGTGGGAATTTTCCAGGCTGGGATTTTCAGGGCACGTCGGGGCCGGGTTTGGGTTTTTCTGGCCCTGGTGCCGGAGCCTCTCCGTGCGCCRCCGCGTCCTTCCCGGCCGCTGGAATTTGCCCGGCGGCGCGGGATGAACCGGAGGCCGCGGCTGCCCAGGCCGCTATGGATCTGTGGAATAAATCCGTGGAGCGTGTCGGGCAGGGCCGGCTCCTCCGCGCATCGATCGCGGAGCCGCTCCGGGTAATTGCGCCGCGCGCGGGAGATGGATCGCGGCTCTTCCCTAATTAACTGTGGGATTAATCGCTCGGTGCAGGGAGCCGGCGGGGGACAGCTCCGGGATGAATATTCCCTGGGCGTGGAAGCGCTGCCGCCCCGTCCGTGCCAGCGGTGCGGGGGAAAACAGGGAGGGCTCCCTAGAGTGTCCCAGAAACCACCGGTGCCCGGAGTGTCCCATCCCTGCGTCCCATCCATGTATCCTATCCCTGTCCCATCCCTGTGTCTCATCCGTATGTCCCATCCCTGTGTCCTATCCCTGTGTCCCATTCCTGTCCCATCTCTGTCCCATCCCTGTCCCACCCATATTCCCCATGCCTGTATTCCATTCCCATACCCCATCCCTGTGCCCCATCCCATGTCCCATCCCTGTGTCCCATCCCTGTGTCCCATCCCTGTCCCATCCCTGTGCCCCATCCCTGTGTCCTATCCGTGTGTCCCATCCATGAGACCTATCCCATGTTTCATCCCATGTCCCATTCCTTGTCCCATCCCTGTGACCCATCCCCACCCCTTTCCTCCCGGGAAGGCTGATTCCAACCAGGAATTCCGCCCATCCCCAGAGCCCTGAGCCCGGTGCCAGCACCGGTTTCCCAGTGGTTTCCCGGTGGTTTTCAGGTGGTTTTCCAGGGCATCTGCCTGTGTCTGATCCCCTCAGAGGCACCTGGATGCTTCCTGGGATGCTTCCAGGGGTTCTTCCTGGGAKTCTCCTTTTGGGGTTACCAACAGCAGCTCTTCCGGGGATCAGCCCTGGGATAAAACAGGGATGGGTTTGACCAGGGAAAACCATCTCCCTGGGAACACCACTCCGGGCCCGGGAAGAAGGAAGGCTTTGGCAGACTCGTGGATTTTTGGGATGTCAGGCAATTTTTCCTGCGTTTTACTGGAGCTTGGAAGCTCAGGGAGAGCTCAGCACGGCAGCGATGCCCGGGGGGGGATTTTGGGAACATCCCAGTTCCTGGTGCAGCCGGGGATGGGGACAGTGGGGACTCATCCCTGGGGAAGCTGGGGATGAGCGGGAGCCGGGATGCTGTGYCCGGGAACGTGCGGGAGCGCGGGAATGTGCGGGAGCCGGGGCGCCTGTGCCGGCTCTGGAGCGTCACGGGAACGGCTGCGTCACCCGCGGCTTCCACGTGTGGAGTTGGGCAGGATTTGGCTGCCGGGCAGGATGTGGCCGCTCGGAGCCGAGCCGGGAGAGATGTTGGGGAGAGATTTTTCCCGCCCGGGTTGTGCTTGGAATTGCGGCTGCGGCGGAGCGGGAGCGGGAAGCTGCAGTGGGCTGGGCTGGCTCCCTGGCAGGGGGCGGGGGAGAGGGAAATGGGATTATTCCCGGTGTAACGATCCGAAATTCAGGGATGCTTCCTCTCCCTGCGTCTCTCGCCCTCCTCCCGACGCTTCCCAGCCCGGCACTTCCACGGTTACCCCGCTCCAAGGTCAATCCTGCCCCGGGGGTCTCCGTGGCCCCTCCGGCTGCCGCTGGAGCGGGAGGGAGGAGGGAATCCAGAGCACACGGATCCTGCTGGATTCGCTCCTGGCGGTGCCGGAGGCGCTGCAGGCTCCCGGGGGCTGTTGTGGAGCATCCTTGTTCCACAGCCCGGCCTTTTCCGGGAGGGATGATGGGAAGATGGAGAGGTGGAGGGGGTTAGAGGACCGGGGCCGGCTCCCGCTCGCGATTCCCAGGAAATCCCGCTCCCCGCAGCAGGATGCGTGGGGAGGCTGGGATGAGCCGGCCCTCGGGACGGGAATTGCTCCTCCAGAGGGAAGAGGTGTCCYTGGATCTGCCCCCAGGGGTCCCGCTGCCCCCGCTGTGCCTCCTGCATCCCCTCATCCCGCCGGGATCATCCCGCACATTCCCGCTCCCGAGCCGTGCATCCCGGCCGATCTCCGGGAGCCTCCTCCCGGCACGGGAGGGACACGAGGGACACCCATCCCATCCCATCCCATCCC
>JACAXG010000271.1:284264-296521 GCA_018881555.1 Amblyornis subalaris | reverse complement strand
TCCCTCCTGACTCCTCCCCTCCCCATCACCTCCCCGGATTCCCCCCCCAGATCCTCGGAATCCCCTGTCCCCCCCCGGCTTTCCCAGCCCCTCTGCTCCATCCCGAGCCAGGTGTTTCCCACGCCAGCCGCTCCTGAGCCAGACATCTCGGAAGCCCTGGAGCGGCTGAATTCCCAACCTGCCTCTCGCAGTAATCGGCGTCTCTTTTTCCCCTCCAGTGGTTCCGACGGGAGCTTTGCTGCAGGAATCGCCRGAGCCGCTCCCCTTAATTGGCTCTTTCCTGCCGGAGCCCCCTCTCCGCACGGAAAAGCCTCGGCTCCGGCGCCCTGCCAGACGCTCCGACCTTTTCTGCATCCCGATGTTGGTTTAATGAGTGATTTCTGGGATGAGCTGCGGCTTTGGAGGGGTTTAGGGATGCTCCTGCCTCGCCTGTCTGGCTGCCCTTGGCTCAGCRCGGCTCCGGCCGTGCGGAACGGGAACGGGAACACGGAGCATCCCGGGATGCTGGGAAAAGTCCAGAGGGGCCAAATGCAGCCCTGGGATGTCCCCAGGGATCCCCACGTCACCCCCTGTCCCCTGGAGCCTCCGGCTCCTCCAGCTGATGCCGGGAAACCCCYGAGGATGGAGCTTCCCTGGGGAAGCAGAGTGGTGGGATTGGGTGGGATTGGCATGGAAACGGCGCCTGTGGATGTGGAATGTGATGTGGGAACTGCTGGGAGTGATGCCTGGAGAAGGGAAGGTTCCATGGAGACCCTTCCAGGGCCTGAAGGGGCTCCAGGAGAGCTGGAGAGGAACGTGGGACGAGGCATGGAGGGACAGGACACAGGGAATGGCTTCCCGCTGCCAGAGGGCAGGGATAGATGGGATCTTGGGAAGGAATTCCTGGCTGGGAGGGTGGGAAGGGGCTGGGGTGGAATTCCCAGAGGAGCTGTGGCTGCCCCTGGATCCCTGGCAGTGTCCAAGGACATTGGACAGGGCTTGGAGCAGCCTGGGATAGTGGRAGGTGTCCCTGGCCATGGCAGGGGTGGCACTGGATGGGCTTTGAGGCCCTTCCCACCCAACCCATTCCAGGATTCCCTGATCCCTGCACCCCCCAGCTCATCCAGATCCAGCAGGATCTGCCCCGGAGGTATTCCCAATCCCTGCTGTTCCCCTGTCCCTGTGTGGGATCCTGGGGCGGTGGCACCGCTTGTCCCAATCCCTCCTGGTGGCATTGGTGCCGCGGGGACCCTGCAGGATTCTGGGATAGCCTGGGATGCTCCCTGCCCSGACACAGCCCTCGGCTTCCCACCCGGAGATGCCAATTCCAGGGGACAGCCACGGTGGAACGGGAAGCGCTTCCGTCCACCTGCCATGGCGGGAATGCCGTGTCCATAACCCGGGAAGCGCCAGGGCCGGCTGTGCCTCGGGATCGCCGCGGAGCTCCAGGAACACCGGGCGGGTGCTGGGATCCTGGAGTGGGATCTCGGCCTCCCTGGGAGGCTCCTGGGTTCCTGTGTCTGGGAGCTCTGGCAGTGCCGGAGCCACTGGGAAAGGGCTCTGTTCCCTGGGCGGGAAAGGGCTGGAGACCGGCAGCGGGAATTTGGGATGAGAGAGGTTGGGGATGAGGGGCCGAGTGGCCGATCCCAGGGGATTTGGGCATGGAGAGGATGAGGATGAGGGTCTGGCTGGCCGATCCCGGGATCCCTGAGCCGTGTCCGTGTATCCAGGTGAACGTGTCYGTGGATTACATCCGCCCCGCCAGCAGCGCCACCGACACCGTCCCAGCCTTCTCGGAGCGCACCTGCGCCACCGTGTCCATCGGCGGAATGTGAGTGCATCCCCCCTGGCCTTCCCATCTGCCATTCCTACTGCCGTTCCCACCTGGAGTTCCCACCTGGAGTCCTCGCCGGGGCTTTGTGGGGTCGGAGGGTGGCTCATTCCCCACTTGGCTTGGGATCAGCACTCCCTCCCTGCATCCCAGTGTTGGAATTCTGTGGGATGCAGTGCGATGCTGCTGCCTGGGATCCCCCSCCATTCCCATCCCCCAGCTCCAGCAGTTTTGTGGGATATTGGGATGAGGGACCACCCCAGTCCGCCTCGGGGGTGGCTTTGGAGGAGTCATCCCCACGATGTGTCCCAGGATGCCCATCCTTCCCACGGGACCCATCCCTGATTTCCCTACTCGGGGAGTGGGGGGTGTTCCGGAGCAGCTCCCCCTTATCCAGCATTCGTGGCTTTTCCCCCTCAGGACATGGAGAGGCCGAGGCTCTGGCACATCCCTATGGATAGGCCGAGGCTCTGGCACATCCCTATGGATAGGCCGAGGCTCCGGCACATCCCTCCGGAGAGGCCGAGGCTCCGGCTGGCAGCGGCTCCGGGAGCTGCGTAGGGAGGATTTGTCATAGGCCCTTGGTCGCTTTCCCAGTTTTTTTTCCCGGGAGCAGCTATTTTGGAAAGCGCCCAAAGCGCTGCAGCGCTGCCTTTTCCTTCCCTGATCCAGGGGCTGGCAGAGCCGCACTTCTCTTCCCGTTGGAATCCGGGAGAGCTGGCTCTTCCTGCCCCTGATCCAAGGGCTGGGAGAGCTGCCCCTGCATTCCCGGGATGCTCCCAGCAGTGCCTGTGCCATTCCTGGTGCTGCATCCCGGGATGTTCTCAGCAGTGCCTGTGCCATTCCTGGGATGCTCCCGGCAGTGCCTGTGCCATTCCCGGTGCTGCATCCCAGGATGCGCCCGGCAGTGCCTGTGCCATTCCCGGTGCTGCATCCCGGGATGTTCCCGGCGGTGCCTGTGCCATTCCCGGTGCTGCATCCCGGGATGTTCCCGGCGGTGCCTGTGCCATTCCCGGTGCTGCATCCCGGGATGCGGGGCTGGAACAGAGCAGGGTCTGTGTCCCGAGGCCTTTGCCAGGCTGGGATGAGCAGGGAATAAAGCCCGGCTTGTCCTCCCGGAGCGTCCGCCCGGCATCTGGGCTGGGCTGAGCCTGCTTGGAATTCCGGGCACGGCGGCGCCGGGCGGGAGCCAGGGCAGGAGCTGCAGCCCCGATCCCGGCTCCGGGCACCGGGAACTGGTGGGGCTGGAGCACAATCCCAGTTTCTCCTGCTGCATCCATGCCCGCATCCCTGCCCATATTCCTGCTCCTATCCCTGTCTGTATCCCTGTCCATATCCCTGCCTGTATCCCTGCCCGTATCCCTGCCCATATTCCTGGATCCCTGCATCCCTCCATCCTGATGCTCCCTTCCATCTCCTCGATGTTTTTGGCCTGATCCCTGCCCTGGGAATGCCGGTGCCTGATCCCTGTCCCGGGAATGCCGGTGCCTGATCCCTGTCCCGGGAATGCCGGTGCCTGCTGCAGCTCTCCCGGTGCCTCAGCCCTCCCCATCCCGCTGGGCCGTGTCTGTGATTCCCGAGCTCCTGGAGCCCACGTTTCGGATGCCAGGACAGCATCCCACAGCATTCCATAGCATCCCACAGCATCCCACAGCATCCCACAGCACCCCACAGCAYCCCACAGCATTCCACAACATTCCACAACATCCCGCATTATCCTTGGGAAAAAAAGCTCCTAAAAATCCCTAACCCCAGATTTCAGGAGCCGCCTGTGCTACAATTCCAGGTGTAATTCCCAGTGGGAATGGGGGATCCCTCTCCTGGGGCAGCAGGGCTGATTTGGACTTTGGGGGATGGGATGGGTTTGGCACCACTGATCCTGATCCCAATTCCAATCCCAATCCCAATCCCAGTCCCAATCCCAATCTGTACTGGGCACTGGCTCCAGAGGGATAAAATATCCCACCAAAACTTCCTTTGGAAAAGGAAGCCACAGCCACAGCCAAAGCTCAGACAGAGTTTTGTTTGGAGGTGGGAATGGGGGGTGCATCCCATTCCCTGGRCTGGGATGAGGAGCAGGGAGCAGGGCTGGAGCAGGGTATGGAATTCACAGGCTGGAATTCCTTCTTTAAGGCATTATTCCTGTTTCCCTCCTCGCCCTCCTTCCAGCGGTGGGAATGAGTCTGGTTCCATCCCAGTGCTCCCRGGTTCTTCCCTGGGAGCCAGGATCAATCCCTATGGGAATTCTGAGCCTTAAAACCTCCGAACCCAGGAAGAATTTGGGTTTTTCCCAGGATTTCCAGCCCGGGGGGTGGTGTTTTGGCACTGGGAAGCAATGGAATTTCATGGCTGGGAATGCTGGGAATGCTCCAGGCTCTCCAGTGGCCCGGGGAGGGGGACAAGGGGACACTTTCCATGCCCCTTTCCAGGATGCAGCTGGGATAGGGAGTGGGATGTCTGGGATAGGGAGCAGGATGTTTTTGGGATGGGGAATATCAGGGACCACCGGGACACCGGGAGCCACCCTGGCCCTTCCCTGGCCTGGCCCCAGGCTCCCTCTCCTTCCCAAGCAGCCGGAGGTGCCTGTTCCCGGGGTGCCCATTCCTGCGCTCGACATTCCCAAGGTGTCCGTTCCCAGGTTGCTCATTCCGGGGGGTGCCCATTCCCAGGGATGCCCATTCCTAGAGATCCCCCTTCTGGGGGGTGCCCATTCCCCCCATGCCCATTCCCAGGGTGCCCATTCCTATGCTCGGCATTCCCATGCTCAGCGTTCCCGTGCTCAGCATTCCCGGCACTGCCGCAGCTGCTCCGGCTGCAGCGATTCCCTCGCTCACCAATCCTGAATTTTTGGATTCCTCCCCCTGCTCCGAGACCTAATTTCAGCTCCCGGTGATGGATTTGCCCTTCCCCCTCCTTAGGAAGGGGCACGCCCGGGATTCGGGAGGGGATCAGCCCCTCCATCCTCTGGATAGATCCGCTTTTTTTYGGGATACGGAGGGAATTAGCGGGCGGGTAATTGGAGGAGAATTAGGGATGTGCCGGCGAAGGAGAATTCATGGATTTGCTTAAAGCGATGGAATGGGATGGATTCCGCCTGCCTGRCACAGGCCCCCCTTGTGATCCCAGAAATCCCAGTTAATTGGGAGACGCTGCTCCAAGCCCCTTCCCTTGGGAATGGGAGGGGGGGCTCCCTGTCCCCGCCCCCCCAAACCAGTGCCCAACTTCCCTCCTGGAAAAAAAAGTCGGGATGGGGGAATCGAGGAGATTCCCTTGGTTTGGGGGTTGTCACCCCTCTGGTTGGGGGGGTTCGGGGTTTGGGGGGGTCTGGGGATGGTGCCCCCCCCAAACCAGTGCCCACCCCCCACTCCTGGATAAAACATGGGATTGGGAATCAAGGAGAAGGTTCCATGGGTTTYGAGGGGGGTGTTTTGGGATGGAGGGGTTTTGGGATGCTCCTTGGAGACCTCTCAGCATGGGACGAACCCAGTCAGGGCCCAGCGCACTGGGCTGGGATATGRGATGGGATGGGATCAGGGGGGTCTCCCTGTCCCCCTCATGTCTGAGCCCCTCTGGAGCTGGGAATGGTCTGGGAATGGTGGTGCCCTCTGCCCTCCCACCCCCCACTCCTGGCAAAAGTGACGGGATTGGGAAATCAAGGAGAACATTCCCATGGCCTGGTGATGCTGAGCCTGCTGAGTTTGGGGGGGGGAGTTTTGGGATGGGGGCTCGGATGGAGGTTGTGGGATGTTCCTGGGAGATCCTCAACCATGGGATGAACCCAGTCAGAGCCCAGCGCACTGGGACACGGTGCTCCCTTGGGATGGGATGGGGTGGGGTGGGGTGGGATGGGATGGGATGGGATGGGATGGGATGGGACGGGACGGGATGGGATGGGACGGGACGGCATGGGATGGTACGAGATGGCACGGGATGGCATGGGGGGGGTCTCCCTACCCCATCCCGGGCCGGGGCGGGTTCGGCGCTGGCCGTGCCCCGCCCGATGGTGCCGATCCCCAATTCCCACCCCAATTCCCACCCCAATTCCCACCCCGATCCGTCCCCTGTCCCGCAGCAACATCGCGGAGGCGCTGGTGAGCAAGGGCCTGGCCACGGTGCTGCGCTACAGGCAGGACGACGACCAACGCTCGGCGCACTACGACGAGCTCCTGGCGGCCGAGGCGCGGTGAGAGCGGCGCCGGGGCCATCCCGGGATGCCGGGGCTCCGGGACGGGCGGGGGCGCTCCGCGTCCCTCTCTCGTGTCCCGTGTCCCTCTGTCCCATCCCAGCCACGTCCCCGTCCGTCCATCCGTCCGTTCCCGTAACTCAGGGTGATTCCCTGTCCTGCGTCCCACCTGGATCCGGGGAACATCCTCCCGATCCCATGGATCTTTTGGGGTCCCAGGGAGGGGCAGAGCTGCTCCGTGTCCCCTGTCCTGTCCCGTGTCCCTCTGTCCGATTCTGGCCGTGTCCCTGTCCCTCCATCCCTCTGTCCCCAGCCGTGTCCCAGGCACACGGGATCCAGCTGTGCCCATTCCAGCTGTGCTGATCCAGCTGTGCCCATTCCAGCTGTGCCCGGTGATCCAGGTGTGCACAGCCTGCCTCCCCACGGAGAGGATCCCACCCCTCCTGTATCCCGGTGCCCCCGGATCTCCACAGGGATCGCTTTCCCCGACCCCAGGAGCCCCCCAAGTGTCCCTCATCCCACCCTCCCCATGGAATGGCCACGGACACCCTTCCCTCTCCGGCTCGGCTCCGTCCGGGGGCGGCTCCCAGCGGGAACGGTGGGATCTCAGCTCCTCCTTGGCAGCAGATCCCGGCACGATGCCGAGAGCCGGGAAGAGCAGCTTGGAGGGGGCTGCGGCGCCTTCCCGGGCAGGCCTGGCTCCTGCGGGAAAAGGCGGCTCAATCCCGAGAAACCCGCTCCCATTCCCACCCCGGATCCGTGCCCGGGGGTGGGCGGCCGGCAGATTGCTCAGAGGCTCCTTCCCGGCGCCTGGGATGTGCCTTTTGGGAAGCCTGGCAGGAACTCAGCGGCTCCGAGCTGCCGCGGGGGCACCGGGATACTGGGATACTGGGCTGGGATGTGGCACCAGGAGCGGGATACGGGGCTGGGATGTGGCACCAGGAGCGGGATACGGGGCTGGGATGTGGCACCTGGAGCTGCAGCTGCACTCCAGGAGTTGTTCCCTGGATGTTCCCAACGTGGAGGCGCTGAGTGTTCCCGCCCGCTCCTGGTGGTGGAGGTGGCTCATCCCTGTCAGAAGCTCTGGCACATCCTGAATCCATGATGGAGCTGGCAGCTCCAGGACAATGCTGGGAACAGTGGGAATGGGAGATTTGGGATGAGGTTGGGTGCAGGGCCCGGATCTCCCGGTGGAGCAGAGCCTGGAGCAGTTTGAGGGCTCCCTACAGCATTCCCAGCTCTTCAGAGAGCCTGGAGTCACATCCCAGACCGCTGGGCTCCGCCAGAATCCCGGCACACTCCGGCCTTTCCCAACCCCCATGCCAGACCCTGGGGCAGGAGGGAACAATCCATGGGGGACACGGAGCCCGGTGGCCTCATCCCGAGGGGAACATCCCAGTGCCAACACAAGGATCAGGATCCGGGTCCGGCATCGGGTCTGGATCCAGCACCAAGTCCAGGTCGGGATCAGCTCCAGGCCCAGCTCCAGCATCCCACTGGTTTTCCATGCACTCGGTGCCCTCCATGTGCAACATTCCCTCATCCAGGCCCCTCATCCCCTCCATGTTATTCATGGAAAGCCCTCATTCCATGGCTGGGATCGTCTGGGCTCTCCCACGGGCTCTTCCCAGCGTGGCCGGAGCTGATTCCCGGTGCTCCCTCTTTTCCAGGGCCATCAAGAACGGGAAGGGGCTGCACAGCAAGAAGGAGGTGCCGATCCACAGGGTCGCCGACATCTCCGGAGTAAGGATCCCCCTCCGGAGTGCGGGATGGGCGGGAATCTTGCAGGGGATGAACYGGGATAAACCCTCCTGGTGCCCTTTGTTTCGGGAGCTGCTGGGGCTTTTTCCCGTTCTTCCTCGCATAAATAAACTGGGAATGGGAATTGCCCCGTGGAGCTCCATGGCCCGGGAACCAGGAATGCCAGCGGGAATCCAGGATCCCCCAGCTCTGCTGAGGGGATTTGGGGATCCCAGCACCTCCCGCCAGAGCTCGTTAAGTTTTCCTTAATTAATGTTAATGAGGATTCCTATGGAGCCGTTTGGTGCTGGGATGGGGGGAGATCCCGGGAAAGGGGAGTCACGGGATGCTCCGATAGGGATGGGGGATGGGGCAGGATCTGTCTGGATTTATCCAAGCAGCCACCTCCATGGGGGAGTGTGGGGTGGATTTGGGATGGATTTGGGATTTGGGGATGTACTTAGGATGTATTTTGGGATGCATTTGGGATTTTTTGATGGATTGTTGGATCTATTTTGGGATGTATATTGGGATGTGTTTTGGGATGTATTTAGTATTTATTTTTGGGATATATTTTGGGATATATTTTGGGATGTATTTGGGATTTTGGGATATATTTTGGGACGTGTTTTGGATGTATTTTAGGATGTATTTTGGATTTGGGGATGTATTTGGATGGATTTGGGCTGGATTTGGGATGCATTTGAGATAGATTTGGGATGGATTTGGAATGCATTTGGATGATTTCGGATATATTTGGGATGCATTTGGACAGATTTGGGATATATTTGGGATGCATCTGGGCTGTATTCGGTATACGTTTGGGCTGTATTTGGGATTTAGGGATGCGTTTGGATGGATTTGGGGATCTATTTTGGGATATATTTGGGATGCATTTGGGCTGCATTTGGGCTGCAGCGCCCATCCCGCCCTGGGAACACTCGGCTCCCTGCCCGCATCCTGCATCCCAAGCGGGACCGGGAGCACCCGCTGCTCCCAGCCTGGTCCCTCAGGGTTCCCGAGGGTCCCTGATTCCCGGAGGGTCCCTGATTCCCGGTTTCCCGCAGGACACGCAGAAGGCCAAGCAGTTCCTGCCGTTCCTGCAGCGCGCCGGCCGCTCCGAGGCCGTGGTGGAATACGTGTTCAGCGGCTCCCGCCTCAAGCTCTTCCTGCCCAAGGAGACCTGCCTGATCACATTCCTGCTGGCAGGTGAGCCCGCCTTCCCGGCCTTCCCGGCCTTCCCGGCCTTCCCGGCCTTCCCGGCCTTCCCGGGATCCACGCCGTGACGGCCCCGGATCGGCACGGGAACAGCCCCCGGATTGGGGCGGGATCCCCTGGAATTGGGATAAAGGGTCCCGGTCAACGCTGGAGCTGCCCCCGGGTCGGACTGGGAGGGGTGGGTGGGATTGGGATTGGGACTGGGAAGGATGATCCCTCCAAAAAACCTGGGGGAGTCCAGACTAGGAAACAGAATTCTAGGATGGGGGTGAGGATGGGGATGGAGATGGGAATGGGGATAGGGATAGGGATGAAGATGGATCGAGGATGAGAAGGAAGATGGGGATGAGGATGGGGATAAGGATGGAAATGGGGATGAGGATGTGAATGGGATAAGATGGGATGAGGATGAGGACAGGGATGAGGACGAGCATCCCAAATCCCAGCCGTTTCCAGGCGCCGCCTCCTCAGCAGCAGAGCGTGCCGGAATGGGGATTCCCATTCCCAGGGCTGGAGCGAGCGGCTTCTGGAGCCTCCGGATGTGGATCCGTGGCTGGGGGGCTGTGCGGGGCTCATCCCTTGTCCCATTCCCATGGCAATATCCGGGTGTGCCGGGTGATCCYGAGCACGGATCGGTCACAACTCAGGGAAAATTCCAGCAGCATTTGAAAGGTCCAATCCTGGGATCAAACACTGAGAAAGGCRGGAGCAGCTCCCACACAGGGAATGTTTATCCCAGGGGGAGCGAGGATGGAGTCAGGGAGTCTTTGTCCATCCCTTTGTTGCCAGAGTTGGGAATGTGTCCTGTCACCGTCCCCCATGGACACTGGGATGGGGCTTTGGGAAGTGGGGGCTCCGTCCCTGCTCCCAGTGATGCTCCCAGTCCAACTAGGGATGAGCAGGAATGGCGCCCCGGGATCCCCCTCTCCCCCCAGCCCTCGCATCCCAGAGCCTTTTCCCTTCGGTGCTCCGGATGCCGGCGAATCCTGGAGCATCCCTGGATGTGGTCAGCCCTGCCAGTGCCTCCCAGTGCCCTCATCCCTCTGGGATCCATGGGAACATCCCATCCCCGGAGCTGGCCGGAGCATGAGCATTCCCAGCCCTATTCCAAGCTGGCTCCTGCCCTGTGGAATTGTGTCCCAAACTCACTCCRTGGGGGTCCCTGTTCTGTGGTTCTCCTTTTTGGAGGTCCCTGCTCCATGGGAATTCCTGCTCCATGGACATTCCTGCTCCATAGGGATTCCTGCTCCACCCTCCTTTGTTCTAGCAGGGGTTGATCCCCAAAATCCACTGGATTCCATCCCATAGAATCCCACGGGCAGCAGCCGACGGCCACAATCCCGGCGGGACCTTCCAGCGTTTATTTTCCCTGTTTTTTATTGGATTTCTTGCCGGTGCCATTCCCAACCCCTCCTCTGCCAAGCCAGGAATAGGATAAATATCCGCCTTTTATCAACGCCTGCCTTTTTTATGGATATCAAATGCAAATGAGCGCGGAAAGAGATGCCAAGTCCCTTAAAATGTGACTCCAGGGATGCTCCCGAGGGAGCTCATCCTGGCTTTCCAGCTAAAATAGATCCGTCGGAGCACTATAAATACGTGCAAATTCCGGCGCCGCGCTAATCCCGAATTCCTCTCTCCCGACAAAACTCGGGAGCCTGACGCCTTCCCGGAGCGGGGGCTGGGARCGGGAGAATTCCCGAGGGATGAGGGGGCCCCTCCGGGGATGTTGGAGTGGCCGAGGGGCTCCAGGGTGTCCCGGAAGCTTCCCCGGGAGCTGCGGGATCGGGAGGTGGGGACGGGGATCCGGAGTTTTTCCGTGGCAGCGTTCCCGCCCCGGGGCCGATGCAGCGCCGCGCCCGCCGGATCCGCAGCGGATCCTCGGCATTCCAATCTCGCTCCCGCAGTTCCCGGGTGTCCCCTCCCTCCTGCTCGCCTCCCTCGCTCCCAAAATCCATAAATCCTGCGGGAGATCAATCCCTGGCGCTCGGCCCCGGCACAGCYGATCCCTGCCCGGAGCCGTCCCAGATCCCTGTGCCGGGTGCAGCTCTGGCACGGCAAAAGGGGGGAAAASTGGTTAAATCCTGGGAATTAAGGCTGGAAAATCCAAGAGATTTTCCCTGGAAAGATTGATTTTGTATATTCCCACAGATGGCCGGGGAGGCCAAACCCTTCCTGGAATCCTGGTGCAGGATCCTCCAGGGATGCTGTGGGATACCCTGGGATGCCGTGGGATACCCTGGGATGCCGTGGGATGCTGCAGGATATCCCAGGGATGCTGTGGCATACCCTGGGATTCCATGGGATGCTGCAGGATATTCCAGGGATGCTATGGGATACTCAGGATGCCGCAGGATACCCTGGGATGCCGTGGAATTCCTGCCCCCATCCCTCCCGGGTGGTTCCAGGGTGGGAGCAGCCCCACAGCCACCCCTCCATCCTGGCTGGGGCCCGGCAGGATTGTGCTGGAATTCTGTGGGAAGCCCAGGGGAGCGGTGGCTGCAGCACTTCCAGCCGCATCCCTCATTAATCCGTCACGGCTTCCCGGGAAGAGCGGCACAGCCGCGGATCCGGGATTAGCTGCTATTTTTGAAGTGCTGGAGAAGTTTTCCRGGTGCCCCCTCCCCTCTCCCGCCAGCATTCCCGGGGGGATGAGCGCTCCCAGCCCATCCTTGGGAGCTCTTCCTTTTCCAGAACCTTCCCCCAGGTGGGTTTGGGAAGCGGCAGAAGCCGGAGAGGATCCGGAGCGGGATCCCAGCACGGAGGAGCCGGGAGCTGGGGTAGCCTGAGGATTCCGGTGCCTCCTCGGCTCTTTCCTTGTTATTTTGAGGGAAAAAATTCCACTGTGGTCCATAAGCCCTCCCAGCCCCTTCCATGGAGGAGGAAGGGCAGCTCCAGCTCCTCATTCCYATTCCCAGGGCTGTGCTGGGGGATGCTCCTTGTTGGAGAAATCTGGGATCAGTGCTGGGGTTGGGATCAGAGTCAGGACTGGGATCAGAGCCAGGGTTGGRATCAAAGCTGTGCTGGAGCCCACCTGGAGCCGGGAGGAGGATCCTTGGGTGATCCCAGATTTTGGGGSAACCGATGGTTCCAGCTCATTAACAAAGATCCCAGGATTTCCTGCTCCCCATCCCACTTTCTGCTGTGTTCCCAGAAATCCACCTTTTTTCTCAGAAATCCCCTTTCCTGCCCCATTGTTGGGGATTGAGGACACTGATGCYGTGAAGGGCAGGGACAGGGCTGGGAAGGGCCTGCAGAATTCCCTGGAAATGGCTTCCCTTGGAGGCAGCACAGCCTGGGAATGGG
>JACAXG010000271.1:232302-244919 GCA_018881555.1 Amblyornis subalaris | reverse complement strand
GGGAGAGTCAGTGGGGTGTGGGGACATTGGGGGTGTTGGGGGCCGGGAGGGGGGTGGCAGCATTTGGGGTGAGAAGGGGCGCATTGGAGTGGGAGGGCATTGGGGGGCTCAGGGGGCCGTGGGGGGCACTGTGAAGGGCACTGGGGGGTCACTGGGGTACCCACCCCCCCCCCAGTCCATGACTCACCCCCCTCCCGGGCCAGGTACAGGTTCCTGGTGCCGGTTCGGGGCCGGTTGCCCCCGGAGCCCCCCTGGAGCCCCCGGGCCTGGTCCCGGCTCAGGGCGGGGTCCACGCGCAGCAAACGCCCCCCCACGCGCAGCCCCTCGCCCTGGGGGGGGCACGGGGGTCAGGGGGGCACCCCCGCACCGGGCAGGGACCCCACACCCCCACAACCCCCCCAAAACCCCAGACTTCCCCCAAACCCTCCCAAATCCCCTCAACACCCCCCAAAACCTCCCAAACTCTCCCAAAACCTCCCAAACCCCTCCAGACCCTCCCAACCCCTCCCGAAATCCCCCAAATTCCTCAAACCCTCCCAAAACCCTGAACCGCCCCCAAAACCTTCCGAACTCCCCCAAACCCTCCCAAAACCCCAAACTCCCCTCTACGCCTCCCAAACCTCCTCAAACCCCCCCAGCTGCCCCCAAGCCCACTAAAACCTACCAAAACCCCCCAAAACCCCCAAACCCCTCCCAAAAACCCCCCAAACCCCCCAGGAGCTGCCCCCGAGCCCCCACAGGACCCTTGGTGCCCCAGGGGGGTCCCTGGTGTCCCCCCATCCCCTGAGGGGTCTCTGGTCACTCTGGGGGGGTCCCCAGTGCCCCCCTCACCTCGGGCCCCTCCTGGGCGGCCTCGATGCATTTCTGGGCCCCCTCGGGGGTCTCGAACTGGGCGAAGGCGGAGCCTGGGGGGGCGAGGGGGGACCCCAAATGAGGGAGAACMCCCCAGTGAGGGACCCACCCCCCCAAATGCGGGAATGACCCCAAATGTGGGATAATCCCCCCCATACGGGGATATTCCCCACTGTGGGATCCCCCCAAATATGGGAGACTCTCCCTAAATGTGCAACAAACACCCCCAAGGGTGGACATCCCACAAATATGGGACCGCCTCAAAAMGGAGTCCTAATGTCCCCCTAGACCTCCCCATGGCCCCCCCCCACCTCTGGGGTGCTGGGTTTTGGGGTGCAGCACCAGGTGCCCCCAGGAGTGTCCCCCCACCTTTGGGGTGCCCAGTTTTGGGGTGCAGCCCCCACCCAGTCCTCCCCTGCTCCTTCCCCCCTTTTTGGGGCTCCCTGTTTTGGGGTCCAGCACCCGGTGCCCCTCAGCCCCCCCCATCCCTGCCCGCCTTTTGGGGTCCCCGTTGTGGGGTGCAGCACCAGCCTGCCCCATTCCCCCCTCCTTTTGGGGTCCCCCTTGTGGGATGCAGGCCCAGTGCCCCCCATCCTCCCCACACCTTTTGGGGTCCCCGTTGTGGGGTGCAGCCCCCGTGCCCCCTGTCCCCCCCACCTTTTGGGGTCCCCGTTGTGGGGTGCAGCACCAGCCGCACGTAGGAGATGGCCCCGAACTGCCCCAGGGCCTCCTCCAGCTCCTCCTCCTCGGTGTCGAACGAGAGGTTCCTGGGGGGGTTGGGGGGCTCAGGGGGGTCCTGGGGTGCCCCCCTGCTCCCCCAGCCCCTGCCCAGGTTTGGGGTCYCCCCTCACCGGATGAACACGGTCCTGCCCTCACTCACATCCGACGGGCGCTGCCGGCGCTTCCGGGGCGGCTCCGACTCTGCAGGGCAGGTTGGGGCACCTGGGAGCCCCCGGGAGCACCCCCAGATCCCAAACTCCCCCCGACCCCAGGGAAGCACCCCCAGACGCACAGAAACCAACCCAGACCCCCAAAACCCTCCCCAGTGCCGGTGAAGCACCCCCAGAACCCCAAAATCCCCTCCATCCCCTGGAAGAGCCCCCAGGCTGCCTCAACCCAGCCCCTAAAACCCTAATACCCCCCCCATATCCCCACAATCTGCCCCAGACCCTCCACCAGACCTCCCCCCAAAACCCCACAGAACCCTCCCCAAAAACCTACAGGGTCCCCCCAGCAGCCCCCAAACCCCTCCCAGGAATCTCCTTCTCAATTCTGTCAGAGCCCCCCAAACCCCATAGAACCTCCCGATTCCCAGAAGCCCCCCCCCGGCCCCACAAAGACACCCCCAACCCCAGCCAAGCCCCCAAAACAAACCTTCCTCATCCTCCTCATCTTCTTCATCCTCTTCGTTTTCTTCCTCCTCCTCCTCTTCTTCCTCTTCAGTTTCTTCCTCTTCCTCCTCCTCCTTCTTTTTCCTCTTCCCGTGACCCAGCCCAGCTCTGACCCCTGATCCCCCTTTTGGGGTCCTCCGGGGGGGTCGGGCGGTTTCTGCCTCCTCTTCCTCTTCTTCCTCCTCTTCTTCCTCCTCCTCCTCCTCCTCCTCCTCCTCTTCCTCCTCTTCTTCGTCCTCCTCTTCCTCATTTTCCTTTTCCTCCTCCTCTTCTTCCTCTTCTTCTTCCTCTTCCTCCTTTTCCTCCTCCTTTTCCTTCTCTCCCTCTTCCCCCTCTACAGGAACACCCCAAGGGGGAACAGTCACCCCCTCCCTGCTCCCCAAATCCCCAAACTGGGACAGGCCCAGACCCTCACAGGGGACTCGGGGGGTTTGGGGACCCCCTGGAGGTCAGGGGGGTTTAGGGTCTCACCGAGGGACTTGGGGTCCCACCAGGAATTTGGGGGAGGGACTTTGAGGAGCAGTTTTGGGGTCTCACCACAGTTTGGGGGGGTTCAGGGGATTTGGGGTCTCACCAGGGGTTGGGGGTTTYGGGGGTTTTGGGGTCTCACCCGGCGGTTTTGGGGCTCCCTGTGTCCCCTGGTACTTGTCCTTGGCCACGGCCCAGTCCACGGCCAGCGGGCGCCCTGGGGGGCACAGGGGGGTCCGAGCCCCACATTCCTGAGAGACCTCCCAAGAGATCCCCCCCTCCCCAATAACCCCCCAGCGCCTCCCCCTTCCCAGGCACCCCCTCAGCGCCCCCAGGACCCCTCAAAATCCCTGATCTTCCTCTTGAGACCCCGCAGTGCCCCTCAAACCCCCCAGGACCCACCCAGTGCCCCTCAATTCCCCCAGAGACCCCCAAAACCTCCGATCTGCCTCGTGTTGATGCCCCCAGGGCCCCCCAACCTCCCAGGGACCCTCAAACCGCCCAGGCCCCCCCACCTCAGAGCTGGGCCCCGTTGAGCCCCCCCAGGACTCCCTAAGCCCCGTTGAGCCCCCCAGGACGGCCCAAACCCCCCGCACCTCGGAGCTGGGCCCCGTTGAGCCCCCACACACCCTCAGGACCCCTCACGACCCCCAAACCCCACAGGGCTCCCCCAAACGTCCCCCACCCTGGAGCTGGGCCCTGTTGAGCCCCCCCAGGACTCCCCAAGCCCCGCAGGACCCCTTAGAACCCCCCAAGCCCCCCGCACCTCGGAGCTGGGCCCCGTTGAGCCCCCCCAGTGCCGCCGCGGCCTCGCGCAGGTTCCGCAGCTGCACGAAGGCGAAGCCCTTCAGGGTCCCGTCTGCAAGAGCCCCCCCAGAGCCCCCCAGCTGAGCCCCCGGGCCTGGGGGGTGGGGAGCGCCCCGGGGGGGCCCAGAGGGGGCGGGGGTCTCACCAGGCTTCCGGGGCAGGTTCAGCTCCAGCACGGGGCCGAAGGGGGCGAAGAGACCCCGGAGCTCGTCCTCGGAGCACTGTGGGGACAGGGCGGGCCACGGGGGATTTTGGGGCTGTCTGAGGGGGGGTCCCTGGGCAGGGGGAACGCGGGGTCCCTGGGGAGGCTGAACCTGAGGGAGATCAGAGGTTTGGGGAGCACTGAGGGGGTTCCTGGGGATGGGGGGGGGGCATTGAGGACAACCCTGAGGGGGTGGGGGAGCTCTGGGAGGTTGGGGGGTCCTGGGAGGTCGGGGGGCATTCAGGAGGTTCCCAGGGGGGTCTCAGGGAGGGTGCAAGGGAGCCAAGGGGCACTCAGGGAGTCGGGGTACACTCAGGGGTCGCTCGGGGGTCACTCCGGGGTCGCAGATGCCCCCCTCACCTGAAAGCTGAGGTTGCGCAGGATCAGCCGTGCTTTGCGGGAGGGGCCCCGCGGCTTCTTGGGCCGGGGGGGGGCCGAGGGGGGCTCACCCTCCTCCGCCCGCCCCCCCCGGGGCCGCGGCCGGGCCGGGGTCACCCCCAGGCGCCGTCCCCCCAGCTCGGGGGGTTCCCGCAGCGCCCGCGCCGCATCCTCGGCCAGCGAGAACGTCACGTAGCCGAACCCGCGGCATTTCGGGGAGCCTGGGGGGCGGCGGGGCGTCAGGGGCCGGGACCCCCTCCCAAAACCCCGCACGGACCCGGCACGGCCCCCCCAGCCCCTCCCTGAAACCCCAACTGGGGAGGCTGCTGAGCCCCCCCGATCCTGACCCCTCAAATCCCTGCCCCCCAAATTCCTCCTCTCTTCAATTCCTGACCCCCAGTTCCTGCCCCCCCCCCATTCCTCCTCCCAGCGTTCCCCCAACTCCTTCCGCCTCCCAAATCGTCCCATCCCTGCCCAGGCTTCCCCTGTGCCCCCCGCTCCATGCCCCAGACCCCCCCAACCCCCGTCCCAGCGCCCCCATAACTCAGCCCCCCAGGACCCAGAACCCAAACCCCAAGCCCATCATCATGCCCTCCTCCATCCCCCCAAACCCCGACCTCGGACCCCCCCAGCCCCCAGTCCCAAACCCCCTCAGTGCCCCCAGACTCCTCTCGACCCCCCCCCCGACCACTCGGCCCCATCAAGCCCCAATCCCAGACCCCTCAGCCCCCCAAACTGGCTCCCAGCCCCCAGATCCCCCTCCCAGCCCTCTCAAGACCCCCAGGGCCGAGTCCCAGCCCCTCCAGATCCCCTTTCCAGCCCCTCCCGCCCCCCCAAACCCCGGTCCCAGCACGCCCAGCACCCCAGAAGTCACTCCCCGACCCCTTCGGACATCCCCAAACCGCGGTCCCAGCTCCCCCAGCCGCCCCAAACCCCGGTCCCAGGGACCCCCTCCGGCCCCCCTCGGCGCGGACCCTTCTCGGTGACCACGAAGCAGCGGCGGAGCGGCCCCAGGTGCCCGAAGAGCCGCTCCAGGAGCGCGGCGGAGGCGCCGGCGGGGAGGCCCCGCACCAGCACCGTGCGCGAGCTGGGCGCCGCCATCTTGGCGCGCGGGGCATGCTGGGAGCGGGGCGGAGCGGCTCCCGGGGTCGGGGGCCGGCGTTAGAGCGACCCCTGGCGGCGCGGAGGACCCGGGTGGGGCCCACATAGGGGGTCCCGGGACGGGGGGGTGGTGGAGGAGGGGACCGGGACACGGGGGTCAGGGGGGATCAGGGGGGGCTTTGGGGTCCCGTATCAGAGCTCAGAGGGTTCATGGCGGATTCAGGATTCGAGGGAGTCCCAACCCGCTGGAGGGGGGTTCGGGGGTCTCTGGGGTCCCATCCGAGGGGGGGTTCAGAGGGGTTTTGGGGTCCCAGATCAGGGTCCTGGGGAAGTMTGGGGGTCTCGGGGTCCCATCCTGCGGGAGGGGGTTTTGGGGATCCCATACGGGAAGGGTTGGGGATGGGGAGGATTGAAGGTCCCATATTGGGGCTGGGGGGGTCGAGGGGCTCGGGGATCCCTTATCAGGGACCTGGCGATGCCGAAGTGGACTTGAGGGTCCCATCCTGCGGGGACGGGGTGGGGTTGGGGTGCCGTATAAGGGATGGAAGGGCGTTCGGGGGTCCCGTATTGGAGCCGGGGTTGTCAGAGGGGCTCGGGGGTCCCGCCCCGGGGCTGGGGGTGCTCAGGGGCCCGTCCGGGGGTCTCGGGGAACACGGGGGGGTCACACACAGCCTTCGCACGTGGCACTTTATTGGGTACACGGGGGGGAACTGTGGGGGCCGTGGGGGATCTTGGGGGGCCCCAGGTCGTCACCAGCATTTAGGGGTCTCGGGGACTTGGGGGGCACTTTGTTACCCGTATTGGGGGATCACAGGGACCTGGGGGGCGTCTGAGGGGATCCCCAGATTGGCACCAGCACTTGGGGGGCTCAAGAACATGGGGGGGCGTTTCTTACCCGTATTTGGGGATCTCATGGACTTGGGGGTCCCCAGATTGGCACCTTGACTCGGGGGGCTCGGGGACTTGGGGGGCAGCTGAGGGGGTCCCCAGATTGGCACCAGCACTTGGGGGGCCCAAGGCTTTGGGGGGCTCAGGTTGTGACCCCTCTTTGGGGGGCTCAAGGCAATGGGGGGAGCTCGTTACCCGTATTTGGGGGTCTCAAGGACTCGGGGGTGGCCGGGGGGGTCCCCGGGCCGTCGTCAGCACTTGTGGGGCTCAGTTGGGGCAGTTTGTCACCCCTGTTGGGGGGTCTTGGGAACTTGGGGGGGTCCCCAGGTAGTCACCAGCACTTGAGGGGGTCTCAGGGACTTGGGGATCCCCAGGTTGTCACCCGCGTTTGGAGGTCTTGGGGACTTGGGGGAGTCTCCGGATTGTCACCAGCACTGGGGGGTCTCAAGGGCATGAGGGGGACTGCTTGTCACCCGTATTTGGGGGTTTCGGGGACTTGGGGGGGGTCCCGGATTGTCATCAGCACTTGGGGGGTCTCCGGGCTGTCACCAGCACTTGGGGTCTCGAGGATATGGGGGGGGGTCAGTTTGTCACCCCTGTTTGGGGGTCTCAGGAACGTGAGGAGGTCCCCAGGTTGTCACCAGCACTTGGAGGGGTCTCAGGGACATGGAGTGGGAGAGTTTCTTACCCGTATTTGGGGTCTCGGGGACCTGGGGGGGCACCTTGGGGGTCCCCAGATTGTCATCAGCACTTGGGGGTGTCAAGCACATGGGGTGACCCCGGATTGTCACCCGCATTGGGGAGTCTCAGGGACCTGGGGTGTCCCCAGATTGTCACCAGCACTTGGGGGTCTCAGGAGTTTGGGGCTCCCGAGGCTGTCACCCTTATCTGGGGGTCTCAGGGACTTGGGGAGCGGCTGGGGGGGTTCTGGGGGTCCCCGGCCGGGAGGGCCGGGCTGGGGTCTCTCCGCTGCCCCCCGGGGGGATCACCCCACACCCTACAAGTCTATGGTGTCACTGCCGGGGCTGCGGCCGTCGGGGGGCTCGGCCCCCCTCCCGCAAGGGGTTTGTGGGGCCGGGGGGGGCCGGGAGGTCCCTTCTGCCCAGCTCTGGGACGGGCGCAGCGGGGGCGGCGCTGCCCGGGGGGCGCCCCTCATGGGGGTGCCGGGGGTCGGGCCCCCCCGGGCGGGTCCCAGGGGCGAGGGAGCATCACCGCTCCCCCCGGGAACCCCGCCCCGAGCCGCCCCCCGCGCCCCCGGCACCGCCCCGGAGGGGCCCCCGCAGGAGGCGGCGCGGGACAGGCCGAGGGGGCGCGGGGCGGTGGGGGGGCCGCGGGTGCCAGCGGTGCCAGGTGTGCCAGCCGTGCTGGGGGTGCCGGGGGTGCCAGGGGTGCCAGCGGGGCCGGGGATGCCAGCAGGGCCGGGTGTTCCAGCTGTGCCGGGTGTTCCAGCTGTGCTGCGTGTTCCAGCCGTGCCGGGGGTGCCAGAACCCCGTGTCCCAGCTGTGCCAGCGGTGCTGGGCTCTGCTGCGCCGGGTGCGCCAGGACCCCTCGTTCCAGGTGTTGCAAGGCCCTGTGTTCCAGGAGTTCCCGGAGTCCCAGGAGTTCCAGGTGTGCCGGAGGTGCCGGTGGCGCTGACGGTGCCCGGTGCCCGTGTCCCAGGGGTGCCGCCGGTGCCGATTCCCGGTGTCGCAGTTTCGCTGCCCCTGGTTGTGCCGGGGGGGCCGGGCTGTGTCCCGCCGGCTGTGCCGGCTGTGCCAGGGGTGCCAGCCGTGCCGGGTTTGCTGGCTGTGCCGGCTGTGCCAGGTGCGCTGGGTTTGCCGGCTGTGCCAGGTTTGCCAGCTGTGCCAGGTGTGCCAGCTGAGCCGGGTGTGCCGGCTGTGCCAGGTTTGCCGACTGTGCCAGGTGTGCTGGCTGTGCCAGGTGTGCTGGCTGTGCCAGGTGTGCCAGCTGAGCTGGGTGTGCCGGCTGTGCCAGGTTTGCTGACTGTGCCAGGTGTGCTGGCTATGCCAGGTGTGCCAGCTGAGCCGGGTGTGCCGGCTGTGCCAGGTTTGCTGACTGCGCCAGGTGTGCTGGCTATGCCAGNGCCAGGTGTGCCAGCTGAGCCGGGTGTGCCGGCTGTGCCAGGTTTGCTGACTGCGCCAGGTGTGCTGGCTATGCCAGGTGTGCCAGCTGAGCCGGATGTGCCGGCTGTGCCGGGTTTGCTGACTGCGCCAGGTGTGCCGGCTGAGCCAGATGTGCCGGGAGTGCCACCCGTGCTGGGTGTGCCAGCTGTGCCAGGTGTGACGGCTGAGCCGGGTGTTCCAGCTGTGCTGGGTGTTCCAGCTGTGCCAGGTTTACCGGCTGAGCCGGGTGTGCCAGCTGGGCCAGAGGTGCCGGGTGTGCCAGCTGGGCCAGGTTTACCAGCTGAGCCAGGCGCGCCGGCTGTGCCAGCCGTTCCAGCTGTGCCAGCTGTGCCGGGTGTTCCAGCTGTGCCAGCAGTGCCGGGTGCGCTGGCTGTGCTGGCCGAGCCGGGTGTGCCGAGTGTTCCCGCTGTTCCAGCTGTTCCAGCTGTGCCGGCCGTGTCTCCCCCCGCCGTGCCAGTGCCGCCCGTTCCCGCTGCTCCAGCTGTGGCGGTTCCTGGCGTTCCAGCTGTGCCCATCCCAGTCCCTGGAATGGCGGTGGTGCCGCCCCCCGGTAAGGCGGTGCTGCTGGTGCCGCTGTTCCCGGTATTCCCGGTGTTCCCTGTGTTCCCGGGGGTGCTGATGACGCTGATCTCGGTGTTCCCCGCGCTCCCGATGATGCTGATCCCATTGCTCTTGGCTTTCCCGCTACTCCCCGTGCTCCCCATAACACCGATCCCGGTGTTCCCGGTGCCCCCGGCGTTCCCGTAGACGCTGATCCTGGTGATCCCGGTGTTCCCGGTGCTCCCAGTGCCCCCGATGCCCTCGATCCCGCCGTTCCCGGCGCGGAACATTCCCGGCGCTCCCAAGGCCTCGTCGATGGAGCGGCGCAGGTCGATGGGGGAGGGGGGCCGGTACCCGGCCGTGGGGTCCCCGTCCACATCCAGGGGGGGCTCGGGGGCCGCCCCCGCCTCCTCCCCCGCGGCCCGCCCGCCGCCGCCGCCCTCGGGGGGCTCGGAGGGGCCGCCGGGGGGGGCGCGGCCGTTCGGGGGGGCCGCGAGCGCCAGCGCCGCCAGCGCCCCCCCCATGGCGATCTCGGCCAGGCGACCCCCGAGCTGCAGCCCCCACCAGGCCCAGGGCCCCGGGGGGGGGGACACGCCCCAGCCCCACTCCTGCAGCGCCCCGAAGAGCTGCAGCCCCGCGCTCAGCGCCGCCCCCGCCGCCCCCACGAGCCGCGGGACCCCCGTCCGCGCCCCCCCCCCGCGCTTGCCGCGCCCCCCGCCGCCGCCCCCCCCGCAGCGCCGCAGCCCCCCCAGCCCCCCCAGCGCCAGCGCGGCCGCCAGAGCGGCGAACAGGGCCCGGGGCAGCAGCAGCAGCGCCGGGGGCCCCCCCAGCGCCGCCACGGCCCCCACGGCCCCCATCGCGCCCCCCAGGTGCAGCACCCCCAGCGCCCCCAGCGCCCCCAGCGCCGCCGCGCCCCGGCCCCGCGCGGGGGGGGCCAGCGCCAGCCCCCAGCCCAGGCACGGGAACGGCAGCTCGAACAGGGCGCGGGCGGCGGCGGGCGGCAGCCGCCCCCCCAGCTCGTAGGGGTCGAAGAACAGCGGGAAGGCGCGGGCGAAGCCGGACAGCGCCAGGAGCCCCCCTAGCAGCCGCGCCAGGGGCGGCCGCCGCCCCCCCAGCAGCACCAGCAAGCCCAGCAAGCCCAGCAGGGCGAAGGCGGCCCCCGCCCCGTAGACGTGCCCCCCCCAGGCCGCGCCCCACAGCGCGGCGGCCTCGGGCCAGGGGATGCTCAGCGGGAGGAAGTGGGGGGGCCAGGCGAAGGGGGGCGCGGGGGAGGCCCCCCCCGGGTCGGGCCCCTCCGAGCCGCAGGCGGATCCCGGGGTGCAGGCGGAGGCGGCGGCGGGAGGGGGCGCGGCCCCCCGGGAGGGCTGGCGGCCGGGGGAGGGGGCTGCGGGAGAGGGGGGGTCAGCGGGGGAGTGGGGGGGGCCCCACATCCTGGGGGCACCCCGAACTCCCCCATTGCTCCTCGCAGGCCCCCCCCCGTGTCACCCAGGTGCCTCCCACATCCCACACCTCACCGAGAATTTTGGGGGAGGCAGGACCCCAACCCCCAAAGCCCAGGAACCCTCGGGCCCCAGGACCCCCCACTCCCCCGGCCTCCCCCCAAAACCCAGGACCCCCCCGTTGCCCCGGACACCCCCGACCCCCCAGAACGCCCCAATCCACATCCCCCCCAGACCCTGCATTCCCCCAAATCCCAGGCGCCTCCCAATCCCCGCCCCCCATTCCTCCCAGACCCCCAAATGCCCGGGACGCCCCCAAACCCCGGGGCTTTCCCACGGGCCCGGAACTCCCATTCCCCCAGTCCCTCCCCCAAATGCTGGACACCTCCATTCCCCCAGGAGCCCCCCACGCCCCCAAGCCCCCCCAGGATCCCCCAGACCCCCCCCTTCTCCCCGGCCCCCCAAAGCCGCCCCCCTCACCTGGCTCGGCGCCGCTCCCGCCCTCGTCCTGCTCCAGGGACCCGTTGCCGCCCTCGGCGCCGATCTTGGGGGGCACCGTGGGAAACAGGAACCCTGGGGGGCACAGGGATATTGGGGGGGGTCCCTCAGGTGTGGAGGGCCATGGGGGGGCCCGGCCCGCCCCCCGCGCTCACCGGCAGCGCTGAGTCTCCCGSCCAGCTCCGAGAGGCCCGGCAGGAAGCGGGGGGCGGCGGCGGGGCCCCCCAGGAGGCTGGTGGGGGGCACGGCCGCCCCCGACGCCCCCGGGGGGGGGTCCAGCCCCGCCGTCAGGTCGATGGCGATGTCCAGCTCCAGCTGCTTGTCCCGGGGGCGCCCCGGGCGGGGGGTCGTAACCCCCCGGCCAGGGGAGCCCTCCGCTTCCTCCGGGGGGGTCGCGGAGCCCTGCTCGTCGCCGCGGTCAGGCAGGGTGGGGGGCGCGGGGCTCCGTGGGGGCCCCGGGCTCTTGGGGGCCTCCGGTGGGGTGGGGGGCGCGGGTGGGCGCGGCCCCCCCTGGCTTCGCACCTTGATCTTGAAGTTGAGGCCGAGGTTGAGGGACAGGACCGGGGAGTCGCTGTGGGGCGTGGGGGCACCCGGGAGGGTCCCGGGGGGGCTGCTGGGGGACGGGGGGGCGGCGGCGGGGGGGGCCAGGCAGAGCAGAACCAGCAGCAGGCGGGGGGCGGCCGCCCCCCCCACGGGGGACGTCGGGGACATCGGGGCGGCGGGAGCGGCTGCGGAGAGGGGGAGAGGGGTGTTACCCCCCCGGCATCCCAGAGCCCCCCCCCGGGCATCCCAGAGCCCCTCCCGGCACCCTAGAGCCCCTCTCCGCCATTCCAGAGCTCCCACGGCCCCCCAGTCCCAGTCTGGGGAGGGACACATGAGTACCCCGGGGGACAGGGACGGGATGGGGCAGGAGCACCTGTGGGGCGACAGGAGCAGCTGGGAGGGGACACTCCAAGGTGCACTCCACGGGGGGACACACGGGAGCACCCCAAGAGAGGGGACGGGAGCACCCTGAAAACAGGAGCACCCCAACGGGGACAGCAGCACCTGAGGGCGGTGGAGAGGAGCACCCCGAGGAGGAACAGGGGCACCCCGAGTTTGGGACAGGAGCACCTGGGGGCACACAGGAGCCCCCCGGGAGGGGCCAGGAGCAGCCCGGGTCCCGCGGTGGCACACGGGGACGGGGGGGGCACATGGGGCCGCCCCCCCGAGGGCTGCCGCGGGGGCGTGCGGAGGTGTGCCCTCCCCCGGAGCCCCCCCCGCCCGCGCCAGGTCCCTAATCGGGGTGACAGGGGCTGTCGCCGCGGGGTGACACCGCGCCCGTCAGGGCGGCGGCAGCGCGGGGACGACGGATGCGATGTGACACGCGGGACACGCGGGGACCCGCGGCCCCCGCCCAGGACACTCCCGCACCCGGCGCCCCCGGACCCGACACCCCCCGGAACCCGTCCCACCCCTCCGGAACCGCCGCCCTCGCCCTCGCCCCCGCCCGGCGCTGTCACCCCCGCACGGGACACTCCGCCCCCGCCCCCCCCCGGAACCGCCGGCCCCGGCACCGTCACCCCCGCACCGCCACCCCCAGGACACCCCACGGCGGGATGGGGGTCTCCACGCCGCGGCCCCTCCGCGCTGTCACCCGTGGGTCACACTCGCGCCCCGCGCACCTGCCGTGCCCCCCCGCCCACGCGTGTGACAGGGACATCGCGGGGGGGGGCGCGGCCGGGCACGGGCACAGACACAGCGCGGGTGTGCGCCCTGCACCCGCCTTGCACACCCGCCTGTGCCCCCCCCGCACACCCTCGCACACCTGTGCCCCCCCCGCACCCCCTCCACACATCTGTGCCCCCCCTTTGCACACCTGTGCCCCCCCTTTGCACACCTGTGCGCTCCCGGCCGCGCCCCGCCCCCCCCTCCCGCGCGTGGGTGCCCG
>JACAXG010000271.1:204688-232286 GCA_018881555.1 Amblyornis subalaris | reverse complement strand
GGAAAATAAAGAAAATTAAGGAAAAAGCACAAGGGGAGAGACGGAGGGAGCGGAGCCGGGCGCGCAGGGCGGGCGGGGGTGCCCCCTCCCCGGGGGGGGCGGGGGGCGGCCCGGGGGCGGGCGGCACCGTGGGAACCTGCCGGGAGCCCGGGGCACCGGGATCGGGATGGAGGGGGGGGCTCAACGCGGCGCGGCTGCTCGCGGGACAAGCTCCCCCCCCGCCCCAATATTATTTTTTTWAAAAATGGGTATTTTTGGAGAAAGCGCTGTTTGCGGCAAAGCTTTGCGGGGGAAAATGTGGGAGCGGCCGCCTCCCCCCAGTTTCCGCGGGATGCTCGCAGCCCCCCCCATTGCGGTGTGTCCTCCCCCCAAGCTGCAGGGGTGGGGGGGCTATTGGGGGGAATAATGGGGAGCAAAGAAGGGGGCTGGGATTTGACGTGGAAAACGGTGGGAAAAGGGTGAGGGCCCGCAGGACGGCGCCGGAGAGGGAAAAATAATCATAATAACAACGATTAGAAAAATGTGTGTAATAGATCGGGGGGGCTTTTTTGCTTTTTTTGGAGGGTGTTTTGCAGCAGCGATGCCCCAGCCAGGAGCTGCTGCTACAAGATGGCTCCCGGCCGGGGGAAGGGGAAGAGGAGGAGGAGGAGGAGGAAGGGCTGGAGTTGCAGGGAGGGGGGGGCCGTCCCCCCCCCCCCCCCCCCCCCCGCCCCGCCCCCCCCTCCCGCGCGTGGGTGCCCGTGCGCACGTGTGCGCGCGCGTGACGGCGCGTGCGAGCGCGTGTGCGTGGGACAGCGCGCGCGGGGGTGGCGCGGGGGGGGTCGCTGGGCTCGAGGGGGGGCCTGAGGGGGGGCACCCCCGAACCCCGGCACCCCCAAACCCCGGCTCGCCGCACCCCCCCTGCAGCCGGGCCCCCGCGCCCCCGGACCTCGCACCCCCGCGGCGCCCCCGCACCCCGTCCCCCCCGCGCCCCCAGACCCGGCCCCCCCAAACCTCCGAACCCCCGCGCCCCCAAACCGGGCTCAGGCCCCCCCCCGGCAGCCGGGATCCCGCGATCCGCGCCCCCCCGGGGACCCCAACGCCGGGCACGCCCCGGGCCCCCAAACCCGGCACCCCCGAGCTCCCCCCCCACCCCGCACCCCCAGCCCCGGCTCGGCAGCGCCCAGCGCCCCCCCCAGGCAGTCGCTCCCCCGTTACCCCCGCACCCCGGGGACCCCAACCCCGGGCATCCCCCGCACCCCCGAACCCTCCCGCACCCCCAAAGCCTCTCCCGCCCCCCCGCACCCACCGGCCTCGGCGGCGGCTCCAGCCCCGGCCCGGCCCCGGCGGCGGCAGCGGCGGGAGGGGCGGGCCGAGCCCCCCCCCCACTCCTCCTCCTCCTCCTCCTCCTCCCACCCCCCGGGCCCCCCCGGGCTCCCCCAGCCCCCGCCCCACGCCCGCCCCCGCCCCGCGGGCACCGGGACCCGACGGGGCCGCGCGGCCCGGCTGGAGCGGGGGGGGGGGCATGTTTGGGGGGGCGATATTTGGGGGTGCCCCCCGTTGGGGAGGGGTCTCACTTTTGGCGAGGGGAATATCCTGCATTTGGGGGGGGTCCCAAATTTGGGGCGGTCCCACACGTGAGTGGGGTCCCACACGTGGGGGGTTGTGCCACATCTGCGGGTGTCCCATTCTTGGGGGGGTGTCCCATACTTAGCGTGGTCCTCTGTTTGGGCATCTACACTGTGGGGGTCGTCTCCCATTTGGGGGGGGTCCCACATGTGGGGGGCTGTCCCATTTTGGGGGGGGGGAGACGTCCCGTACTTGGGGGGGTCTCACTTCTGGGTAGGTGTCACATTTAGGGTCCCATATTTGGGAGGTTCCACATACGGGGGGTCCCAGGTGTGCGCCCAGGTGTGCCAGGTGTGTGCCAACCTTTGCCAAATCTGTCATGTGTGCCACCCCGCGCCACGCGTGTGCCACCCCACGCCACGGCATGTGTCACCCTGTGCCCTGTGCGTGCCGTCCGTGTCATGCGTGTGCCACCCCACGCCACGCGTGTGCCATCTGTGTCATGCGTGTGCCACTCTGTGTCACAGCATGTGTCACCCTGTGCCACGTGTGTGCCACCCTGCTCATGGCGTGTCCCCCCCGGTGCCGCGTGTGCCTCCCGCTCCCGGTGCCACTGGCAGGGACAGGGACACGCCAGGGACCAGGGATGGGGACAGGACCATGGACAGGGCCGGGGACACGGGGAGGGACAGGACCAGGGCCAGGGCCAGGGCCAGGGATGGGGACAGGAATGGGGACAGGGATGGTGGCAGGGCCAGGGCCGGGGCCGGGGCCCAGGGACAGGGGCAGGGGGAGGACCAGGGACAGGGATGGGGACAGGACCAGGGGCAGGGACAGGGGTAGGGCCAAGGGACAAGCCAGGCTCCGATGCTCCAAGTCTTTATTCACCCCTGGATACAGTGAGTCTGGGGTCCCCCCCGCCTGGGGGGCCACAGGCCTTTAGGGGGACCCCCGGGGTGTTGGGGGGTCCCCCAGGACGCTGGGGGGTTCCCCTCAGTGCTGAGGTCCCCTCGAGGCTGGGGGGGTCCCCCGTCCCTGCTCGGGGGGGACAGAGGGACACCCCCGCCAGCCCCACAGTGCCGGGAAGGGCTGGAGGGTCCCCGCGGGGTTTGGGGGAGGTCCCCGCACCATTTCTGGGGGGCTTGTGGGGTCCCTGCACCCCCATCTCCGGAGAGGTCTGGGGGGTCTCCGCAGCCTCGTGATGCCGCGGGGGCTTTGGGGGGGTCCCTGCACCCCCATTTCCAAGGGCTTGGCGGGTCCCCACTCCCCTGTGGTGCCCCGGGGGGGTTTGGGGGCTCCCCGCACCTCCAGTTCCGGGAGGGTTTGTGGGGTGCTTACACCCCCTGTGCTCGGGGGGCTCGGGGGTGCCCCCACTTCGGGGGTCCCAGTGCAGCATCAGCAGCGCCTGTGCCGGGGGGGCGGGGGGGTCCCCGCGGGCTCCGGGCGGGGGGCGCCGGCCCGGGGAGACCCCTCCTCAGGGCAGCCGCCTCTCGTCACTGCGGGGGCAAAGGGGGGGTCAGAGGGGGGGACCCCTAAACCCCGCCTGGGGGGGCTCGGGACTCCCAAATCCCGTCAGACCCTGGCTGGGAGATTGGCGATCCCGCCCTCCCCCGAGCCCCCCCGGCCATCGCGGACGGGGCAAAGGGGGGGTAAAGGGGGCAGCCCCAAGTGCCCCCCAAAACCCGCGGGTGGGGCGCAGGTACTTACGGGGCAGAACCGTAAAGCTGCGGGGGAGGACGGGGGGTTATGGGGGGCACCACGATCCCCCCGGCACAGGAGCCCTCYCGCGGCCCCCCCGCACCCCGACCCCCACCCTGCCATCCCGACACCCCCATCCCCGGCACTGGGGTGACTGGGGGTCCCCCCATACCCAGTACTGGGGTAACTGAGCTGGATCTGAAGTGGTGCCTTACCCAGCCCCTCAAACCTCCCCCAGCACCCTTGACCCCCCAGCACCCCAAAATCCCCCCAGCCCCCCCCAAAGCCCCCCAGCAGCCCCAAACCTCCGCAGTCCCCATACCCCTCATAGCCCCCAAACCCCCTCAGTCCCCCAAGCTTCCCCCAACCACTCTCAGTTCCCCAAAATCCCCCCCAAATCCCCGAGCTCTCCCAAACCCTTCCAGCCCCCCAAACCTCTCCGACCACCCTCAGCCTCCCCAAACACTCCAGCACTACCCAAATGCCCCAGCGCCCCCAAACCCCCCCAGTCCCCGTCCGACTCACGAGTGCAGCCCGTGCACCCCTCCCTCGACCTGCGCCGCCACCGTCCTGCGCTCGAACTTCAGCTCCCCCGCGAACATCATCGACCTGGGGGGCAGGGGCGGTTTGGGGGGGGCGCTGGGCAGCGGGACCCCCCCAGGAACCCCCCACCCCCGAGGCCGCACTGACCGGAGCGCCGAGAGGCTGCGGGCGCCCAGGTCCTGGCAGCCGTGCTGGAGCCCGGCCAGCAGGTACGGCACGAACTTGTGGATGGAGCCCTTGTCCTGCACCGAGCCCGACACGCCCTGCGCCACCTTCACCGGGTCCCCCTCGCTGCGGGGGGGCACACAGGGGCTGGGGGGGCGGCCGGGGGGCGGGACCCCTCCGGGGGGCGGGCGGGACCCTCCCCCCGGCCCCCCCGGGGTACCTGAAGTAGCGTTTCTGGCTGCCCGGGCCCTGCTCCATCGCGTCCAGGGACCCCATGCCCCGGTACTGCTTCAGCCGCACCCCCTCCGAGAAGAAGAACTCGCCCGGGGCCTCCGTGGTGGCCGCCAGCAGCGACCCCATCATCACTGGCGGGGGGAGCCCGTCAGGGACCCCCCGGTGGGGTCGGGGGCAGGAAACCCCCACCAGGAGGGGCTGGGGCCAGGGGACCATCTCCAGGATGGGCTGGTGGGTGTGGGATTCCCATGGGACCTTCACCGGGATGGGCTGGGGGCCATGGGACACACCCATAGAACCATCTCCAGGATGGACTGGTGGCCGTGAAACCCCTCCTGCTGGGCACCAGGTTGGGCGGAGACCCCCACCAGAATGGGCTGGCGGCTGTGGATCATCTCCAGTATGGGCTGGTGGGTGTGGGATTCCCATGGGACCATCTCCAGTACGGACTGGGGGCCATGGCACCCTCAGGGTGGGCCCCAGGATGGGCTGACAACCATGAGACGCCGCCCTCTCCCAGATGGGTCAACGGGCACGAGAGCCCTGTGGTGGGCATCAGGATGGGCTGGTGGCCGTGAAACGCCCTCAGGATGTCCCCTCTGGGTGCCAGGTGCCCCCTTTGCCCCTTCTCAGGTGCCCCTTTTGTCCCCCCCCGGTTCCCCCTCATGCCCCCCCGAAGCGCCGGGTGTCCCCCATTGTCCCCCACTGTCCCCGTGTCCCCCACTGCCCCCGCGCCCGCCGTGCCCCTCACCGGTGGAGGCTCCCAGCGCCAGCGCCTTCACGGCGTGCCCGGGGCTGCGGATGCCGCCGTCGGCGATGACAGGGACACCGAAGCGCCGCGCGTACTCGGCCACGCGGTACACGGCCGTGGCCTGGGCCCGGCCACACGCCAGCACTGGGGACAGGGACAGCGTCAGGGACAGGGTCAGGGACATGGGCGTGGTCTGGGCATGGCCACACGCCAGCAGTGGGGACAGGGACAGGGTCAGGGACAGGGTCAGGGTCAGGGTCAGGGTCATGGCCTGGGCGGGGCCACACGCCAGCACTGGGGAGAGGGTCAGGGTCAGGGTCAGGGACAAGGTCATGGCCTGGGCGTGGCCACACGCCAGCACTGGGGAGAGGGTCAGGGTCAGGGACAGGGACACGGCCGCGGCCTGGGCATGGCCACACACCAGCGCTGCCATGGGGACAGGGACATCATCATGGGGACAGGGAAAGGGGTCAGGGACAGGGACATCATCGTGGGGACAGGGACAGGGTGAGGGACACTGTCACGGGGACAGGGACAGTGGGTCAGGGACAGGGGCATGAGGGACACGGCTGTGGCCTGAGCCTGGCCATGTGCCAGCACCGGCAGAGGGACAGGGAATCAGGGACAGGGACATTGTCATGGGAACAGGGACACGGCATCGGGGGACAGTGGGGACAGGGACACACTGGGGTCAGGGACAGCAACACCCACCCCAGGACAGCGACAGCTGGGACAGGGACACACCACAGGGGACAAGGACAGTGGGGACAGGGACACACTRGGGTCAGGGACGGCGGGTCAGGGGGACAGCCACACCCACCCCAGGACAGCGACAGCAGGAACAGGGACACACCACAGGGGACAAGGACAGTGGGGACAGGGACACTGCAGGGGGGTGCAGGGGGTGCCAGGGTGGGGTCAGGGGGTCCCCGGGGGGTTTGGGATTGGGAAGGAGTGTCCCAGGGACATCAGGGGGTCCCGGGAGAGGGTCAGGGGGTCCCGGGGCTTTTGGGGGATCCAAGCGGGGTCAGGGGGTCCTGGGGTGGGTCAGGCGGTGCCACCCACCTTCCTGGGTGATGCAGATGGAGCCGCTGCCCATCCCCACCCGCAGTGCGTCCACCCCGGCGTCGATCAGGTTCTTGGCCTGGGCAGCTGTCACCACTGCGGGGGCACCCCAAGAATGGCACCCCAAACAGCACCCAAAAATGGCACCCCAAATCATGCCCCACCATCCCCAAATCCTGCCCCAGGGCACCCGAAATCCTGCCTCACTATTACAGAGGGGCACCCCAAAAATGGCACCCCAGGTCCCACTTCACCACTGCAGTGGACACCCCACATCCTTCCTCAGGGCACCCCAAGTCCTGCCTCCCCCATTTTCCCCATCCCCATTTGGTGTTGCCCCATTTCCCCTGCACGACCTGCAGCCCAGGGTGTCCCAGTGACCCCCCCGTTTTGGGGTGCCCCGTTTGGGGGTCTCACCGTTGCCCCCCACCACCTGCAGCTCGGGGTACTTGGCCTTGATGTACCGGATCATGCTGAGCTGGTACCGGGAGTTCCCCTGCGACGAGTCCTGGGGGCAAATTTGGGGTACAGGGTGTGGGGGGGGCAGAAGCAGGTTTTGGGGTGCAGGGTTAGGGTTAGCTCCATTCCCAAATCCCCATCCGATGATCCCCTCCATTTCAGGGTCTCCCATGCCCCTGTTTCTGGGATCTCCCCGCATCCACCAGCACCACGATGTCCCTGCCTGCACCAGCAGCTCCATCCCCACCCCATTCCTCCATCCTCATCTCTCCCAATTTTTGGGGTGTATCCCCCTTATCTGGGTCGCCCCTTTTTCATCCCGCCCCATTTTGGGGTCCCACATTTTTTGGGACACACTCACCCCCCATTTTCGGGGAGCCCCCCAACCCACCTGCACCACAAGATCGATCCCCACGTGCCGCAGCAGCTCCATCCCCCTCCTCATCCTCATCCCTCCAGCCCCCCTGGTTCTTGGGGTCCATTTTGGGATCCCCCCCGGTTTCGAGGTGCACCCACCACACCCCTGCCTGCACGAGCAGCCCCATCCCACCCTCATCCCCCCACCACCGCCGGTTTCAGGGCTCTGTGCTTTTTGGGGTCTGCGCTTTTTGGGGTCTGTGGTTTTTCAGTCTCCCCGTGTCCCGCCCCGCCCGTGTCGGGGTGCCCCCGTTTTTGGGGTGCCCGCACCAGCACCACGAGGTCGGCGCCCGCCTGCACGAGCAGGTCCAGCCGGTACTTGTCGTCCTCGCGGGTGCCGATGGCGGCCCCGACCCGGAGCTGCTTCCGCGCGTCCTTGGAGGCCGCCGGGTGCTCCCGGTTCTTCTTCAGGTCCGTGCGCGCCATCAGCGCCACCAGCTCGTCCCGGCTGTTCACGATCGGCAGCTTCCCTGCGGGGACAGCCCGGGACAGCGTCACCCGGGGCGGGACAGGGTCACCCGGGCGGGGACGGGGACATGGGGGCGACTCGGGGACAGGAGACACGGAGGGGACCCCAAAGGACGGGGCAATGGTGGCCACCGGCTCACCCCAGCTGGCCACCATCGGCAGCTTCCCTGCGGGGACAGGGCCACCCGGGGGTAGGACAGGGCCACCCGGGGTGAGACAGGGTCACTCGGGGGCGGGGACACAGGGGGAGCCCCAGGGACACGGGGACAGGGAGGGAATTTGGGGACAGGGGACGCAGAGGGGATCCCAAAGACGACGCAATGGTGGCCGCCAGCTCGTCACTGCTGGTCACCATCAGCTGTCCTGGGGACAGTGTCACCTGGGAGTGGGGGCACGGGGGGGGCACAGGGACAGGGGATAACCCCCAGGGAGTGTCCGGGGTGACAGGGAGGTACCCCTGAATGGACGTGACCCCTGGGGAGGTGACACCTGGGGGGGGTGACAGGGAAGTGACCCCAGGAGGTGGCAGGTGACCCGGGGGGGTGACAGGTGACCCCCCGCACCCTTCTTGCTGCGCTGCAGGATCTCGTTGGCCTCTTTGAGGGTGACACCGGCCGGGGCCACCACGAGGTCCCTGCGCTTGGTCATCACCTGGGGACACAGGGACCTGTGCGTCACTGGCACTGGCACTGTCACTGTCACCTTCACTGTCACCAGTACTGGCACTGTCACCGGTTCTGGCACTGTCACCAGCACTGGCACTGTCACCGGTGCTGGCACTGTCTGGCACTGCCACCTTCACTGTCACCAGCACTGGCACTGGTCCTGGCACTGTCACCAGCACTGGCACTGGTGCTGACACCGTCAGTGGCACTGTCACCTCCACTGCCACCAGCACTGTCACCTCCACTGTCTGTCACTGTCACATGCACTGGCACGGGCACCAGCACAGGCACTGGTACTGTCACTGTCATTGTCACCTGCACTGTGTGTCACTGTCACCTCCACTGTCACCCACACTGGGGGCCCAGGGCCACCGCGGGCAGCCCCCGCCCCTGCCCCACATCCCTCCATCCATGCCCCACATCCCATCCCACCCCACCCCACCCCATCCCACCCCATCCCACCCCATCCCATCCCATCCCATCCCATCCCATCCCATCCCACCCCATCCCTCACACCCCCGCCCCACGCCCACCTCTGCCAGGGGCGTGGCCCTGTCCCTTTCCCGCAGGAAGTCGATGTCGCGGGAGGTGACGATGCCCTCGAGCCGCCCCCCCAGGCGCCCCGAGTGGGTGACGGGGACCCCCGAGAAGCCGAGCCGGGCCTTGGCGTCCCACACGTCCCCCACGGTGTGCGCCGGGCTCATCACCAGCGGCTCCGTGATGAACCCCTGCTCGAACCGCTGCGGACACGGGGACAGCGTCACCGCGGGGCACCTCAGGGACACGGGAGGGCTCAGGGACACGGGGGAACAGCATCACCGGAGGGCACGGGGGGCTCAGGGACATGGGGAGGACACAGGGACAGAGGACACAGAGAGGACACCCAGAACAGGGCGATGGTGGCCACCAGCTCGGCAGCTGCCCTGGGGACACGGCAGAGGCACGGTGGGGGGGACAGGGTCACCCGCAGGTGGGGGGCACGGGGGGGTTCAGTGGGTGCCGGGGGGGCGCAAGAGCAGGGGGACACGGCGGAGAACCCCAGGGACAGGGGACAGGGAGGGACTCCCAGGATGGGGTGGCGATGCCATTGCTGGTCACCACTGGCAGCTTCCCTGGGACAGCGGGACATGGGGGGCCCGGGGGGGCCGTGGGGGTGTCCCAGGGTGGGGGATCCCCGTCGCCTCTCCCTCACCTTCACCTTGCGCACCTCGTTGGCCTGGAACTCGGGGGTGCAGTTGTGGTGGATGATGCCGATGCCGCCGTTCAGCTGGGGGGGCACGGGAGGGCACGGGGGGGGGACGGGAGGGGCACGGGGGGCTRTGGGTTCCTGAGCCCCAGCAGGGCGAGCAGCCCCCCCCTGCACCCGTGTCCACCCTCCTGCCGTGTTCCCTCGCTCGCAACCGTCTGGGACTGTGCCCCCCCCCCCCTTGCTCGGCCCCTGGCGCCCCCCAGTCTGACAGAGCTCCCCCCAGCCCAGACCCCCAAGTGCCCCCCCAACCCCCTGGATGCGCCCTCAGTGTCCCCCCAGGATGCCCTCACCTCCGTGGGTGCCCCCCCATGGCCATGGCCATGTCCCCCTCAGTGACCGTGCCCCCCCAGTGCCCCTCCGTGCCCCCCCACTCACGGCCATGGCGATGGCCATGTCCCCCTCGGTGACCGTGTCCATGGGGGACGACACCAGCGGGGTCTTCAGGGTGATGGTTCGGGTCAGAGCCGATGTCAGGTCCTGAGGGGGGACACCCCTAAAATCCTGAACCCCCCCAAGCGGTGTGGGGGCCCCCTCTGAGCCCCTGGGAGGAGTGGGGGGAATCCCCGACCCCACCTGACCCCCCCTGCCCTCCCAGCACCCCCAAAACCACAGAGACCCTGCACCCCCTGACCATCCCAAAACCTGCAGGGACCCCCCCCAAGGGCATCCCCCACCCCCAAAATCAGGGGAGCCCGGGAGGGGGCGGGGTCACCCCGGGGAGGGGCACAGGGGTGTGCCGGGGGGCACAGGGAGTCCGGGGGGGCCCCCGGGGGGTCACTCACCACCTCGTCGGCCGTGAAGTCGATGTAGCCGGGGAGGATGAGGAAGTCACTGCGGGGGGGACAAAGGGTTGGGACCCCCCTGGCCCCCTCAAACTGACCCAGACCCGCCATGGSGGGGGAACATGTCCCTCGAGGGTCCCTGCACCCGGGGGTGTCACCCGAGGCGGAGGGAGGTACCAAGGAGGGGGAACGTGAGAGTTGGGGGCTCTGAAGAGGTTTCTAGGGGGGGTCTGGGGGCTCCTAAGGGGTTGGCAGAGAGAGGGGCCAGGGGCTCAGGTGGTTCCTGGGGGGGCCTGGGGTCCTTGATGGGGTTCCTGGGGGGACTCTGGGGGATCTCTGAGGGGATCCCCTGCGGTTGCCATGTGGGAATTTGGAGGTTTCCTTGGGGTGGGTCTGGGGGTGCCTGAGGATGTCGGGGGGTTCCTGGGGGGGTCAGATGGCCCCAGGGGGGCATCTGGGTGTGCTGGGTTGTGCCTGGGGAGTCTGGAGGTGCCTGTCAGGGTCAGGTGGGGCTGAGGGAGGGTCAGAGGGTCGGGGGGCTCGGGGATCACCCGCACTTGTAGGTGAGGCCGTCGGCGCAGGCGAAGAGCTGCTGGGCCGTGAGTCCGTCCTCGGGCACGTACCCGGCCCCGCTGATCAGCTGCTGCGCCATGCTGGGGGGAGGCTGGCACCGGGACCCCCGGACACACCGGAACCCCCACCGAGACCCCTCGGGACCCCCATCCCACCCCCGCGGCCATGCTGGGGGGAGGCTGGCATCGGAACTCTCCCGAACATCCCCGCAACACCCCCAGGACCCCCAACCACACCACGAACCTCCCCAGGACTGGGACCCTCACCCACACCGGGACAGAGATTCCCCCACCATGACCGGGCCCCTCACCCGCACCGAGACCACCCCCACCCAGGACTGGGATCCCCGAACCCCATCGGGACGCCTCCACACACCTGGACCCGCACACTCAGGACTGGGACCCCCACCCACATCCCCAGCCGGGCCGGGCGGGCCGGCCTGAGGGGTCCCGGTYCCGGGGAGTCCCGGTCTCTGGGTGGGTCTCGGGGGGATTCCCGGTCCCGGAGGGGTCCCGGGGGGAGATCCCGATGCCGGGGAGCTCCCGAGGAGGTCCCTCTTTCGGGGGGAGTCCCTGTTGGGGTCCCCGTGGGGGTTCCCGGGAGGTCCCTGCTGGGGTCCCGTGGGGGTTCCCTGGAGGGTCCCAGGGAGGGCTCTGCCGGTTCCGGGGGGATCCCGGGGGTTCCCGGGGGTCCCGCGCGCGCCGCTTCCCGCAGCGGCCCCGGCGCAGGGCGTGGCCGTGGGCGTGGCCGTCCCGAGGGGCGTGGCCAGGCCGGGGCGGCCGCCGCAGCCCTCCCGCTCCCAGCCTGCCCAGCGCCTCCCAGTGCCCCCCTCGCCTCCCGGCGCCCCGGCTCCGGCCCCAGCGCTCCCAGCAGCCTCCCCCGCGCCCCCAGGAGCTCCTCCATCCCCCGGTGCCTCCCAGTAAGCCCCGCGCCTCCCAGCGCTCCCAGTGCATCCCCTCCCGCGCCCCCCCCAGCGCTCCCAGTAACCCCCCCCGCATCCCCCAGTAACCCCCCCCGCATCCCACAGTGTCCCTCAGTACCCTCCCACCGCCCCACTGCTGCCCCACAAGCTCCAGTAAATGCCAGGAACCCGGCCCGGTGCAGCCCAGTAACCTCCCAGTATGCCCCGCCGCTGCCCCTCCACCTCCCAGTAACCTCCCAGTACCTCTCACTGCTGCCCGATCACCTCCCAGTCCGCCCCAGTCCCCCCACCGTCGCCCCGCCACCCCCCAGCACCGCCCCCGGTGCCCCCTCGCTGCCGCCCCAGTAGCGCCCCGGTCCCTCCCAGTACCCCCAGTACAGCCCTGCCATCCCCTGTGCCCCCCCGCTGCCGCCCCGGCTGCCCCAGTCCCCCCGAGCGCCGCCGCCCCGGTGTCCCCCCGGTGCGCCCCGGCGCCCCGCGCGTCCCCGCAGCGCCCCAGTCGCTCCCGGTCCCTCCCAGTGCCCCCCGTGCCCCCGGTGACCCCGCCCGTACCTGGGCTCCCCCTCGCCCATGGCGCTGAGCGCCGCCGGGGGCGGGGCCGGGAGGGGCCTGGGAGCCACGCCCTGACCGCGCCCACGGCCCCGCCCACGGCCCCGCCCCCAACGGCGGCTTTGGGGACACCCCCGAGCCCCGGGGTTGGGGACACCCTTTGTACGGGACGGACACCCCTCTATTTTGGGGTTTGGGGGGACCCCATTTTCTGGGGGCAGCCCCTGGGTTTGGCGTTGAGCGCACCCCTCTTCTGGGTATTCCCCCCTTTTTGGGGAGCAATCCCCTGTTCAGGGTGCCCCTCTCTGTTTCGGGTGCTCCACATTTTTGGGCGCACCGCGTGATTTTGGGGTACATCTCCTGTGGGGGGTCACTTCTCTGTTTTGGGTGCCCCGTCCCCTGGCCCTTTGCCTGCCCCTCCCCCGGCCCCTCCTCCAGGCTCTTCTCCCAGTTCAGGGTCCCCCCCTGGCCCTGGGTGACTCTGGGGACCCCCCGCGCCCCCCCCGCGGGGCTGTTTGTGCGGCCGGTAACGAGCCCCGGGGGATGGGGCGGCAAAACAGCCGTACCTGCACGGGGGTGTGCCCTGCGAGCACCTGAGTGAGCCCTGGGTGTGCCCTGTGAGCACCTGAGCGAGCCCCGGGGTGTGCCCTGTGTGTCCCGTGTGCCCACCCTGTACCTGAGTGCCCACCCTGTACCTGCCCACCCTGTGCCCTCCCTGTCCCTGTGTCCCTTCCCTGTGCCCTGCTTATACCTGTGTGCCCACCCTATACCCGCCCACCCCTGTGTGCCCTCCCTGTGCCCTCCCGCCCCTCTCAGCGCTCCTGCCCGCCCCGCCCGCCCTCCGCATGGGGGGGCACCCCCACAGAGACCGCGGGGGTGGGTGCCAGGCCCCGGCACTGAGCCCTCCGCAGGCAGGGGTGGGCAGATGTGGGCAGGTGCGGGCAGGTGCGGGCAGGTACAGGCGGATGCGCAGTCCCCGGCCAGGGCAGCCCCCCCCGCCCTCTCCAAGGTGACCCCCCCGTGTCCCCAGGTGACACCGCGAGCACAGGGACCCGCAGGGGGCAAACAGAGCCCACCCGAGGCACCGCCACGGCGCGGCCCCCCCGGCACCGACCCCCTGGTACGGACCCCCCCCCCCCAAGGCCCCTCCGGGCACAGACCCCCTGGCACGGCCACCCCTCCGGCACTGACCCCCGTAAAGGCACGGACACCCCCCCCGGCCCTGCCGGCGCTGCCCGATCGCCCCTCGGCCCTGCCCCCCCCCCACGGCACAGTCCCCCCCGTGACGCCCCCCTCCCCGATTACCTGCCCTCCCCGTGTCCCGCGTGGGTCACCTCAGCCTCGGGGGGGTCTGGGGGGGCTTCCATGGCGCGGGGGGGTCCCGGGGGGGTCCCGCGGGTGCCGGGGGGGTCCGTGGGTGCCGCTGCCGGCGGGACCCGGTGGCGTGGGGGGGGGAAGGTGGGGGGCGGTGCCGCCCCCTCGGCTCCGCCCACCCCCGTGGGGGCTCGGCCGCGACCCGGGGGAAACTGAGGCACGGGGGGTGTGGGGGGGTCGCGGGGCGGTCACAGAGGGGAGGACACTCACGGGGGGGGCTTCTCCCCCCGTGCCCCTCCCCGCCGCCCCTCCGACCTTCCTCCGCCCCTGCCGTGGGGGGGTCGCGCTTCCAGCCGCTCCCAAGCCGCGCAGGGGCGACACGCGTGGGAACGCGACACGAGGGGGTCGCAGAGGGGTCTCGGGGGGGTCGTAGCTGTGCCCTCGCCCCCCCCCTCCCGGGCCATTTGCAGCCGCGGCAGCTGCCGGGGATTAACGCGGCCGGGATTAAGGGGGGATTTGGGAAGGGGCGGGGGGGGGAGGGGTGGGAAGGTGATGGGTAATGGGGGGCAGTGCTGCTCCGCCCAGCGCTCCCAGTATAAACCAGTACAACCCAGGTATCCCAGTGTGTCCCGGCACTCCCAGTACCTCCCATTGCACCCAGTTTTCCCAGCACACCCCAGTGCGTCCCAGTGCTCCCCAGAGTTCCCAGTACACCTCAGCACCCCCCAGAGCACCCAGTTCTCCCCAGTATGCCCCAGTGCTCCCAGTACACACCAGTACACCACGCTCCCAGTGCTCCCAGTGCAGCCCAGAATGCCTCATTACGCCCAGTGCTCCCAGTACATCCCAGTACATCCCAGTGCATCCCAGTGCCCCCAGTACATCCCAGTGCATCCCGGTACCCCCAGTACAGCCATGTGTGTCCCAGTGCTCCCAGGGCACCCCAGCGCACCTCGGTGACGCCGGTACAAACCAGTACATCCCAGTGCTCCCCCGTGCATCCCAGTACACCTCAGCACACCCCAGTGTTCCCAGCACACCCCAGCACACCCAGTGCTCCCCGCTGTCCCAGCACACCCCGTGCTCGCAGCGGGCGTGTCCCCGCGCCGGTGCCACCCGCCGGAGGTGACCCGCCGGTGCCGGTGACGCCGGTGCCGCTGACCCCGGGGATTAGCGACAAACTCCCGCTCAAGCCTCTTAGTGGGGGCCGCCCACGGCCACGAGGTCGCGCGTGGGGGAAGGGCACCCCCCGGGGACCCCCACGGGACCCCCACGGRACGCCATTGCCCTCCGCACCCCGGGGCTCCCCGTGGCACCCACGCACCCACGCCACGCGGGGCACCCCAGGGAGTAGTGGCTCCCAGGGGACCCTGGTGGCACCCCGGGGACCCTCAGCGGACCCACAGGGGATCCTCAGGGCCCTCCGCACCCCAAGACCCAGTACCTGACCCCCCACCCCACGCGGGGCACAGGGACCCCAAGGGACCCCCGAGGACCCTCGTGCCACCCACGGGACTCCACCCAGGAGCCCCAGGGGACCCCCAGGTCCCTCCGCAGCCCAGAACCCATCACGCCCCTCCTCGGCACCCCCCGCGCGGGGCAGGGGGACCCCACGCCCCCCCCATGTGGGCAGCTCAGGGCAGGGGCCGCTCGGGGAACGCGGCGCCTTTAAGGGGCGTGGTCAGGGCGGTACCGCCCCAGAGGCGGGGCCACGGGGCAACGCGGGAAACGCCACGTGGGGGCGCGGGGGGGGGGGGGGGGGGGGGGGGGGGACAGTGACCCCACCCCCGCCCAGCACATCCTAGTGACCCCCAGTGCATCTCAGTGACCTTCCCAGTGCATGCCAGTGACCCCCCCCAGTGACACCCCAGTCCCCCCCAGTGTGAAGCAGCATCCTCCAGCGCATGCCAGTGTCTCCCACACCAACCAGTGCATCCCAGTAACTCCCCAGTGCCCTCCGAGTGCTCGCCAGTGTCTCCCAGTACCAACCAGTACAAGCCGGTAACTCGCCAGCGTCCCCCAGTGCTCACCAGTACATCACAGCGCTCACCAGTCTCTCCAGCTCTTTATTGTGCCCCCCCGGATGCAGCCGCTCCCCCGCGCCCCCCTCAGCACTCGATGGAGTCCTCGAGCAGCTGCAGCAGCGGGGGGGGCACCCTGGGGTCGCCCCCCGGCCCCTCCTCCAGGCTCTCCTCGCTCACCTCCTCCAGCGCCGGCAGCACTCCCAGCGCCCCCCCCCGCCGCCCCCCCGGCGCGGGGCTGCCCCCCCCCTCCGCGGGGCCCGCCGGGACCTCGCCCGGGCTGGGGGCGCGGGGGGCGCCGGGGCTGGCGGGGGCGGGCGGCGGGGACCCCCCCGGGGAGCCCCCCCCGGGCGAACCCCCCCCCGGCCGCCCCACGGAGTTGGCCTGGGGTTTGGGGGCGGGGGGCGGCTGGGGGGCCGGCGGGGGGGGCGGCGGCGGTGGCGGCGGCGGAGGGGGCGGCGGGGGGGCCTCCCCCACCTCGCTGTACCCCTCGTTGGGGTAGTAGAGCCTGGGGGGGCTCGGGGGGGACTTGCCGGCTTGGACCTGCGGGGGGGGGGGCACAGGGGTCAGGGCGGCCGTGGGACACCCCCCCCACACACAGAGACCCCCCGTGGGACACCCCACACACTCAGGGACCCTCCCATGGGGGCCCTCCAGCAGCCCGACCTCCCCCATGGGATCACACCCAGCACAAGGACCCTCCGTGGGAGACCCCCCATGAGACCCCCTCCCCTCCATTGGGGCCCYCCAATTCTCCGAAACCTGCCCAGCCCAGGGACCCCCGCCATGGGACCCCCCTGCACAAAGACCCCCTCCAGYGCCCTGCCTGGTACTGAGACCACTCCGTGGGACCCCCCCGGGCACCTCGAACCCCCCCAGGCACAGGAACCCCCCCATGGGATCTCCGCCACCGCAGGGACCCCTCATTGGACACCCCGTCCCAGCACCCCGACCTCTCCCACGGGATCCCCCCCAGCACCCCAATGCCTGCCCAGCACCCCCGGGACCCCCAGCACAAGGACCCCCCATAGGACCCCCCTTCAGCCCGACCTCCCCCCCCCGGGACTAGCACAGGGACCCCTCATGGAACTCCCCCCCCAATATCCCGACTCTCGCATGGGACCCCCCCCAGCACCCTGATCTCTGCCGCGGACCCCGACCCCTCATGGGACCCCCCATCGCCCCGACCTACCCCATGGGACCCCTCCTAATGGGACCCCCCCATAGGAACTCCCTGGCCCAGGGCACTGCTCGGGCGGGGTGGCTCTGCCCCCCCCCCGCGCCTTTTAGGGGATCGCCCCCCCCACTCACCGGCTGGAACCACCTCAGGCTCTGTGGGGGGGAACGGGGGGGTTCAGCTGGGAAACTGAGGCACGGGGGGGCTCCCTCCTTCCCGCAGCCCCCAGACCCAGGTACCCCCTTCCAGGCCCCCCCCCCCAGCCCCGGGGCCCGCCTTCCTACAGCCCCCCCAAACCCCCAGAACCCCCATCCCACAGCCCCCCCAGACCCAAGGCACCCCCTGCCTTCCCAGCCCCTCCAAACCAGGAGACCCCTTCCCCCCGTCCCGCAGCGCCCCCCTTGACCCGAGGCCCCCCTTCCCAGGCCCCCCAGACCCGGGATGGGGGTGCGGGGAGGTTTGGGGAGAGCTGGGGGTCCTTGAGGGGTTTGGGGCTGCGGGGGGAAACTGGGGGAACTTTGAAGGTTCAGGGAGGGGCTGAGGGGGGCTCTGGGGGCGCGGGTGCAGATCCAGGGGTACGCGGGGTGTCGGTGTGGGGCAGAGCCGGGGGTGCCCCGGGGGAGCAGAGCGGGGGGGTCGGAGGCTCGGGGGGTGCCGGGGGGGCTCTGGGGGGCAGGCACAGGAGGTTGGGGGGCCGGAGGCTGGGGGGCCCCTACCACGTTGGGGTGCTTCTCGATGGCGAGCGCCGCCCGGTCCGCCGTGCGCTGCTGCCGCCGCCGCCGCCGCCGCGCTCGCAGCGCCAGGAGCGCCAGCAGGAGCACGGCCCCGAGCAGGAGCAGCGCCCCCGCGCCCCCCGCCACGGCCCCCGCCGGCACCCCCCGCCCGGCCGGCGGCTCCGACGGGTCCCGCGGGGCTGCGCGGCACAGGGGACACGTCAGCGGCGGGGACACCCACGGGGGGGCTCGGGGAGGGAGCGGGAGGGGACCCCGGCGCGTCCCGGGGGGGCTCCGAGGGGTCCCGGGGGGCTGCGGAAAGGGGGGCGAGGGGAGGGGGTACTCCATCACATCCCGGGGACTGCGGGGGAGGGGAACCGCATCACATCCCGGGGGCGGGCGGGGGCTCTGTCACGGGAGGGGCACAGAGTGGAGGGTGGGAGCGGATCCCGTCTCCGGGGGGGCCCCGTCGTATTCTTGGGATGCTTTCACCGTGGGGAGCTTGGGGGAAACTCCGTCGCTGGGGGGGCACAAAGCTGGGGGGCTCGGGGGAGCTGGGGAGAGCCCCTGCACCGGTTGGGGCTCTGGGGGGGACCCCATTACTGGGGGCAAGGGGTTCCCTTGGGGGTCGCTGGGGGGAAACCAATGCCTTGGGCCAGGGGGGGTCTCTGGCCAGTTTTTGGGGGATCTCGGTTCCATGGGGCAGGGGGGATCCCTGGGAGGGCATCCCAGTGCGGTGGGATGGGGAGGGTCACGGAGGGGTCCCTGCGGGTTGTCCCAGTGCTGTGGGATGGGGAGGGTCACGAAGCGGTCCCTGGGGGGTTACTGGGGCAGTCTCCCCTCTTCGTACCCGTCTGCCCCGGCCACAGCACCTCCAGCTCCACCGTCGTGTTCGAGGTCTCGCCTGACTCCTCGTCCCGCGCCAGCACCTGGGGGAGTGCGGGGGGGGCAAGGAGGGGACAGGGGACACGGCGGGACACAGCAGGGACACGGGGGGACATGGCTGTGGCACCGAGGGGACACACGGGGGGACATGGAGGTGCCCCAGCCCCAGCRTCCTCTGTGTCCTCCCCCAGCGTCCCCACTCTGGTGCCCCTCTGGCACCCACAACCCCCAGCCCCCCCTGCCCATCCAGTGCCCCCCGGGCCCCCTGTTCCCCATGTCCCCCGTCCCCCGCGTGCCCTCAGTGCCCCTCAATCCTCCCGAGCCCCCCATGTCCCCTGGGCCCCCATGCCCCCCTGCCCACCTGCAGGCGGTAGCTCTGCCCGGGCCGCAGCTGGTCCGCCTGGGCCACCAGGAGCCCGTTGGGCATCACCTGGAACAGCTGCTGGCTCTGGTTGGCGCCGGGGCCCAGGGTGTAGCGCACGTGGGGGTTCAGCCCCTGCGGGATGGGGGGATCAGCCCCTGCCTGTGCCCGTCTGCATCCATCCTCGCCCTGCACCTGTATCGCTGCCCATACTTTTAGCTGCATTCCCCACCTGTGTTCCCTACTTGTATCCCTACCCACCCCCTGCCTGTCCCCCTGCCCACACCCCCTTCCTGCATCCCCTGCCTGCATCTCCCCCTCACCTTCTCTGCACTCTCACCTGCACCCTCACCTGCATCCCTACCTGCATCCTACCTTCATCCTCCCTGCATCCCTATCTGCATCCCACCTGCATCCCTACCTGCATCCCTACCTGCATCCCACCTTCATCCTCCCTGCATCCCTACCTGCATCCCTACCTGTCCCCGCCCCTGCCCGTCCCCCGCCCGCCTCCCCTGCCCACACCTTCTCTGCATCCCACCTTCATCCTACCTGCACTATTTCCCACCCCCCCGCCCTTCCCCTTCCTGCCTCTACCCGCATCCCTACCCGAGCCTCCTGTCCACACCCCTGCCCCCATCCCCACCTAAATCCTGTACCTGCATCTCTACCTGCATCCCTACCTGTCCCCATCCCTGCCCTCCTCCCCTGCCCACACCTTGTCTGCACCCTCACCTGCCCCCCCTCCCCGCCCCCTTGCCCGTCTCCCGAGCCCCCCGAGCCCCGCGCACCTCGGGGAAGTCGGGGTCGTGTGCGCGCAGGGCGAGCACCTGCCCGCCGAAGGTGAGCAGCAGCGCGGCGCGGCGCGGGGCCGCGGGCACGAACGCGCGGTACCGAGCGCGGGGGAAGCGCGGCGGGTGCCGGTTCGGGGCCAGCACCCGCACCAGGGCCCGCGCCACCGCGTACTTGGACGGGTCGTTCACCTGCGAGGCCTGGGGGGCGCGGGGCGGCACGGGAAGGGGACAGGGGAACATGGAGGGGACACAGGGGACATGGGGGGGGACACAGGGGAGACGCGGGGGGACAAAGGAAAGGGACGGGGGACATGGAGGGGAACATGGGAGGACACGCGGGCGGTGGAATTGGGAACAGAGGTGGAACAGGGAGCGACACAGGGCACCCCCAGGTCTCACCCACTGCCACCGGCCTCCTGCCCCCGCGAGGGCTTCCAGGAGTGCCGCGGGCAGCTCCCACCGTCATCCCAGGGACCCCGATCTCCCTGGGGTCCCCTCACCCCAGGTCCCCACGTCTCCCTGAGTAGCCCTCAATGTCCCCCCAGGTTTCTCCATCTCCCTGCAGATCCCCCCTCTCCCCAGGTACCCCTCACCTCAGGGCCCCCCACGTCCCCGGGCCCCCCGGCCCCCGCCCACCATGACGCTGAGGCAGATCTCGGGGGTCTGTCGGCTGCTCTCCACCGCCCGCAGCAGCGTGATGGCCCCGGTCGCGTTGTCGATGTGGAACCTGCTGCTCTCCTGACCTGGGGGGGCACAGAGATGGGGACGCCCCGGACCCTTCCACCCAMCCTGGGACCCCACACCTGCCCCGGGGCGCTGTGGGAAACTCTCCCCTGCGTCAGGTCCCCAATGTCCCCCCCCATTAACTCCTGGACCTTCAGGGCGGGAAGGACCCTCTCTTATTTGGGGGGGTACACGGAGGGGGGCTTTATTAACCCTTTCAGCCCCAATATGGGGGGGAGTTAACCCCTCTGGTGCTGGAGCACCCTTGGGTGCACCAGGGGGTGACCGCCCCCAGCACCTTGCAGCCTCCCGCGCCAGGGGGAGGGATTAGGGCCCCCCCAGCTCAATCCCTTTATTCAATTTGCCCCGGTGGCTCCGGCAATTGGATTGTGCTGACTTGGACCCCCCCGGCATAGAGACCCCGGCAGGGACACCTCCCAGCATGGGGACCCCCCCATCACAGACACCCCCAAGGTACGGGGACCCCCGACACTGCCAGGGACTGGGGGGCACAGGACAGCCCTGTGAACCCTCCGAGCACTGTGGCCACCTCTGCCCACCCAGGTCTCCSTCTGTGTCCCCGCCCACCACATCCCTGTCCCCATGTCCCTGCCCACTCGTGTCGCCGTGTTCCCGCCCACCTGTGTCCGTACTGCGGTGTCCCCGTCCCTGTGTCCCTGCCCACGCGTCTCTGCGCCCACCTGTGTCCCCCTGTCCCCATCTCCCTGCCCACCCACGTCTGTGTGTCGCTGCCTCCCACATCCCCCTGTCCCGCTGTCCCGCTGTCCCGCTGTCCCCGTTACCCGCCAGCAGGGAGTAGGTGATGGCTGCCCGCAGCCCCCTGTCCCCGTCCTCGGCATAGACGGCGCCGGGGCTGAAGCTCAGGGGACCCCCCTGGGGACACGGAGGGGTCACGGGGGTGTCCGGCAGAGCCCCGCAGGCCCCCCCATGCCCCTGCAGTGTCCCCGCGGTGTCCCCGCGGCCCCGTGTCCCACCTGGAGCTGCCCCTCGGTGACATTGGTGGTGTAGACGGGGCTGGTGCAGATGGGGGGGCCGTGGGGGGCGCGGGGGGCGCAGGGCAGGAACTGGGGGTACTGGTCATCCCCGTCCAGGACATTGACCCGCACCCGGGCCGAGGCATTGAACCGCTCCCGGGTGTTCATCTCCTGCGAGCAAAAAGGGGGCACGGAACGCCCCAAAAGCTGCTGGGGAGTGCACAGAGGGGCACAGGGACCCCATGGAATGATGGCCCCACAGGCACAGGGACCCCCAGGGCACAGGGACCCCATGGAATGGTGGCCCCACAGGCACAAGGACCCCCAGGGCACAGGGACCCCATGGAATGGTGGCCCCACAGGCACAGCAACCCCATGGAACGGTGACCCTACAGGCACAGGGACCCCCAGGGCACAGGGATCCCACGGAATGGTGACCCTACAGGCACAGGGATCCCCAGGGCACAGGGACCTTCACGGCATGGGGACACACCACGCACAGGGACCCCCAGGGCACGAGGACTCCCAAGCACGGGGACTCTCATGGGACAGAGACCTCCACGGGACAGGACTCCCTTGTAAAGGGGACTTCCACGGACAGGGCCCCCAGCCCCAGGCAGRAGTGGTGGCCGCAGCCCGGGGCCGTGGGGTCCCCTCGAGTTCCCATCACGGGGTGGGGGTGCGGGGGGTGCCGGGGTGGGGGCGGGGAAGGGGCAGGGACGGCGCGGGGGGCGGGCGCTGGCGGGGGGAGGGGGCGCAGGTGGCCCATTAAGGAAATGAGGGGGATTGAGGGCAGGTGACAGGATCACGTCACCCCCAATTAGCGGGGCCGGCGGGGACAGGCGGCGGGCGCGGGGGGGGGACAACTGAGGGGACCCCTACCTGTGCAACCCACCCGTGTCATGGCGGTGCCGGGGGGTGTGGGGGACCCCGAAGGGGTGGGGTGGGCACGAGGACCCCAGACTCACGAGCGGGGAGCTCTGGGGTGGTCAGAGGGGCCACGGAGTGGGTGCCAGGTCCCCATTCATGGGGGTGGGCAGGGGTCCCACAGGTGGGGGTCCCATATCAGGGTCCCGCACCAGGGTCCCACAAGTGGGAGTGTCACAGACGGGGGTTCCAGGTCCCACGGGTGAGGGTCCCACGGACATGGGGGAGAGACAGGGGAGACACGGGGGTCCCGCAGGAGGGTCCCGCGGGCAGGCAGGGGTCCCGCAGCGGGGTCCCGCGGGCGGGCGGGGGTCTCACCACGGCCGTCACGACCACCTCGAGGTGCCGGCGGCTCTCGAAGTCGAGGGCTCGGGCCAGCACCACGCGCCCGCTGTTCGGGAGGTCGATGCGGAAGAAGCGGGCGTCGGGCTGGGGGGGGTCGGTCAGGCCGGCAGATGGCCCCGGCCCCCCCGCGCCCCCGCCCCCGCCCCGGCTCACCGAGGCCGTGTCGATGACGTACATGAGCGTGTCCCCGTCCGCGTCCTCGGCCTGCGCGCTGAACACCACCGAGTGCACCGGCGCCAGCTGCCCAGGGGGGTCACCAGGGGCCGGACACCCCCGGGTGCCGCCAGCACCCTCCGGGGTCCCCAAACACCCCCGCACCCCCAAACTCCCCTGGTGYTGAACACCACCAAGCGCACCAGCGCCAGCTGCCCACGGGGGTCACCACGGGGTCCCCAGACACCCCCAGGGCTCCTCAAACACCTCCCTCACTGCCAAACACCCCCGAGGTCCCCAAACACACCCCCTGCACCCCCAAACACCCCCAGTGCCGAACAACACCGAGTGCACCAGCGCCAGCTGCCCCATGGGGGTCACCACGGGTCCCCCAACACCCCTGGCATTCCCGAACACACCCCGTGTCCCATTCCTGCTTTTGGGTGATCCCATCCCTCTTGGGCGTCCCTATCCCTCATAGTGTTCCATCCCTCCTGAGTGTCCTTTGTCCCTCCTGGGTATCCCCATCCCTCCTTGAGCTTCCCATCTCTCCTCGATGTCCCTGTCCCTCCCACATGTCCCTATCCCCTCTTGGGTATCCCCGTCCCTTCTGGGCACCCACTTTCTCCCAGGCTGAGCCGTGCCCCCGTCCCCACCAACCCCACTCCCATCCCTGTCCCCGTGCCCACAGTCAGGGCTGTCCCTGTCCCCGTCATTGTCACCATGACTGACCCTGACCGTGCCTGTCCCAAATGCTGTCCCAGTGCCCATCCCCGTCACCGTGCCCATGAACCCAACCGTCCCTGTCCCCATCCCCGTCTCCAATCCAYGCCCATGGTCATCCTTGTCCTGGTGCCCATTCCTGCCCTGTCCCCATGACCAGCCCTGCCCCCAGCCCTATCCCCAGCCTGCCCCCAGCCGTGTCCCCAGCCCTGTCCCCAGCCGTGTCTCCAGCCCTGTCCCCAGCCCACGCCCGTGGCTCTGCTGTCACCTCGCTGACGTTGTGGGTGAGGACCGTGGCCCCCTGGAAGTGGGGCCGGTTGTCGTTCTCATTGAGGACCTGGACGATGATCCGGAACTCGACCTGCCGGGGGCACGGGGGGACACAGGGGGTGACACAGGGGGTGACAGGGTGGGACTGTGCCCCTCCGGAGCTCCCCGGGGTCCCCGTGGCGCGCGGCCGTACCGGGGACGAGCCGTCCTCGGCGCAGGTCAGGGCCACCAGCAGCACCGGGGACTCCAGTTCCTGCGGGGGATAAGGAACGGCSCGCTGGGACATGGGGGCACACGGGGGGCTGCCCCACGGGGACACCCTGGGGTGCCCAACCAAGTGGGGGCAGGAGGGTCCCGGTTGGATGAGGGCGGAGCAGGATGATCCAGGATGAGAGGGGCTGCAGGATGGATGGACACAGCATGGATGGAGTGTGGACACATGCACATGGAGGATGGACAGATAGACAAGGGATGGACACAGGATGGCTGAAGGGTGAATGGATGGACACTGGATGGACACAATAAAGACCCAGGATGAGTATGGGATGGACACAGCATGGACACAGGAAGGATGGAGAATGGACACAGGTGGACAATGGGGATGGATGGATGGATAGATGGACGGACGGATGGATGGATGGATGGATGGTGTGGATGGACACGGGATGGGTGCAGGTGGATCCAGGATGGACAGAGGATGCAGGATAGATGCAGGACAGACACGGATGGACACCCGATGGACACAGGATGGCTGGAGCGGGACAGGGCACAGGGGGTGTCCCGGTGGTGTCACCTCGCGGTCCAGCGTCCGCCCGGCCGAGACGTTGAGCCGGAGGCTGCGCCCGTCCAGGTAGAACCAGGCGGCGTCGGCGCCCACCAGGCAGAGCTGGAGGCCGGCGCCGCCCCCCGCGCCGCCCGCGTCCCCCGGCGAGGGCAGCCGCGCCACCAGGCTGCCGTGGGCGCTGTTCTCTGCGATCTCCGTGAACAGGTTCCCGAACCCGCTGCACCCGTCGCCCCGCGCTGCCGCCGCCGGGGGTGGGGACACGGGTGTCCGTGGCGGTGTGGCCCTGGGGGTCCCCAGCCCCTGGGTCCCCGTGTCCCCATCCCCACATCTTCATCCCCCAGACTGCCAGCCCTCGTTCCCCCGGGTCCCCCATGTCCCAGTCCCTGGYCCCCATCCTCAGGTTCCAATGGCCCATGTGCCCATTCCCTGCTGACCCCATCCCCACGGTCCCCATGTCTCCAGACCAACAGATCCAGTCCCATTCCCACTTCCCCTCCTCAGTCCCCCATGTCCCCATCACCCAAGTCTCGCTTCCTGGACCCCCAACACGTGTCTCTGCTGTGCCTCCCAGGGTCCCCACCCCTTGCTCCTCACCCCCAAGTCTCCGTTCCCAAGGGCTGTCACCCCCAGTGGTTTGCACTCAGGTGACATCTTTGGGTCCGCCCCCAGGGTCCCGTGTGTCCGCATGCCCTGGGGTCCCACCTCTCACGATTGCCATCCCCAGGTTCCCTTCCCCACGTCCCCACGTCCCCACTTCCCCATTCCCTGGTGACCCCATCCCCTGGGTCCCCATCACCGCCAGTTGCCACCCTCAGGGTCTCCTCCTCGCCGGGTCCCTCGCAGCCCCGGTGTCCGCCCAGGGTGTCCCCTGCCCCCCAGGTGCCCCCAGGTGCTCACCTGTGGCCAGGTGCAGCGCCAGGCAGGCGGCCAGGAGCGCCGGGCAGGACGCGGCCGCCATGGGGACACGGGGACCTCGGGGGGCGCCTGTGGCGGGGGAGGGAGGAGGGGGGCTGCCACCCTCGGCCCCGCGCCCCTATCCCCAGCCCCCGCCACCTTGTCYCACCAGCCGGACAGCCCCGGGTCCCCAGCGCTGTCACCACCCCGAGGTCCCCTTCCCTGTGCCTCTGTCCTCATCCCTGTCCCCCCGCCAAAGCCCCTCTCCTGGGATCTCAGCGCTGTCACCACGCTGGGGTCCCCTTCCCCTGGGACCCCCGTGCTTGGGTGTCCCTGCCCGCGTCACCCACCGGGGCCCCCATCCCCGGGGTCCCCTTACCCCGGACCACAGGGTGGGTGTCCCTGTCCCTGTCCCTCTCCCCGCCCGGGGGTCTCACCGGCAGGTGCCAGGCCGGCACCGCTCCCTGCGGGACAGCCGTGTCCCCGCCATGTGCCCCCCGTGTCCCCGTCCCGTGCCGCCCCCTCGTGTACCCCCTCCGTGTCTCCCGAGCGTCCCCCGAGCGTTCTCCCCGTGTCCCCCTCACGCTCCGCGCCCCACACTGTGTAACCCCCCCTGCCATGGGGGTCTGCAGGGGGATCCCCCAGCCCTCCTCGCCCTTAGGGGTGGGGGCCATATGGCGTCCCCCCCCAATTAGAGGCGGGTAATTAGAGCAGGGGAGGGGGGGCTCTCCCCATCTGCCACCCCAATCACCCCCGGCACCGGGATGGGGGGGTCCCCCCTGCTGCTTCCCCCGGGACCCCCTCCCTGTTGGGGGGTAGAGGGGGAGCCGGGGGGTCCCCCCTTCCCACCCTGCGGGTCCCTGGGTGTCACCCGCGGGTGTTGTCACCCCTCAGGGCAGAGGACCTCCGTGTCCGGGATGGCCTCCCCCTCCCCGGACCCCCTCCCTGGGACCGCGGCCCCCCCCGTTCCCCCCCATAGCCCCCGGCCCCCCCCACAGCCCCCGCCCCCCCGTACCTGCCCGGCGCCGCCGCCCCCGGCGCTGCTGCCCCGGCCCGGCGGGACGGGGGGGGCGGGGCGGGGCCGGGCGGGGGCGGGGCGGGGGCGGGGCTGACCCGGGACCTGCGACCTGGGACCTGCGACCTGGGACCTGGAGTCTGGGATCTGGGATCTGGGATCTGGGACCCGGGATCTGGGATCTGAGCCCTGCCCTACTTGGGCATCACCTGCATCACCTGCATCACCCGAACCTCCTGGGTATCACCCACATCACCTGCATGACCTGAACTTCCTGGGCATCACCTGCATCACCTGAACCCCCTGGCCATCACCTGCCCTCCCCGGGCATCACCTCTGTCACCTGCTCTGTCTGGGGCAGCACCTGCATCTCCTGCCCTGCCTGGGGCATCACCTCCATCTCCTGCCCTGCCAGCACCTCCTGGGCATCACCTGCATCTCCTGCCCTGCCTGGGGCGTCCTCTGCCTCACCTGCCCTCCTGCACCTCCTGGGCATCACCTGCATGTCCTGCCCTACTTGGGGCATCACCTCCATCTCCTGCCTTGCCAGCACCTCCCGGGTATCCCCTGCCTGCACCTCCCTGCCTGCACCATCCCCTGCCCTGCCCTCAGCCCTTCCCACACGGAGCCCTGTTTGCCCTGAGCCCTGCCCGCCCCACCTGCCCCACCTGCCATGCCCAGGGGTCACCTGCCTGCACCCATCCCTGCCCGCATTGCTCCCTGCCTGCACCCATCCCTGTCCATGCCGCCTGCGCTTCAGGAGATGTCCCCTGTCTGTGCTGCCTGGGGGTGTCCCCTGTCACCTGCCTGCACCACTTCCCCTCACCTGCCTGGGAGCCCTGCCTGGGGCATCCTCTGCACACCCGGGGCATTCCCTGCCCACAGTACCCGCACTGCCCGCCCTGCCGGGCTGTGCACGACCTGCCCACGCTGCCTGCACAGTGCAGGCCCAGGGAGGGGTGTGACCCTCTGTGCACACCTGGGAGGGCATGTGACGCCCCTGGGAGGGGGTGTCAGCCCCCCGTGCACCGCTGGGAGAGGCTGTGACACCCCTGTGCACCCCTGGGAGGGGGTGTCAGCCCATTGTGCACACCTGTGCCCCCTTGTGAGGCTGGGCCGGGCGTGGCCCCCCCTTGCACACTTGCATGTCCCCACTGAGCCACCGCCATAATCCGCTTTGGGGACAAAGAGGATGAGCGGGGAGGGAGGGGGAGGTGACATGGGGGGGCACCAAGGGGGGTGGGGACAGGTGTGTGCGGATGTGAAAACAAGGTGAGAGTGTGTGTGCAGGTGTGTGTGTGACACCTGTGTGTGAGACAACTGTATGTGTGTGTGCGTGTGTGTGTGTGTGTGACACCTGTGTGTGTGTGTGTGACACCTGTGTGTGTAGTGACATCTGCGTGGGGGGGGGGGGGG
>JACAXG010000271.1:98583-202037 GCA_018881555.1 Amblyornis subalaris | reverse complement strand
CTGACCGGGACACTCTGATGAGGATGCACTGACCAGGACATTCTGATCAGGACACATTGGTCAGGACACACTGACCAGGACACTCTGTCGGGACACCAACACCTCCAGGCCGGCAGGGTCCCTCACCCATCACCCGTAGGAGTCAGTGGTTCGGGTTTCAGGCAGGGACACAGGCCCAAGACGTGCCGTGCCACCTGCCCACCACGGCTGGGGGACCCTGGGGCCCTTGGTGCCACCAAGGTGGCGTCACCTGGTGCTGGAGGCGTTGGGCCACCAGCTTTGCTTGGAGCCATCACAGTGCTGGCCAAGGGGGTGCTGTGAGTTGGCAGAGCAACCGAATCTCGCTGATGGCTTAATTAGATGGACCCAAAGTGGGAGGATCTGCACTGCCGGCCATGTCTTCTGTGGGGTGAGTGCCCTGGCCATCGCTGGGGCCCGGCCACCACCCTCCTCTGAACTGGTGAGGATCGACACCAACTCCATCAGGTATCCTTGGCCGTTCTGTCATTCTCACCCAGCGTCGGGTGCCAGGGGTCCGGGGTATCAAAAACACCATTTCTGATTGGGGATTATTATCCAAGGCCCAGGGGAGGAGCTGCTGCTGTACTGTACTGTACTGGCCACTGTACTGTTTGGGCCCTGTACAGTGGGTGTGATTATGAGGCCGAGCATAATTAGCAGGAGCGTAATTAGCACAGCTTCTTCCCGCCTGGCTGAGCCCATGCTCCAGGGCATCCCAACACATCCCAGGGGCCATAACCTGGGGAGCTGAGCAGTGATCACTCCGACTGAGGGTGACACCAGGGGGCTCTGGGGGCACATCCTGCTGACCACCCAAATTCAGCATTTCCGGGCGGTGAGGCTGCCCAACAACCTGTCTCGTTACCCACTGGTGAAATCACAGTGCAGACGGACTGACCATGGAATTGTGGAGTCTCGGACTGGTGTGAGTTGGAAAAGACCAAGAGATGACCTTGCCCCAGCCGCCTGCCACAGCACCACCATGAGGTGACAGCCCTACCCCAGCCCTGTCCCAGCCCTGGGCGGGTGGAACGAGCGCCACTGGCCTCACCAGTGGCCGTGTCATCACTGTTCAACAATGACTACGAGGGAAAGGAAATTAAAGGAGTTTTCCAAAATCCCYCCCAAAGCCCTTCTCAATCCAGTGGCCCCACCTGCCCACCCGCTGGGTTTGGCTTCAGGCTCATCAAATAAGTGGTGGGGATGAGGGATAAGGTGGGATCAGGGCTCCAGGGAAGCCCCACCCCACCATGCCATGACACTGCAGCTGCAGCTGAAGTTTTCTCAATCGGATGGGGAGGACCAGCCAGAGCCCCCCTGAGTGACTACCTGTGGTGGCGGGCCCTGGCTGGACCCTGGCACCCACCCGGCTGCTTCAGCCCTGCTCTGCCCAGCTGGACAGCGGAGAGAAAATAAGATGGAAATAAATGAGCTGGAAAACGACTCGTAGGTGGCAGTTTCCTGCAGCAAAAGCAAAGTTAAACCCAAAGATTCTTTTCTCTCCTTCCCATCCCAGGAGATGTCTGGCCGCTTCCCAGAAAGTGGGCTCCAGCACGTGGAGAGGCTGCTCTGGAATGCAAACCTTGGAAATAACCAATGTGCCACCTTCTTCCTGCTTTTCCGAGCCCCTCCATCTGCACTTAGGTCATGCAGCCTGGGATATCCCCTTGGGATTTGGCTTTGCCAGGATTTGTACGAGCTTCTCCAAGTCTTGAAGTTCCCAGGACTTGTAGGAGCTCCTCATTGAGAGTGTCCCCAGCACGGGTGTCCCCAGTGTGGATGTCCCCAACATGGGTGTCCCCAGCGTGGGTGTCCCCAACACGGGTGCCCCCAGTGTGGTTGTTCCCATCGTGGCTCCAGACAGAGGCATGTGGACCCCCCCAGCTGCGATGCTGCACCTACAAACCGAACCCTTTGGTGGGACCCCATCACCGCCTCCCGTGCTGGTGACCCCTTTCCCTTGGGAAGGGCCGAGATGTGCCGCCTGCTCGGAATGTGATCCATCACCACCCACCCCTCCCTGGGGCTTTGCGGGGTTATGGACATGGGAAGGAGTTTGATGGTAATTCCCTGTCATTCTCCAGCTTGGATGCAGGAGTCCCTCAGGGCCAATGGGATCTTGTCCCTCCTGAGGCACCTGTGGGTACAGACCCCTTGGTCAGGGGTTTATTGTAGGGACTGTGGGCTTTGGAACCTGAGCCCCCCSATGGTCTGGGATTCGATTGTCTCCCTGATTAATGATGTATATTCCATAACAATTGGAGYGTGTCCTGGCACGGGGAGCTGGGCCCAGCCCTGGTCCTGCGGAAGACACCCCAAACGGCTCCGGCACGGCTGTTGGGACCAGTGGGAATGGTGGAGGCATCGGGCCAGGCTGGAATAGGGGACTGGGGAGGGGGCGGGAAATGGGATAATGGGTCTGGGGGGGGAGCCCCTAAGGGCGGTTCATTGGGGCCGGGGGGGGCTGGGACTCCCCGGCCCGATGTGGGAAGGCGGCTGGGAGCCCTCAGGGACAGTTCATTGGGATTGGGGGCAGTGGGACCGCCGTGGGACCGGCCGTTGGCGCTGGGGGGGTCTCCGGAGTCTCCAGGACGGTCCATGGGTGCTGTGGGATCTCTGGAGTCCCCAGGACGGTCCATGGGGGCTGTGGGATCTCTGGAGTCCCCAGGACGGACCATGCGGGCTGGGGGGTCTCTGAATCCCCCGTTCCGATTTGCGGGGGGTCGCGGGTCCCTCCCGCCGCGCCTGGCGCGCCCGGACTCCTTTCACCGTTGCACCGCCGGAAACCAGTTCCGGACGAGGCGGGGGGGGGCGGTGGGACAAACCGGGGCGGGATGGGATGGGGTGGGATGCGATGGGACGGGACGGAATGAGGTGGGATGGGGTGAGATGAGATGGGAGAGGCGGAGCGGGGCAGAACCGGGCGGAGCAGGCGGCGGCGCAGGAGGCCGGCGGAACGGAAGGACGCGGAACGGAAGGCGCACGGGCGCGTTTCCGGGGGCCGGCCCGGTGCGGCGGAGCGGCGATGGCGGCGGGCGGGCGGCGTTGAGGGACCGGCCATGGAGCGCGGGCCGGGCCGGCCCAGCCTGCAGCTCGTCCAGCAGGCCGTGCAGGCGCTCTACCACGACCCCGACCCCAGCGGCAAGGAGCGGGCGAGCTGCTGGCTGGGCGAACTGCAGCGCTCGGTGAGAGCCGCKGGCGGCGGGGACCGGGCCCGGGCTCGCGGGGAGGCCTCGCGCCCCATCCGGGGTGGGGCGGGGCAGGGAACGGCGGCCTCACGGCGGCCCCAGAGAACCCCGGCCCTGCCGCTGCCGCTTCCCTCTGCTCTGGAGCTGCCCCATCCCTCCCATGCTCTGGAGAGGGACTTGGGACAAGGGCCTGGAAGGACAGGACACAGGGAATGGCTTCCTACTGCCAGAGGGCAGGGTTAGATGGGATCTTGGGAAGGAATTCCTGGCTGGGAGCGTGGGCAGGCCCTGGCACAGGTTTCCCAGAGAAGCTGTGGCTGCCCCTGGATCCCTGGAAGTGTCCAAGGCCAGGCTGGACGGGGCTTGGAGCACCCTGGGCAGGGGTGGCACTGGGTGGGCTTTGAGGTCCCTTCCACCCAACCCATTCCCGGGTTCCGTGTTTAACGCCAGAAGCGACAGGCTGGCACGTTTGGCACAGCCCCGAGGTGGCTGGGAAGGAGGAATCGGCTTCAGGACGGAAAACTGGGCTCCCTCTGGGCTTCTGCTGCCGGCCGAGGCGAGGGAGCCGCTGGCATCCGCGAGGGGATGGAGCCAAGGCCTCGTTCCTTCCCCAGAGTCCTCAGTGACACCCCCCAGCTCCTTCCCCCAACTCCTCCCGGATTTGGGGTGTTCGTTTGTGTCCCCCTCCTCGGGGGGTGGGTGTTCCCCCTTCCTCAGAGCTGGGAGTCCCTCCCTGTCGCCTCTGTGCTGCCCTTGGGCTGCCTCGTCCTCCCCCCTGCTCTCCCCAAAGCCGGCCCAGGAGCTGTGGGACAAGATTCCCTCGTGCTGGGACTTGGAGGAGCCGTGTCCTGTCCCCTCCCTGTTCCAGGTATCCCAGTTTCTACTTGGCTCCCTCTGGAGCAGGTTCAACTCTGTCCCCTTCCCACTCTCTGGCCAATCTTGAGACTGTTCCCACAAACTCATGTTTTTCCCATCTTTTTTCCCCAAAATTCCCTTCAGCGCTCCAGCCACATTCCGCTCCCCATCAGAGTTCTCAAGGGAATGCCCATGGCTGGGTCTGGAGGGGGTTCAGGCAGCTGCTTCCCCCATTTTCCCCTGGGAAGGGGCTTTGCTCGGACAGAGATCTCGGAGCAGCTGGAAGAGAGAGATTTGTATTTCAGGGATGATTCCTTTGCCAGAGATCCCCAAACCTGGGGTCTCACAGTGAGGGTTGCCTGGGTGAGACCCCCATGATTCCTGTTGGATAAACGGGTGTCCTTGGGACAGGCCACCCCATCCCAAGGCGAATTTGGGTTTTTGGGTACTAATTTGTCTTCCTGAGTGCTCTGACTCTCCACAGGGCCAGGATCTCTGCTGGGGAAAGTCCTGGGGTGGATTTTCCTCTGCTCTGGTTTCTCTGGGCTTTTCCCTGGGTTGTCTGGGTTGGTTTTGATGTAATAGTAATAATAATAATAGTAAAGCAGCTCAGCCTCAAGTCAGCAGCATTCCTGCTTCTCCCCTTTTATTGTGCTTGTTCACCCTGGTCCTTTCTGAGGTTTATTTACCGGGTCTAAGGATGAATCCCAGTTATTTTCCAGCTGTTCCAGGCCCAGCCTGGTTCCATCCAGCATATTGCTCTACTTGGAGCTGCTGAGTTGTTCCAGCCCCAGCTGTGGGGCAGAGGGAGGTGACACTCCACAGCAGGAACTCCCCTGGCATGGGGGAGAAGGGTTGGGATGATCCAGTGGGACTTTTCCCAGCCCAGAGTGGCTGGGGGAAGTGCCTGAAAGGAGTATGGGAATGCGAAGGTCTTTGTGCCTTGTTTTTGGGCAGAGAGACCGAAATTAGACATTTCAGTGCTCGTGGAGGCAAACGGGAGCTGCAGCAGGAGCCGATCGGGTTGGGAGGCCCTTCCCGGGGTTAAGGCCTTTCCTCATTATCCGTTCCAGCAGCACAGTTGGGAATGGCAGTGCTCTTGGTGCATCTCCATTTTATCCATTTTCCTTAAACACAGACCTTGTAACTGGATCCTTTGGAGGCGACTCTGCTCGCTCTGCCCTCGGAGCTCCGTGAGGGCTGCAGGAGCTGCTCATGGCTCCTGCACTTTGGGCGGTGGCTGTTAGAGGAAAACAGGAAAGAAAAGCTCCTTTCCCATGTTTCTGGCCCCTGCAGCCCTTCTCGTCTCCCTTCCCGTGCTCCCAAGCACAGAGCAGCAGGCGCAGCCCCGGGGGACTCTGAGGGAGCGCCGTGCCCGGGGTTCCATCAGGAATGGACAAGCYGGGAGTGGTCCCTGCGAGGTCCATGGGGACAGAACTGATTGTCCACTCGGGGATGGCAGCAGGAACAGGTCACAGTGACACTGGTGAGACAAGCCAAGGCTCGGGAGTCACTGTGGCAGTGGTGGCACTGGTGGCCCTGGCCAGGCGCTCACTTGTCACAGGTGTTAGTCTCTCAGGCTCCCTGTGCCTTGGTCTGGATTAACCCCCTGGAGGATGTTTCCTTGGACCCTCTTCTGTTCCCAGCCCATGTCCATGCAGTGCCAGCCGTGACGGGATGTTCCTGACATCCCTGGGTCAGTCTGTGCCCATTCCAGACCAGAGCCCTGGGCAGTTCTGTCCCATTTGCCTCCCCTGGGATGAGCTGTTGAGGTGGGGTTCCCACTGTTTTTTTGGCTTTCTGGAGTTGTAATCACAGAATCCTGGAATGGTTTGGGTGGGAAGGGACCTTAAAGCCCATCCAGTGCCATCCCTGCCATGGGCAGGGGCACCTTTCACTATCCCAGGCTGCTCCAAGCTCCGTCCAGCCTGGCCTCGGACACTTCCAGGGATGTTGGGTTGAGCTGTTCCTGTTTGCCAGGGTGGTCGGAGCCATTGTGGGGATGAGAAGGCAGAGCCTAAAGGTGAGTTTGGGTGCCTGAGTTGCTCTGTGGGAGTTCAGGTTTGGCACTGGGGATCCTCAAAGCTGGATTCCTGTCCCTGGGATCTCTGGTGGAACATGGGGGTCAGGTTTGGGTCTGGAGGGCTGTGGGGTTCAGTTTTGTCTGTTGGCTCCCCTGGCAGCCTCGTTCTTGCCTTTCTTGCTRATTATTCCTGGGAAACGGGGCCAGACATGGTTGAGCAGCTCTGAGCTTGCACAGCTCTGGAGACCTCGGCTGAGGTGCAGGTTGACCTAAATCCCAGAGTCTGAGGATCCTTCATGCAGCCGCGTGTTGGGAGTCACACGAAGGCTGATTCCAGACTGGCTGGGGTTTCCTAATGTGGAGGAGCCGTTCCCAGCGTGGGGATTGGCCTTGTCCCGACTTTCTCAGCTTCATGGCTGAAGTTCCCCTGCATCCCTGGTGTCTGGAGCAGAGCTGTGGGAGAACGTTCCGAGTGGATCTGTGGCTGGCGTTGGGGTTTCGGTGTGGATTGAGTGGAGGTTGGTTTGGGGTTTAGTGGTGGTTCATGGAATGCTTTCCAGGAGGGAAATCCTCTGGCTTGTAGCCAACAGGGTTAGTTGGAGTGAGATGGATCTGATGTTTCACAGTCCCTTTGATCTGTCCGCAAAGTCAATTTATTGATGATATTGGGGAGCAGAATGACCTCTAATTAAATAAAAACCCACCAGAGCACCTTGTAGCCGTTGAAGTGTTCTGGGAATAAGTTTGAAATCCTTTCTCACTTTTAAGAGAATAAACTCTTCTGCCCCTGTGCCCCGTGACCCCAGGGGCCTGTGTAGGGTCTCCTGAGGGTCCCCAGTGTCCCCGTCTCAGAGCAGCCCCAGGCTCAGCCCTGGCCCCTCAGCGATGGGGCTCAGCCCGTCCTCTCCACAAGGCTTCAGCCTGACCCAGAATGTGGGATTTGGGCTGCCAGGACACCCATGGAAATGAGCAATCCCCGGATTCCCAGGGATGTTCCCAAGTGGCGTTTGTGTCCTGGGGCCTTGGCCAGCAGTCTTGGGCCACCGTGAGCAGTGGCTGTGGAGGAGCACTGGAGTCTGCCTGGGCACATCCTGTGGTTAAGAAGCCTCTTTTTAGGCACTGGAAGGGACTCCAAGGCCTCCCTGGACCCTTCTCTTCCCCAGGTGAGCACCCCCAGCTCTCCCATCCCACCTCCATGGCAGAGGGGCTCCAGCCCTTGGTTGAGGACTGGCGATTTATTTATTTCCTGATATTCCTTTGTTTTTCCCTACCTGTTCTGCTGCCTTATTCACCTATTCCTGCTACATGCTCTGGCAGGGTGGGATTTCCCTGGACGTCAATCCCAGGTCAGCATTGCTGGAGCTGCCTGAGGGCGCAGGAGCTGCTGTCATTCAGCTCTTGAGGGCTTTATAGAATTCCTGAATGCACCATGAGGAGTTTCAGGCATGGAAACAGCTTCCTGTAGTCATTGGTGATCACAGCGTGTTAATAACTGTGCTCTCTGCTGAGTCGGTGGCTCCCAGAGGGATTATCCGTGTGCTCTGGGGTTGGTGGGTTTGGGAGGATCTCCTGTGTCTGCCACCATGTCCACCCAAACTGGGAATTATCAGCCTGTTAATTGAGCGGAGAAAGTGTTTAACGAGAGGGTTTGGTGGGATTCTGGCTGTTGTAGGTGTTCCTTAACTTTTTGATTATTCCCAGCTTGGGAATTTCCTGGTGAGGATAAATAAATCCAGAGGGGAGGTTTATGACAGCAATGCCTCCTGGTTTTTCTCACTCCCTGGTAGAGTCATTACAGGTGAGTTTTACACCAGGAATAGCTGGAGATATTGGAGTTACGGACTGTGGAAGAGCACATGTCATGGAGGCAGCTGGCAAAGGAGGATCAGAGCGTGGAAATAGCAAAGGAGCTTGCCTGAAAGCTCTGGAAAGGCTCTCTTTGACCATCCCGTRGTCAGTGCTGGTGATGGACTAGCATTCCATGGGGAAATCGTGCTGTGTCCTGTGGGAAGCTGCAAGGAGCGGAGCTGTCCTGTTCTGCCTGGATATGGCAGGGACAGCTCCAGCAGCCGTGAGGGTGAACCTGGAGGGGCTGAGGAGCCATGTGGATGTGGCACCTGGGGACATGGGGCAGTGGTGGCCTTGGCAGGGCTGGGGAATGGTTGGACTTGATGGGCTCCAGGGGTTTCCAGCTCAAAGGATTCTGTGGAAAGGTGGAAGGGAGAGGAGGTGGGAGCACATGGAGTGCTGAGGGTCCCAGCTGGGCTGAGGGTCCCTGGCCCTCCTCAGCCTTGTCTGGGCCCTCTGGGTTCCACAGTCAGCTCCAGCTGCATTCCAGGCTACAAATGGAAATGTCTCCTAGCAGAAATTCCAGGAGCGGAATCGGGAGCTGGGCCCTGTGCTGTTGCCAACTACAAAGCCTGGATCCTGCTGATGTTGCCCTGTGTTGCCCTCGTGTCTCSCTGTGCGAAGCTGTAGAGCCCTGGGCACCGGGAACCCCGGCCCAGGATTGGGGTCTGGAGCATTGGTGGGGGTGGAGCCTCTGGGCACTGCTGTCCTGCCCGGGGGAGAGATTTGGAAAAGGGATTATTTTTTCTTCCAGGCTGGAATGCAGCTGGAAGCCAGGCTGGGCAGGCAGTAGTTTATAACAAAGAGCTGTTCGGCTGTTGGAGCCACTGGCCAAGGGCTGTGATGGAATTGCCTTCGTTAGCAAGGCTGGAATGAGGACCAGAGATGGGTTTTAGGGATGCAGAGGTTTTATTTCACACTGGGTTGAGCTTGGGGAAGTCCTGTGGCCCAAGGGCTGTGAAGCTCATCAGCTTGGCTCAAGTTGTGCTCCCAGGTTTTCACATCAGCTGGATTTGGGATTTTTAACCATGCTAAACCCAAGAGCAGTATTTGGGGAACGCCTCCTTTTGGGGTGCAGTGTTTGTGGCTCCGTGACCTTSGTTGGAACTGGCTTTCACCTCCCCTAAAGGCAAAAAACGAGGAATATCCCACTCCTCCAGCCGTGACCTGCTGCCCTCGTTTCCTCTCAGGAGGTGTATTCCCAGTGATTTTCCCAGTGGTTGTAGTGCTGGAAAGCCCAGTTTGAGGCTCAGCATGGTCCTTCTGAGGGCTTTTCCCAACTGGTRGTGGCTCCGCTGGCCCATGGTGGATTTGGTGACACTTGGTGGCCCAGTCAAGCTTTCTTTCGCTGGCTCTGTGTGTTCCCACCACACCCTGTGCCTCAGGTCCTTCAGCAACACTATCCCAGTGCCTGGGCTGTGAGGGGTCCCCATGACACATCAGAAGGAATTCTGTCCCACCCTTGGACATCAGGAGGAATTTCTTCCTGGAGAGGGTGGTCAGKSATTGGAAGGAGCTGCCCAAGGAGGTTTGGAGTCCCCATCCCTGGAGGTATCTGGGGAATGCTTGGATGTGACGCTGGCATGTGAAAGCAGCTCTATGGCTTCCTCTAGACTTTCTGCAGCAGGACAAGGCCATGTTCCCATCGGGTGTTGGGCTGTGTCTGCAGCCCCCTGAGCCCTCGGTGCTGCCCTGGCCCTGCCCTGACCACGCCGTGGTTTTCCCACAGGTCCATGCCTGGGAGATCTCAGACCAGCTGCTGCAGATCCACCAGGATGTGGAGTCCTGCTACTTCGCGGCGCAGACCATGAAGATGAAGATCCAAACTTCGTTCTATGAACTCCCCACGGATTCCCACGCCTCACTCCGGGACTCTTTGCTGTCCCACATCCAGAACTTGAAGGACCTGTCCCCGGTCATCGTCACACAGGTGGGTGCTGGCGGGGGAGGGATGGAGCTGCTCCATCCGTGTTCTGCTCCCAGCAGTTACTCTGGGACCGCTCTCCCTGGGCTGGAGAACAGGGAAGGCTGATCCCTGCTCTCGGCCTGGCACAGGATTGTTTTCCCTCCTTCATCACTTGGTTCCTTTAGTTACATCTGTTACTTCGTCCTGGTTTGCTGTTTGGAGAGGAGGAGCAGGGGTTTTCCCTGTGCTCTGCCATGGAGACCAAACCCAGCAGTGCCCTGCATGTCCAGGGGGATTTCTCTGCACCCTTCACTTCCTTCATTCCCATTATCCATATGTTGCCGTGGCACCAGGGGGGTCTGACACCCCCAGGCTGAGGCCAGGGTGCCCATCCAGCTCCTGAATATTCTGGCAGGGAGGGTCACCCCCTGGTTCACCACAGGGATTGTGTACAGACAGGGATGGTAGGGATGGATCCTGGAGTTCCCTGCCCAAGGGGAGTGTTGGGGATGATTCCGGAGTTACCTGCTGGCAGGGATGTTGGGGGTAGATTCCAGAGTTCCCTGCCGGCCCTTTCTCCTGGGACATCCCAGCACTCCCCACACTGATCCATGTGTTTTTCCATTCCCTTGCAGCTGGCTCTGGCAATAGCCGACCTGGCGCTGCAGATGGCTTCGTGGAAGGGCTGCGTGCAGACGCTGGTGGAGAAGTGAGTCCCTGTTCCTGTCTCTGGGCTCGGGATCATTCCGTGGGCAGGTGTCGGGCGGGTGGGCCCGTGTGGTCCAGGAAAGGGAAGTTTTTCTCCCGTGATCCCTGATTTCAGGTGCCCTGGGTGATGGCAGGAGGGGCTGTCTGCCGTGCACGCTTCCCTGCTCCCAGCCCGAGACTCAGCGCTTTTCCTCATCCCTGTTTTGTTAGGGATGATCCCTCCTCCCTCAGCTGCAGCCGTAGTGCGGGATGGAGCAGTGAGGCTGGAGCTGGCCACTGTTGGGTGTCCCCAGGTGTCCCACACGGGGTGCCACTTGCTGCTGCACAGTGACAGCAACAGCCCCTGGGGCTGCCACCGTGCCGAGGTGGCCCTGTGTCCATCGGCAACAGGAGAGGATGGGATTTGTCCGGGCAATGGCACCTGGACTCACAGAACTCATGGACTAGGAAAGCTTCTGTCACTACTCTTTTGGAAATCCTTGGGCTGAGCCATCCTGGAGGCTCTTCTGGGCAGGGCTGTGCCCCTGTGGCCCAATGCTGCCTGTCCTTGAGGTGACACTGTTGCCGAATCCCTGGAATCATGGAAGCATGGGATGGTTTGGGTGGGAAGGAACCTGAAAGCCCACCCAGTGCCACCGCTGCCGTGGGCTGGGATGCCCCCCCAGCTGTCGCTGTGCTGCTCCCCAGCGCTGAGGTGTCCCCTGTCCCCCGTGCCAGGTACAGCAATGACGTGACGTCGCTGCCCTTTCTGCTGGAGATCTTGACGGTGCTGCCGGAGGAGGTGCACAGCCGCTCCCTGCGGATCGGGGCCAACCGCCGCACCGAGATCATCGAGGACCTGGCCTACTACTCCAGCACCGTGGTGTCGCTGCTGGTGAGTGGGGCCGGGCCTGGGCAGTGCCCCCAGCTGCAGCTCCCTCTGCCCCGCAGCGCCCAGCCCAGTTCATGGGGTCATGGAATTGTTTGGGTTGGAAAAACCCTCAGAGCACATCAAGTCCAACCATCCCCGGCACTGCCAAGGCCACCACTAACTCATGTCCCCAGGTGCCACATGCACTCAGCTTTTAAATCCCTGCAGGGATGGGGACTCTACCCCTGCCCAGGGCAGCTGTGCCGGGGAGGAATTTTCCCCATATCCAATCTAAACCTTCCCTGGCACAACTCGAGGCCACTTCCTCCTATCCTGTATCAGGAGACTGAGCTGAGCTATGTTGTCTGCTCAGCAGCTGAGGTGTTGCTTGAGAAGCCTTTTTCCCATTCCGTGTTTATCCCAGTGGAGATCCCTGCCAGTGCCACCACAGCCCTCAGGGCAGCCCAGCTCCACCTTTTCCCAGGATAGGTTGTCTGAGCAAGTCCTTGCTCACTCCGAAATTCCTTTCACCTTCCTCGAGTTCCTGTCCAGTGCCACCCTGCCCAGCCATGCCCAGTCCCTGCTTTTCCGGGGACACCTGGGGGATCCCAGCTGGCACATCAGGGACTCCCTGCACTGTGCTATCCTCTCCAGCCCCAGCTTTTCTGGGAACCCCTGGGAGATCCAAGCTGGCACATACGGGASTCCCCACGCCGTGCTGCCCCCTCCAGCCGTGTCCAGCCCCAGCTTTTCCTGGGATCCCTGGGAGATCCTGGCTCGCATGCTGRGGACACAGGCGGTGTCTGCTCGCTCTGGTGCTCAACGGCCGCTCAGCGCTGACATGGGATTGCCAAGGGTGGGGCCATGTCCTTACACATTCCTGCTCCCTCTGCACCTGCCTAGGGCTTTCCTGAGCTTTCCCTATTGATCCCAGCATGGTCATTTCCATCACCTGCCTGAAGAGGCAAATTTACATTTTCTGGGTGGGATTTAAGTGCCAAATTCCCATTTTCGGTTATGAAATGGGAGGTTAAAGCAGCATTCCAGGGACTGTGATGAGGTCCAACATTCTGCCTTTAGGATTGAAGTGTCAAGTGAGGAGAGGGGATCTCTGGAAGCTCTTATGCAGGATTCCTGGGTTAGCCCAGGGGTCTGGGATCTTTCTCCAGGTCCTGCCTGTCCAGCTCTTCCCCCTTTCCCTGGTGAGGCTGGGGCTTTGGGCAGGGCCGCTGGTGGATGCTGGGCTGCAGCAGGAGCGTTGGCCAGTGCTGGGAAAGACCCGCTGCCATCCCATATCCCTTCTGCCATCCCACGTCCTGGCACATCCTGGTGTGTTTGGAATGTCCCTCGGTACAGGTCTGCCCCTCAGCACCAGCTTCTCCCTGCGCAGCTGGTTTGTGGGGAGAAGGATTAAACTGGGATTTGTCAGGCGGGAACATCGCTGATGGCTGCGCTCTGCTGGCCTGAGACAGGATCCTGCAGGAACCCAACGGGCTGGGAATGAAGGAGACACTCCAACTGTTCTTCCCGCTCCTGTGACAGCAGCTGGAGCTGAGAGAGAGGCTTGGCTCTGTCCCTCCCTCTCACCAAGTCCAGGGCTGTTGGCAACAGGGACATTGGGAGCAGCCTGCTTCTGGAATGTTCTCATGTGGACTCCAGAGGCTGTTGTTGGTTATTTCTCATGGATCCCCCGCTGGAGCTGGATCTTGACTGGTTCTTCCGTGTCCCGCAGGTGACGTGTGTGGAGAAGGCAGGCAATGAGGAGAAGATGCTCATCAAAATCTTCCGGTGCCTGGGCAGCTGGTTCAACCTGGGCGTGCTGGACAGCACCTTCATGGCCAACAGCAAGCTGCTGTCCCTCCTCTTCGAGGTGCTGGTGAGTGTTTCCYGGGAAGTGGGGGGGTGCCAGGGTGGGGGCTCTGGGGAATCCCAGCGGGACTGAGGTGTGAGGCAGGGGGTTCACCCCTCCTGGGTCAAGTAGGGACCCTCTGGCTCCCTCTGGGCTGGGATTGTCTCCATGGAGTGGGCAGTCCCTCTTTCCTGGGAGGTGCCAGCAGGGCAGTGCCGCTGCCCACGAGGTGCCGGGTGAGTCTTGTCACGCCATGGGGTGCCGGGTGAGGTTTGTCACACCCACAAGGTGCCAGGTGAGGTTTGTCACACCCACGAGGTGCCAGGTGAGGTTTGTCACCCTCATGCTTGGGCATCGCTCAGTTTGGGCATCGGAAGCGCCTGGGGAACAAAACTGCATGGGTTTGATGCTCAAATCAGGGGGCTTGAAGTTGTTTTGGTTTCTTCCCAGATTGTCAATAAAGCAATAGTCCTTTTCTGACACTTTCTCCTTTGAAAATCACCTCCTGGAGGTGTGTCTCTGTTTTGTCCAGCTGAGTGTGGGAAAGGTGTGGAGAATCCTGCGCCACTGAGCCAGGGCAGGCAGGGAATGGAGCCAGTGGGAGGAATTCCTGGAGGATGGAGGTTTCTGCTACAGGGATGGTCTATCCCTTCTCCTTCTCTCCCATGGGATCTCTCATTTGCATGATTCAATCAATGACAAATGCAAATGAGGTCTTCCAAGGAATAGACATTATCCATGTGGGATCCTGAATATCCATACGGGATCCTGCTTCAAGCAGAGCCGCAGCAGGAGCTGCTCCCAGGACAGGCCATGGGGCTCACCAGCCCGTTTAGTGGGTTAATAGCACTTTAAATGGGGCATTTTTCCTTCCTTCCTTTCCACCTGCAGTGGCACCGGGAATTGTTTCCGCAGTCCATTGAGATCTCGTTCAATAGGACTCAGAGTCTCTGCTCCTTTGTTTCCTCCCTGCTGGCTGTCTCCTACTTCTCAATATGTCCTGTATCCTCCCCTGTAAATCCCCCTCAGTCACCACCTACGGAATTCACTGAGGGACCTGAGGGAATGACTGGAGCTGTGTCAGGGGAGTTCTTGGCTGGATCTCAAGAAAAGGTTCTTCCCCCAGAGGGTGTCGGGCACTGAACAAGCTCCCCAGGGAATGGTCCGGGCCCCAAGGCTGCCAGAGCTCCAGGAGCATTTGGACAACACTCCCCGGGATGCACAGGGCAGGATTGTTGGGGTGTCTGTGCAGGGCCAGAGGTTGGATCAGTGATCCCTGTGGGTCCCTTCCAGCTCAGGATATTCCATGATTCTGTGATAATTGCTGGGTTTTTGTGTCTTGCAGCAACAGGACAAGACATCGTCCAACCTGCACGAGGCCGCGTCGGACTGCGTGTGCTCAGCCCTCTACGCCATCGAGAACGTGGAGACCAACCTGCCCCTGGCCCTGCAGCTCTTCCAGGGCGTGCTCACCCTCGAGAGTGCCTATCACATGGCTGTGGCACGGGAGGACCTGGACAAGTGAGGGACAGCGACCTGCGCCGCGGCCAGGAGGGACTGGCAGGGCAGCACTGACCCAGCTGGGGCCGTGTCAGCCTCCCAGTGGAGATACCAGTGCTAGGAGCATCAGCAGTGCTGGGGGCACTGGGGTTGGGCAGTGCCCATGTCTGTGCTGGGCACTCGTGGGGTCATGCCCCGAATCTTGGGGGCAGTTCTGGGCCCCTCACTACGAGAGAGACATGGAGGGGCCCAAGGCCAGGGACTGGGCCAGCCTGGAGTCATGCCCTGACACCTGGCACTGGAATTTGGAGAAGTACGAGATGAACGTTTCAGCAATGTGCTTATTTTACCGGGTGTTTGCCCCAGCTTCCCCTGCGCAGGCGTTTCCCTGCTGCCGATGGAGCAGAGGTTGGGGTTTCTCTCTCTGGCTGAGGCTCCGGGCATGTTTCAGCCCAGCCCTGCCCCGCACGGGGGTATCACCCGTGGGGCTGATCCCACCCTTGTCCTGCTTTGTCCTTGCCAGGGTGCTCAACTACTGCCGTGTGTTCACCGAGCTGTGCGAGACCTTCCTGGATAAGATCGTGTGCACGCCGGGCCAGGGCCTGGGCGACCTGCGCACGCTGGAGCTGCTGCTCATCTGCGCCGGGCACCCGCAGTATGAGGTGAGTGGGGCACGGCATCCCTCTCCTCACCCCATCCCATCCCAAATCCCACCCTCCAGACCCCAGTCAGAGCGGAAGATCTTTCTCTTCTGTTGCCACACAGTCGTGGCCTTGGTTCCTGTGAGCTGCTGGAAGACCCGCCCCGCGCTCATGGGCGGGAATCTGGTTTAGCTTCCCCTTCCGCATGTCCTGGAAGTCTGGGACTGYCAGCACAGCTCTGAAACCCCTGTTAGTGCTTTTCCACATGTTAAAGTCAAGCTTGGTGAGGATTTGTGGCTCCTGGGAACTTTACCCTGTGAGTGACTGAAATGCTGGTTCACATCAAAGCTCCCAGCCACCTGCCTTAGGTGCGAAACTTGTCATTAAGTTTTGGTCTCTTTTTATCCTTTATTTAAATTCTTGTCCTTTTATTCTTCCCAAAATGTTAATTAAGTCCCAGGAGCTGATCCCTGCCTGTGTTCATGGGAGCTGCTGCATGGCTGGTTTGCCATGGGAAGTGCAGAGCAGCTGGGCTCCAACAGGCCCTGTGCGCTCCCTGGGTCCCTGGGACCCTTTTCCTCCCTTCCAGATGTGTTAAGCTCAGTTTTCCTTGGCCATGACCCTGTCTCTGTGCCAGTGGTGCTGAGGGGGACGTGGAGCTCTGCAGCTGCCCCTGACCAAACCCACACTTGTGGTTTTTGTGCAATAGCCACATGATGAATAAAGAACCCACCACAAAGGGGCTGCGTCCGCTTCCGGCCCGAGCTGCTCCTGGAGCCCTGGGCCGTGCTCTGGGGTGGGTCTGGGTCACAGAGGCTTTGGCTTCCGAGGGCTGGGGCTGGTGTTCAGGGTCACCCGGGGGTTCCAGGCCCTTTTTAAAGTGACAGGCAGAGAAATCTGTGGATCTGGGGGAACCGGTCCCCGTGTCACTGTCGTGAGATGCAGATCACTGATGCAGATCCATGGTGCTGCCACTGCTGACTCTCAGGGAGGGTTTCTCCATCAGGAGCACTGGCAGGAGGGGGAAAAAGTRTTCTACTGGTAACAAAGCGCTGGATTTTTCTTTCCGAACAGGTGGTAGAAATTTCCTTTAACTTCTGGTACAGACTAGGGGAGCACCTGTACAAGACAGACGATGCCATGATCCACAGCATCTTCAAAGCCTACATCCAGCGCCTGCTCCACGCGCTGGCCCGGCACTGCCAGCTCGACTCCGACCACGTAAGGTCCCCCCTGGAACAGCAGGGGCAGTGGGATGTGTGTGTTCCCTCTGGAACAGCTGGGGCAGGGGGACGTGTCCAGCTGTGCTGTCACAGGCCAGAGCCTTTCCATAGCTCTGCAGGGCAGCATCTTGTGCTGGCAGGAATTCCAGGAAGGAGTGAGAGAGTTAAATGCCRCAGTCAGTCTCAGTCAGTCAGTTTTTGCTGTGCTGGATGGCTGGAGGCTGCGGGGAGATTCTCTCCCACCTCCCCTGGATGGTTCCCCTTGGAGAGCTGTGTTGTCCCTGCTCCAGGCGGTTTTGTTGGGATGAAGCTTGCATGACTCACCAGCCACAACGCTGGCACCTTCCTCCGTGCAGTCTGGGATGCTTTATCCTCCTTCCCTCCCCTCCTCAGCTGCTCATCCCCTTGCTTCCCATCCCTTCCTCCACTTGCTGGAGCAGGAATGCACAGTGTGTGCTCAGGCTGGTCACGTTTTCCTCGGGCACAGCTCTCCAATCCTTCCAGCAGCCTGGTCTGGGACAGGGCAGGAATGATGGATCTCCGTAAAACGGGATCACTGGTGTTCCCCTGGCCGTGGCTGAGTGGGAACCCGAATTTTCCTGAGCTGCCCTGGTGCTCTCCCTCCTCTCCCTCAGGAGGGTGTCCCGGAGGAGACTGATGACTTTGGGGAGTTCCGGATGCGCGTCTCAGACCTGGTGAAAGACCTGATCTTCCTGGTGGGCTCGGTGGAGTGTTTTGCTCAGGTGGGTTTGTGGGAGTGAGGGTGCGGGTAAATCCTAAGGGAGGGACCGAGCCCTGGTGGCCTTAGGGATTGCGGGAGGTCACACACATCTCGAGCATGAGGAAGGGTGTGGTGGGAACTGTTCCAGCAGAGCAGGAGGTGTGGGAGCAGCAGGAGGTGTCTGACATTTTGGGGAAAGCCACTGTGGTCCCACAATCTCAGGGTGGCCTGTGGAATGGGTTTGTGCAGGCCCATGGCTGGAGTTTGGAGGTGGGAWGGGTGAGGAGCAGGAGTCTGGGGATGGAAGGGGTCAGGAACAGGGCTTTGAGGGTGGGGGATTGGTGATGGGGTTCGTGGCCCCGCTGTGACCGTCCCTCCTGCAGCTCTACGCGACGCTCAAGGACGGGAACCCGCCCTGGGAGGTGACGGAAGCTGTGCTCTTTATCATGGCCTCCATTGCCAAGAGCGTCGACCAGTGAGTGCCACCCGTGTCCTGGGGGGCTGGGGCTGCCTCCGTGTGACGGACACACCACAGATATCCCAAGGACATTCCATCCCTGCAAGTGTCCAAGGCCAGGCTGGACAGGGCTTGGAGCAGCCTGGGATAGTGGAAGGTGTCCCTGCCCATGGCAGGGGTGGCACTGGATGGGCTTTAAGGTCCATTCTCACCCAAACCATTTACTGGGGGTCCTTCCACATCCAGGTAGAGTTTTGCTAGATATCTTTAGGGAAGGTTAAATCACTGGATATGTTTTTCCTCCCATCTTAGTGACAGTGGAAGCATGCACAGGTGACACCCAGGGTGGTGAGCCCACAGCGAGTCCCGTGCACTGGCAGCAGTGAGACAGCCTGGCTGACCTTCCCTGGGCTGGGAATGCTGTCCCTCCCTTCCCTGGGAGGCTGGGAATGCTATCCTCCTGTTCTCCGGGAGCCTGGAGGAGTCACCTCAGTCCCTACACATCCCCAGCTCCTGTTATCTGTGTTGAGGCTGCTCCTGCTCATTTTTCCTATTTCTTGTTCCCGGGAGTGCTGGCTCAGAGCACTGGGGACTCTGCTCCCACCAGCCTGTGGATCCGACGAGGCTCCAGCCTGGGCTCACCCCATCACACCCCCCCACACTGGAGCAGGCAGTTCCCAGATAATGAATCCCCTTGTTCTTGTGCCACCCTGGTGGTGGGGGGCTCTTGCTGGGGGTGTTTAGTGTTCCCTGTCTGTTCCCTGATATGGCGCTGGTATCCATGGGGGTATGCTGGGGTATCCATGGGGGTCTGCTGGGATATCCGTGGGGATATATATACTGAGGTATCCATGGGCATATGTTGGGATATCCGTGGGAGTCTGCTGGGATATCCATGAGGGTCTGCAGGGCTATCTGTGGGGGTCTCCTGGGGTATCCGTGGGGCTGAGCCCCATCCTCCCAGGGTTTGTCCCAGCGTGGTCTGAGTCACATCCACACTCAGCGTCCTGTGTGGCGGTGGGTCCGGGCCGCGGGAGCTGAGCCGAGCCTTGCCCGCAGGGAGAACAACCCGACGCTGGTGGAGGTGCTGGAGGGCGTGGTGCGGCTGCCCGAGTCGGTGCACACGGCCGTGCGCTACACCAGCATCGAGCTGGTGGGCGAGATGAGCGAGGTGGTGGACAGGAACCCGCAGTTCCTGGGTGAGTCCCGCGACCCCSCGGCCCCGCCGCGCCCGCCCCCGCTGACCCCCCTGTCCCCGCAGATCCCGTGCTGGGCTACCTGATGAAGGGGCTGTGTGACCGGCGCCTGGCGTCGGCCGCGGCCAAGGCCATCCACAACATCTGCTCCGTGTGCCGCGACCACATGGCCCAGCACTTCTCGGGGCTGCTGGAGATCGCCCGCGCCCTTGACTCCTTCGCGCTGTCGCCCGAGGCCGCCGTGGGGCTGCTCAAGGGTGGGTACCTGTGGGGTCTGATGGGGTGTCTGCGGGATCTGCCAGGGTATCCATGGGGTCTGCTGGGGTATCTATGGGGTTTGCCAGGGAATCTATGGGATCTGCCAGGGTATCCATGGGATCTGCCGGGATATTCATGGGAACTGCTGGGGTATCCCTGGAATCTGCTGGAATATCAATAAGGAGCTGCTGGGATATCCATGGGATCTGCCGAGGTATCTGTGGGGAGCTGCAGGGGTATCCGTGGGGAGTTGCAGGGGTATCTGTGGGGAACTGCAGGGATATCCGTGGGGCTCTGCTGGGGTATCCATGTTGAGCCTTGTCCTCACAGGGTTTGTCCTTATGTGCCCCAAGTCACATTCCACATGCAGAGTCTCCTCAGGAGTCCCCTTGGGACTGGAGGCAGAAATAATCCTGGATTGGTGACTGTCCCCATCCCTGGACAGAGCTCAGGGGCTGTCCTGGGTTGGATATGTGGGAAGAACATGGGGGAAATGCTCTCAGCCAGGCTGGCAGTGGGTCACTGCTCCATCCAAACACTGGGAATCAGCTGCTGGACACAGAGGGTGGAAAATCAGGAATATTGATCATTTTAGAGAGTTTGGGCCCAAGAATGGAGATTTTAACTCCGGTTTACACTCAGTGTTGATGTCTCACTGGCCTGTTGGGCACCGTGAGCCTCTTCAACCACGGCTGGTTTTAGGGATGTGCCTTAAAGATTCCCAGTGAACTCCAGTGCTCCTGGAGCCCTTACCCGCAGAGCCAAGGAGCCTTCCCGGGGCTGTGCCGTTGCGTGCTGCCACTGCAGACAAAACTCCCCTTGTTCCAGCAGGGGCAGCAGCGGCGGCCGAGCCGCTCCTCTCCCTGCCGGAGGGTTCTCTCCCCCTCCCTTAGAACAAGGCCGGGAATTCCCGAGCCAGGGAGGTTTTCCCGCGGGGCTGTCGGCACCACAGCCGGGCTGTGTGGCTGCTGCCCGTGGGTGTGGGAGCGGCTCAGCACTCCTTGTGTTCCAAGGCTAGGAGCCCTGCAACACCTTCGCTGCAGCTTCCCGGGATCTCGTGGTGCTTCTGGGCTGGGATAAGGACGCTGGGGACACACCAGGGGCCCAGATGTGCTCGTGGTGACCGTCGGGTGTCCCTGTCCTCGTGCCAGCATYGCTCCCTGCTGGGAAGTGTTTCAGTGTATGGTTCAACTGCGGGGAAACTCTCCCAGGCCCTGCCCTCGCCCCAGAGCCGTTCCATTTGGGAATGTCATCGCTCCTCCGCCCTCCCCTGCCGCGTCCTCGCTCCTGAGCCATGCGTGTCCTTGCAGGGACGGCGCTGGTGCTGGCCCGGCTGCCGCTGGAGAAGATCTCGGAGTGCCTGAGCGAGCTCTGCGCCGTGCAGGTGCTGGCGCTCAAGAAGGTGCGTCCAGCCGAGGGACAGCGGGGACAGCAGCTGGGAGGGGACAGTGGAGACGGTGACTGGGAGGGACAGAGCCGGGACAGCAGCTGGGAGGGGACAGTGGGGACAGTGGCTGCCCAGGCCCTGGCCCTGCCATGGCAGCTGTGTCCTCAGAGCCAGGGGTGTATCCTAGAGTCATGGAATTGTTTGGCTTGGAGAAGCCCCTSGAGCCCATCGAGTCCAGCGGTTCCCCAGCACTGCCAAGGCCACCACTGACCCATAGTGGCCACATCCACACAGCTGTTAAATCCCTCCCGGGATGGGAACTCCACCACTGCTCTTGCAAGCTGTGCCAGGGCTGGGAGARATTTTCCCAATATCCAACCGGAACCTCCCCTGGCACAGCTTGAGCCTGTTTGCTCTCCTCCTGTCCCTTATTCCCTGGGAGCAAAGCCCAGCACCCACACAGGGAAATCTAGSACTGAGCCCATCCCTAATTCTCTCCTGGCTGGGAAGCACCGGGCTGGTGGTGTGTCCTGTATTACACAGGAAGAGAATGATCCCTGGAAATCAGTGTCTGTGCCAGGAGCCCAAGAGTCTTCATGACCCCACAAGTGCTGTGGGCAGTTTCCACCCTGCCTTTCTGGGATGGAATGGGTGGAAACTTGACTTCCCTGTGGGACACAGGGCCACAAAAGGTCATGTCCTGTCCCAAAACTGTGTGGCCCAAGTGACTTTTCCATGCAGGAGAACAGAGTAGAAATCTTGGGATGGCAGGAAGAGGGAGGGAAGCCTCAGGAAGGGACGTGCACATGGTTCTGGAGACCTCCTTCTGGGGACCTCAGCCGGCTCCTTCCACGTCCCACTCTGCTCCTCCAAGAGCCCTGGGAGCAGGTTCTGGATATGGAGAAGACACATGGAGAAGCTGCTGAGCTGTCAGAGCTCTCTTGTTGCCTGTGGCCGAGGCCAGGGCTACCTGTGGGCCTGAAATCCCATCCTTTCCCCTTGTTTTCCAGCTGCTCTCTCAAGAGCCCAGCAATGGCCTCTCCTCAGACCCTACAGTGCCCCTGGATCGACTCGCTGTCATCTTCAGGTGAGGAAGGAGCTGGGGCACAGCTGCTCCCCAAGAGCCCAAATCCACTCTGGCTCCTTCTCCCCAGCCCTTGGGGAATGGGCTGGAAGTCGCTGCTTCACCAGGTTCTGGCTCCCGAGTCCCATCTCCCCTAACCAGTTCCTGGTCCACTTCCCAGAGCTCCGACCCTTTTCCTTGCCTGTAATCCCAAACCCTCCTTAACCCTTGGCTGTTCCCACAGACACACCAACCCCATTGTCGAGAACGGCCAGGTCCACCCGTGCCAAAAAGTCATTCAGGAGGTGCGTGGGAGCAGGCTGGGATTTGGGGAGGAGGTTCTGCTGGGGGGTTATGGAGTGGGGGTTTCTGGGTGTGAGGGTTCTGGGGGTGTTGTATGGAGTCGCAGTCCCTGTCTGCCAGCACATCCACATGTCTGCCCGGGAGAGAGGAGCTATGGAGCACCCTCCTGTTTCTCCTGGGAGCAGGGATTGGGGGGTGGAGGAGGAAATCTGTGATTTCAACCCCCTGGAAGGGGTCCTGGCTCTGGGAATGTCCCAGGTGTTCGATTTCCATGCCCGTGTCCCATTGGCTGTGCTGCACTGGAGGGAACAAACCACTCCCAGCTCCTCCAGAAAGCTTTTCTCCTGCATCCGCCTGCCCGTGCTGGGATCCGGGTATTCGAGGGAGCGGGGGGTGTCCCGAGGTTGGGTGTGACCCTTCCCRCCTGTCCGTGTGCAGATCTGGCCGGTGCTGTCGGAGACCCTGAACAAGCACAGTGCCGACAACCGCATCGTGGAGCGGTGCTGCCGCTGCCTGCGCTTCGCCGTGCGCTGCGTGGGCAAGGGCTCGGCCGCGCTGCTGCAGCCCCTCGTCACCCAGGTGGGGCCAGCGGGCTCGGGAGGGCTCCAGGGGGGACACTGCCAGCCTGGGGGGCTCTGGGGCATACTGCTGGGCCAGGAGATGATGTGGACTCGGGGGACATTGCTGGCTCGGGGGGCTCACTAGGGTCGTGTGGCCGCTGGGCGTGTCACGGGTGGGGACGGGCACTGGGAAGCGCTGCACTAAATCCTGGCAGTCTCGGGAATTCCAGCATAAACCCTTGGGGAGGAGAGAGGCTTCAGCAGAGCTGGGGGATGCTGGAAGGTTGCGGAGCCCCGCGGGTGTGTGTGTGTGGCTTGGGAGGGTGTGTCAAACCCCACACCATGTGGCTCCTCGGAGCCTGGTGGAAGGATCCATGAATCCCGGTGCTGGGTGTTCCCTGCTCTGCTCTGGGCTCCTGCCAGGCTTCCAAGGAGAAGCTGTGCTGGCTCAGGGAACTGCAGCACAGAGACGCTCCCAGGACCTGAGCGAGTCCCTTGGGATGTCCCTGCCCGCCATGGGACAGGCTGGGACGCCAGCTCAGGCCGGGCTCGCAGGGATGTGGGATCAGGGCAGATCCGGGGGGTGGCTGTGCCAGCGCTCCTGTCTCCCCAGATGGTGAATGTGTACCGGGAACACCAGCACTCCTGTTTCCTCTACCTGGGCAGCATCCTGGTGGATGAGTACGGCATGGAGGAGGGCTGCCGGCAGGGCCTGCTCGACATGCTGCAGGTGGGGCACCCCTGGCCAAGTCATGGCATCATGAGGCTGGAAAATCCCTCTGACCCATCAACTCCAGCCATTCCTCAACACTGCCAAGGCCACCACTGATCCATGTCCTCACGTGACACGTCCACATGGCTTTTAAATCCCTCCAGGGATGGGGACTCCACCTCTGCCCCGGCAGCCTGTGCCAGGTTGGACAGCCTGTGCCAGGGGGAGTTTTCCCTAATATCCAGTCTAAAGAACCTCAGACTGGTTTGGGTGGGAAGGGACCTTGAAGCTCTTCCATGGGCACAGACACCTTCCACTATCCCAGTTTGCTCCAAGCCCCCTCCAGCTTGTCCTTGGACTCTTCAGGGATGGGGCAGTCCCAGCCTGTTCCGTGCAGGGAAGGGCTGTTTGAGGAGTGATCCCAGGTAGTTGCTGATGGATCCCTGTCCTCCACAGGCTCTCTGCATCCCTACCTTCCAGCTCCTCGAGCAGCCCAACGGCCTCCAGAACCACCCAGACACCGTGGACGACCTGTTCCGCCTGGCAGCCAGGTGCCACCGCGCTCCTGCCGCCCCATCCCCTCGCGGAGGGTCCCCATGGGAGCGCCCTGGGAGCTGCGGAGCGGGGAGCAGGCAGGACCTGCCCTGACACCTGTCTGTGTCCCGGGCAGGTTCATCCAGCGCAGCCCCGTCACCCTCCTGCGCAGCCAGGTGATGATCCCCATCCTGCAGTGGGCCATCGCTGCCACCACCCTGGACCACCGGGACGCCAACTGCAGCGTCATGAAATTCCTGCGGGATCTGATCCACACCGGTGTGGCCAACGACGTGAGTGACCCGCGGGGATGCTCTGTAGGGGGGTTCTTCCTCCACGGGGCTGTCACCCTGGAATCATGGAATGGTTTGGGTGGGAAGGGACCTTAAAGCCCATCCAGTTCCACCCCTGCCATGGGCAGGGACACCTTCCACTATCCCAGGTTGCTCCAAGCCCCATCATCCTCATCAGCCCTGTCCTGTTGTCCTCACAAGACACCCTGGTTCCTCCACCACTGCTGGCAGAGAAGCTCTGAGAGTTGCCTCTGGAGCGAGGAGCATATCCCTGTCCCTAGGAGCAGCGTGTCCCTGTGCCCAGGCCCTGCCCAGCCACTTCTTCTTCCTCCCACAGCACGAGGAAGACTTCGAAGTGCGGAAGGAGCTCATCAACCAGGTGATGACCCAGCTGGGGCAGCAGCTCGTGAACCAGCTCCTGCAGACATGCTGCTTCTGCCTGCCGCCCTACACCCTGCCCGACGTCGCCGAGGTGCTCTGGGAGATCATGCAGATCGACCGCCCGGTGAGGGGACAGGATGGACCCCCAGGGGATGGGATGGACCCCAGAGGGAGGGGGTGGACCCCCCAGAGCCAAGTGTTCCTCCCTTTCCCTCGGCACAGACATTCTGCCGCTGGCTGGAGAACTCGCTGAAGGGGTTGCCAAAGGAAACCACGGGCGGAGCCATCCAGGTGACACACAAACAGCTCACCGACTTCCACAAGCAGGTCACCAGGTGAGAGGCACCGGGATCTCCAGCTGCTGCTTCCTTGGGGATGGCCCCCAGCAGCTCCAGGCCCCCCAGCCCTGCCTATGCTGTCCGTCCCGCTGGGATGTGCCATCCGCCTGCTCTGGGCACCCAGGAGCTGTCACCCAACGGGTTTTTCTGCCTGGCCCAATCCCTGTGGAGCCTCTGGCCCTTCCCGAGCCACCTCCTCATCCTCGTGAGTCACTGGCTCCGACTGCCAGGTCCTGCCCGGGCCTGTCCATTCCCAGGGCCAGAGCCGGGTCYGCCCGAGGCCACCGGCTGCTTTGGGAACATCGACTCCTCTGCCCAGCTGTCTCGTCCCTGGGGGCAGCTGCTTCCTTACCCCCATCCACCACTGTGGTGGCACACGGGTCCCCTCTGGGGATGGTCCCGGGGCTGCCGAGCCCGTTCTGCCCCGATGGTTGTCCCTTCATCTCTCCCATCTTGGAGCCGAGCTGCCGCGCTCCCGGCTCCCATCCCTCGGCAGGACACCTTCCCTGGGTCCCGAACGTCCCCTTGGGGCCACCCCCTCATGTCACCCCTTGTCTTGCAGTGCTGAGGAATGTAAACAAGTCTGCTGGGCTCTGAGGGACTTCACCCGCCTGTTCCGATAGCTCCGGCTCCGCACGGCACCTGTCTCCCAGGTAAGGCCTGCTCCGGGGTCCTCGCCCCACAGGACAGCGGGGGACAGAGGGCTGACCCTCCCTTCCCCCTCCCARGAATGTCTTTAAGGAGAAGACAGGAAACAGCAACCCAAGAATGTGTCCCACAATCAGCCGAGGGCTCTCGCCCGCTCCAGCGCGTCCTGGAGTCCGGAGCCGCAGGGGATGGCTCGGGGATCCCGCCTGCCCGGTGGGCTCACATCCTGGATCTCGGCCACCGCCACGAGAAACAGCCTACGGAGAAACCCCTCAGACCCAACTCCAAACCCACCAGGCACCGGTGTCAGACGGRTCCACTCGGATTCACCCGGCAGCAAAAGAAGTAGAAAAACTTTCTATGAAATGCAGACAAAAAAAGAAGAAAAAGAAGGAAAAAAAGCAAACAAAAAACAAACAATACAAATTGTTTTAGGAAGATGGGGGGTCAGTCTGGGGGTCCTGGGGCACTGCCCCCCGAGCCCACCGCGGCCTGCCTGGTGCCGACTCCCGGAGACGACGCAGGTGGGACAGACTCTGCAAATAGAGATTTATATTTTATTTTGTTCTGCTTTTTTAGTTTGTTTTCTTGTTTGGGATTTTTTTTCTTTTTTCCCTTTTTTGGGGTTTTCTTTGGTTTGATTTTGGGGTTGGAGGCGGCGGCTCGAGTGCGGGCAGGGCGGGCGGGCGCATGCGGTTCCCTCCGGGGGTGTGTAGCCATCTCGAGAACAATAAAAAACAACAAAAAACTGAAAAAAAATATATTAAATCCTCCCAAGGCCCCTCTGGTTCTTCCCTCAGGGCTGGGCCTGCTTTGTGCCCCCGTCCTGGGGGAGCTCCAGGTCCAAGGTGGCCCCAGCCCACCTGTGTTTTCTTGCTGTTTGCCCCCAAAACCCCAGGGGGATCATCCTGGGGGATCCAGGGAGGGGGATCCGGCTGCTCTGCTCCAGCCCCGCTAGAGCTGCCCCAGGGTGGGTGGGTGGTCACAGTCCCAACCCCMTCAGAGCACCCCTGGGTGCTGGTCACTGGCAACGCCAGGGAGACAGGGATAGGGACAGGGATGAGGACAGGGAGAGGGATGGGGAGGGGTGGCCCCAGCTCCACCAGCCTGGGGGCACAGGGATGAGGACAGGGATGGTGTGGGTGTGGGGTGGCTCCGGGTCCCCCAGCCTGGATGGCCACAGGGTGACTCACCCTGGCTGGCAGCGCCGAGGCTGTCCCCGTGTCCCCGTCAGTGGGGCAGGGGCCCGGGGGGCAGTGCCCAGGGCCCCGCAGAGGGGCCGGGCGGGGGCTGCGCCGGCGGCAGCCGCTGGTGGCTCTGCCAGAGCTGGTGCAGCTCCTTGAACTGCTCCACCATCCTGTCCTTGAGGTCGGGGTGCGAGATCTGCAGCGGGATGCTGTCGGCCGACCAGGACAGCTCCCCGGAGAACATCTCCAGCAGCAGCCGCGCCGCCACCGGCACCACCTGCGGGAGGGGAGCCCCGCGGCGTCAGTGGGCGCAGGGACGCCGCCCGTGTCCAGCCCAGGGTCCCTCCCGGCCCCTCACCTGCACCGTGATCAGCTTCTTCTCCTTGGGCTTCTGGTCTGGCCACTCCTCGCCGAAGCAGAGGAAGATCTCAAAGGGGGGCGGGGTGGGGGTCTGCCCCTTCTGGAACTGGATGAGGCCTGCGGGGCCCCGTGCCGAGGTGAGGGCAGGACGGGGCTTCGCGCCTGCCGGTGCCACCACCATCTCCCCACAACACCCAAGAGCGGCCCCGAGAGCCAGCTGGTGACCCCATGCCAGCTTCGGCCCCCTGTTCCACCAGGTCCCCCTGTGCCATCTGGTGTCTGCCCATCCTGTCTGGTGTCCCCATCCCACCTTTGTCCCCCTCTTGTCACCAGRTCCTCGTGCCTGGTGTGCCTGCCTGGTGTCCCCTGCCCCAGCTGACCTCTCCATCCCAATCCATGGCCCTCAAGGGACATGGGGTCACCCCCCTTCCCCTCTGACCGTTGAGGAAGCCCTCGAGGCTGAAGAGCTTGGTCCTCGTCTCCCTCTGGATGGGGTTGGGCCCAGGCTGGGGGGCAGCGCAGGGCCCCGTCCAGAAGACCTTGCACTGGCAGAGCCGGAGCGCGAAGAGATCCTGGCCCTGGAGCTCCAGGATGAGGCCCCGGTCCAGCACGTCCAGCAGCTGGTGGGTGTAGAAACGCTGCTTCTCGTTGGGAATGGCGTCGGGAGCAGGGAAGGGCACCTGCTCCAGCGTCAGGGGCCCGAAGAGCTCCTCCTGCTCCCGCGTGGGCTCCAGGCTGCTGTGGAACAGCCGGCAGCCGTGGGGGTTGCTGACGGTGAGGGCACAGACCTGGCGGCCCCGGTACTGGAACTTCAGCTCCAGGTCAGTCACTGCTGGGGGGCCACGGGGGTCAGTGGGGGCCAGGGAGCACCCCGTGGCCACCATCATCCACCCCACAGCCACTCCATCCCCATGGCCACCCCCATCCAACCAACCCCATCCAGCCACACCATGGCCATCCCATGACCACCCTCACCCAGTGACCCTGTAGCCACCTCCATCCATCTTGTGGCCACCCCACACCCATGGCCACCTCAGTTCCACCACCCCATGGCCACCCCCATCCTTCCAGCCACCATGTGGCCTCTCCACACCCACGGCCACCCCATCCAGCCCCCCATGAGCCCCCCAGCCCCCTCCTCACATGGCAGCATGTGGGGGCTGACAAGCAGGTCGGGGATCAGGTGCTCTGTCGGTGCCACCGGGCAGGCAGATGGGGGGACCAGGGGGGGCCCCGTCTCAGCGAGGGTGCTGGAGAGCAGCTCAGGAGCCCCATGGGTGCCCCCCACCTCCCCCTGGAGCAGTGCGGGGGGGGGAGGCACAAAGGGCCCCCCTGGGGGGCAGCAGCTGGCGAAGGTGGGGGGCTCCTCCTTGGGCCAGGGGTAGGGGGGCAGCAGGTCCCCGCCGTGCTGCGTGTCTGGGGCAGAGAGGGGGGTTAGAGGGTGCACCCCAAACCTCTGACACTCCTCCCCCCCGCCACCCCCCACTCACCATCGATGCTCAGGGATGTCATCTTCTGGAGCTGTGGGGGAGAGTGGGCATTACAGAGACCCCTATGGCCCCCCGAGGTGTTCCCGGTTTGGGGGTCCCCCCACCCTGAGCCCCCCCAGGTACCTGGCTGACGTCTTCCTCCCCACTGCAGCCATAGTCATCCTCATCCCCCCCACCTGCAAGGGAGAGAGGGGCTTGAAGAAGCAGGGGGAGTTGGGGGGTGCGGGGGACTCATGGGGTGCTGAGGCTTCACAGGGGGGTGGGTCCCTTGTGGGGGGCAAGTCTTTGAGGGTGCTGGGTCCTTATGGGATATGGGGGGCTGGTGGGGTGCTGGGACCTTATGGGGTGTCGGGGCTTTGTGGGTGTGGGGGACGTGCGGGGTGTCACGTCTTTGTGGGGTGCTGGGACCTCAGGGGGTGCCCAAAGCCCTCCCAAAAGCGCCCCCGGTACCTGCGCCCCCGGGGGACTCCTCGCAGAGCTCGTACACGCGGAAGGGCTGGGCCGGGGACCCGCGGGGCCCGTCCAGCAGCAGCCGAAACTCGCGGCTCTTGTTGAGGGCGCAGCGCAGGGTGGCCTTCCAGCGCGGCGGGTCCGGCGGGTCCCCGGCCCGGAACCGGCCCGTCTCCTGCGCCCACGCCTGCGGGGGCGTCAGCGCCCGGCACCCCCAGCCCGCGTGCCCCTTGTCACCCCACCATCCCCACGTCCCAGGTCCCCCGTGCCACCCCACGCCACTCTCACCCACCCATCCCCTGTCCCTCCATCATCCTTGTCACTCCCATCCTGTGTCCCTCTTGTCACCCCCATCCCATTTCTCCCATATCGCCACTGTCCCCACCATSTGTCCCCCGTGTCACCCATCACCCCAGCCCCACGTCCCCCGTGTCCCCATCGTCCCCATGGCACGCCCCCACCGTCACCCCCACCCCGTGTTCCCCGGCGTCACCTTGAAGATGGTGTCGTGGTCCTGGGGCCCCGGGGGGTTCCTGGTGGCGTGTCCCCAGGGGATGACGAAGCGGCGGCGCTCGGGGTCGAGCCAGCGGAGCCCCGGGAAGCGGCGGCTGCTCACCTGGGCCACCAGCCAGGGCTTGAGGCGCACCCGCCGGGGGGGCTCCATGGCCTGGGGACACCGGCGGGCACCTCGTGACCCCACGCCCCCGGTGCCACCCTCCGCCCCGAAAGAGGAACAGGGCCCCCCTGGAGGGGCAGTGCGGGGCCGGTTCCTCTTTCAGGGTCAGGAGGGTGGGTGAGCCCCCGCCGAGCTCTGCCTCCCCCCGTGGGCGTCGGGGGCGTCACCCACGGCCCGAAAGCAGAAGCTGCGGCAGCTGCGGGGAAAGAAAAGTGGGGCTGAGAAGGGAAGGGGACACGAGGGACGGGAGGGACAGGGGACATGGGGGATGTGGGACATGAGGGAGACGGGGGGACATGGGACAGGAGGAGGACACTGAGGATGGGAGACACGGGGACACGGAGTGGACAAGGGGAGGACACAGGGGATAGGGGACATGGGGAGACAAAGGGACACACGAGGGATGGGGGACACGTGTGGCGACATGGGGGGACACAGTGAGGACACCGGGGGACACGAGGACATGGAGGGACGGGGGGAAACACACGGGGGACAGGGGACATGGAGACGGGAGGAGGGACACATGAGGGGACAGGACACACGGGATGGGGAGGACACGGGGTTGACACGGTCATAGGATGAAGAGGTACAGGGGACACAGAGACAGGGCAGGACACACCAGGGATGGGAGGGACACGGGGGTTACACAGGGGACACAGAGGAAACATGGGGGACACGGGGGGACACGTGAGGTCCAGACCACGGTCCCTGTGGGGTCACAGCAGCTGCGCGAGGGGAGACCGCCCCCCGCTCCTCTTCCCCCCCGAGCCGGGTGTCCCCACGTGTCCCCCCCCACGAGGCAGCGCCCACGCGTGTCGCACGGACGGGCACGTCCTCGGCCGCGGCAGGTCCCGGGGCTGCCGCGAGTCCCGCGGGTGCCCCGAGCTGCTGCCCCCACTCACGGACGGGGCACTATCCCCGCGTGTCGCTGGGGCCTTTCCCGGGCATCCCAGCATCGCCCCGCCACGGCGCCCACTCCCACGGCCCCCTCCCCACGGGCACCCACCCCACGGGGACTCATCCCACGGCTCCCATCCCGCGGGCCCCCACTCCCACGGGGGCCCACCCGCGGACTCCCCCGCGCCCACCGGAGCGGACCCGGGTCTCACCCGCGCTCGGGGCCGGTCCCGGGGCCACCGCCCGGAGCTTCCGCACGCGGGGCCGGGCGTGGGCGTGGGCGTGGGGCGAGACCGGCCGGGACCGCCCCGGGATCGCCGCGCCTGGGGCGTGCACCGGGCCCCCCCGTGTCTCCACCGGGCCCCCCCACCTCGTGTCACTCCTCTCGTGTCCCCCCTCGCCCCCCTCGCCCTGTGGCCCCCCGTGGTCCCTACGTGTTCCCCGTGTCCGCCCCATGTCCCCTCACCCTCGTCCCCCCGTGTCTTCCCCTTGTCCCCACCCCCGTGTCCTCCTCCTGGACCCCTGCCCATCTCCCCGGCTGTCTTCCCGCACTACCGGCAGACCCTCATTAGCATACGCGTTGCATATATTTGCATATTTAGTGCCCACCGCCCTCTCCACGTGACGCGCGGGGATCCCCGAGTGGGCGGGAACCGCCGTGCCCCTCTGCGGGCGTTGATTGGCCGCGTTGGCTGTCAATCGTCTGTGGGCTGCCACTCAAGGAAGGGGCGTGCTCTGATGTGGGCGAGACCAAGGGCGGCAGCAACGGGGCGGGGCCAGCGCCGCGAGGGGCGGGGCCTGCCCGGGGGCGGGGCCTGCCCCCATGGCGCCGGGCGCGCCCCGCCGCACGCCGGGACCCCCCGGTGCCCCCCGCGCCCCCCCGGTGCCCCCGCCCCGCCCCGGGAGGAAGAACCGAAGGAGGTATCGGGGCCTCCCCTGCCCTGGGACCCGCCGGTGAAGGGGTCCCTTAATTGCTGGCGCGGGGGGTCCGGGGGTGCCGGTGTCGGGGTGTCCTCGGGGGTGTCTGGGTGTCTCCGGGAGGACGGGGGGGACTCGCGGCTCCCGGCGGGTTTGGGGCAGACTCGCCCCATTTAACTTGCAGATTTTGGGGGTTTRGTGGTGTTTTTCGCTTTGATCGCGGTGCTACCACTCCTGGGAACGGGACACGGGCTTTCCCGAGGGGGGGAACAGATCCCGTGGGATTATCAGGAGAGAGGAGCAGATCCCATTGCATGCAGGGTGGTGGTGGGGAGTAGATCCCAGTGGATTTCTGGGAGAAGAGAGGATCAGATCCTGGTGGATTCCCAGGGGAAGAGATCAGATCCCAGTGGATGGGGGGTAGGAGCAGAACCCAGTGGATCCCCGGGGGAGAGAAGCAGGTCCCGGTGGATTCCCAGCTGGGTCACTGCTCTGCAGCTTGTCCCACCACTCTGCGTGCCCTTGCCCTGTCCATCCTTTTCCTGGGATCCTTGTTGATCCCAAGGGGCAGCTGCAGCCTGTGTGAGTCTGGCCACAGGCCAGGGCCTGATCCCAGATGGGGGAAGACACCAAACCCACCAGTTATGGGATACTGAAGGGATATTTCCCCAAGGATCCCACCCTAGCCCACATCTGCTCAGGCCTCACTGAGGGTTTCTTCAGAGCAGGATCCTGGGTGAGCACCAGCATCGAGCATCTCAGCTGGGATTCTGGAAAATGGGAGCTTTGGTCATGGGGACAAAATGGGGGAAAACCTCGGGGTTTGGGTTATCCTGCGGTCACTCCTTCCCCCCCGAAAGGGCACTGCTGCCGTTGCATTCCCGGGCACTCTGGCGCTCCAGCGGGTTGGGGTTTCGTCCCAGCCTGGCACAATTCACCCTCTTCGCTTTGTATTTTTCTGCAAAGAGAAACTGGGATAAATCTCCCGGATCACCTCGTGGYGGTGGCCATGAGGGGGAGCCTCAGCCCTGCCCAGACCGCAGCTGCTCCCGGGGTGATGTTGGACGGGATTCCCTGGAGCTGGGCTGTCGCTTCCCGGGCTCCCGGCCAGCCGAGTACCATCCCGATGGATTGGGTTTTGCGGCTACTTCAGCCGGGTTTGGGCTGTATGGGGAGAGCCTGTGGAAACACGGCTCCAGCGCTTTCTCGTTCCTAATTTGGCGGCTGTGGAGCTGGAATGTGCTGCCAAGGAGCTGGCTGGGGCACAGGATCCGCTCTGGGGACCCATCCCCTCGGCAGGTCAGCTCTCTGGCTCTGACACTGCCTTTTCTCCACGGCAGCTCTGAGTGGACAATTCAGAGGAAGCTGCGGGAATTCTTTGCCATCCCGCGGTGCCTGGTCAGCGTGTTCAGCCTCTTCCTCGTGGAGCTGATCCGCTTCCTTGGCGAGGCCGTGGTCCAGGTGAGCTGCYCTGTTCCCACGGAGCAGCGGCCGGAGCAGCCGCTGAGGACGTCAAAATCCTTCAGTACTGGGAGAAGAAACTTCATTTCCCACTGTCCCAAATTTCCCCTCCCACAGTGGAGTTTTTGTGTCTCAGCTCGTTTTTGGTGACTCCTGCTGGCAAATACCGCTCAAACACAGGATTTCATCCCAAATCCAGGCGCTGTTGGTCGGTGTCCTGACAGCCATCGGCGACCATGTCCTGAAGCCTTTCCTGGCGGCGGCGTTCCACAGCCTCCTGCAGCCACTCCTGCTCTTCCTGCTGAAGGTGCTGGGTGGCATCCGGGACCTGACGGATCCTGTCCTGGACGTGGTGGCCCRGGTGTGCTCCCAGCTGGCCGTGCTGCTCCGTGCTGTCCGGCTGGTGGAGATCCGCCTGCGCCCAGACCTGCGGGCCGGCCCCGGGGACGGCGGCGGCTGAGGACGGGCTGTGGGTGGCCAAGGAAGATAAGGGGGACGAATTCCTGGGAACTGCAGAAGAGTGGGGCCGGCTGCGGCCCAGGAGGCTCCGGAGGGACCGTTGTCTCCGCGAGTGTCCAGGTGGGGGGCGGCACATTGGTGTTGGTGGGAGGGGGGTTTGGATCTTCTAGTTTTGCAAACATCTCCTTAATTAAATCCCAATTTTATCCATTGGACCGTGGCTCCAGTGAGGTGGTATTCCTCTTCCTGCCTGGAAAACTTGGCTTCCCACTGGGAAGGACTTCCCTGTGCAGTCGCTTGCAGCCAGATGGGTTCCCCCGCTGGGTTGGTGCCCGGAGCCTGTTCCTCAGGCACTGCTGGGAGGGGATGGCTTCTCCTGGCTCCCCAGCACCCCGGAATGGTCTCCAGAGCCCGTGGTATGGGATAGACTGGGATTTGGGGGCAATCAGAAAATCAGGGATTACACTGTAACAGAATAACCACTTGTGTGTTCCTAACAACCGGTTCACGTGCACAGTTTGGGTCATGTATTCCCATCGGGATGAGGTGGCCAAGGAGCAGAATGGCGGCAGCAAAGCGCTGGGTGTGTTTTACAAACCCTTGGAAGGGTCAGGGCCGGGACTGAGCCACGTTTTGGGGCTCCCCCTGCCCCTAGCCCCGGCTCCCTCTCCCCTCTCGCCTCTCGAACAACGCGGCCTCCCGGGAGCGTTTCCCCCGGCTGGCCAATCCCTGTGTTCCCGATGATTCCATGCCCAAAGCCCTTTGCTTTTTATGGGCAGGAGCAGCGTGTTTGGAGCTTCCCGGGCTGTAAGATCATCCGCGGGCCGGGGCCGGGGCCGGGGCGCTCCTGCTGGGGGCCAGGCTGGCCGGGCTATTTGGGAGGTGCTGAGTTCACGGGGCCGTGACGGGATGTTCCCTCGGGCGCTGCGAGGGGCCGGGAGCTGGGAGCCAGCACAGATGAGCGCTCCGGGGTCGGGTGACCAAGGGCAGCGCGGGGTCGAGCACTGAGCCCTGCCAGGCAGCGGGAAGCAGCCTGGTTCTCTGGGACAGGCAGAGCCGCACGTGGACACAAACAGGACCCGGTCACAGGGATCGAGTCCAGGACGTCCTGCAGCAAAGGCACCGTGCCAGGACAGCCACACGCAGGGGCCCGGGACACTGGGGGACACACGGTTGTCCCTGGCCACTTCCACCTTTGCCGGGTCCGGGCACGACCGGGCCACTGCTCCCCTGACCTTTCCCTGAGGAAAGCGTTAAAGGGACAAACCCGAGGGAGGGGCGGAATTGATGGGAGGTTCCTCATTGCGTTGATTTAGTTGGCGAATGATTTAAGTGGTTTCAATTAAATTCAGCTGCTCCGGAACCAGGAATTCCCCGGTTCAGTTTCTCCTTTTTGGCTCAAGCTCTCCGAATCAAAGGTGCGGTAGACGGAGAGAGCTGGGAAAATTCAACGCCCAGGATGAGGAGAGGCTGATGGTGTCATCTTTGACCACCATCCGTCATCCTGCAGCGGGAGAGGAGGGCGGAGAAACCCCCTCGGAGCTGCGAGCTGCCACCTCCCCCCGCAGCCCCATCCCGCTGCGGGATCCCGGCAGTTCCAAGCCTCGGCATTAAAGCCGCTTGGAATTTGCGTTGTACATCCGACGTGAGTGTGTCCTGGCAGCGACGGCTCAGAGGTGCCGAAAACAAAGGAATTTGGGGATTTTGGGGTGCCAAGGGGGGAGCGGGAGGTCTGGGCCGCCGGCTCAGCAGGAGCGAAACGCTCTTTTCTTCCTCAAAACACAGCCGAGCGTGCCCGGAGCCGCTCCGCCCTCGGCGGCCGCCCAGGTGCCCGTGCGCACGGGGCCAGTGTGTGCGGCGGTGGTGCCCGAGGGCGGCAGGACAAYGGTGGGTGACCCGTGCGCTGGCAGCGCCGGGGACAGCGCCGTGCTGCCACAAGGACATTTCTGGGCTGGCGCTCCCGGCAGCCGGGCTGGCAGCGGCCTCGCATTGCTGCTCCCTGACATCACGGCTCCCAGCGGCTCATCCATCCCGGCTCCCGGCGCCCCCGGCACGCGCTGGGGCGGGCGAGGAGCGGGAATTCGCCGCTCCAGCCCCGCGAGTGCCGCTCCAGCGGTGCCGAGGGCGCTGTGCCTGCGGGACAGGGGCACCGTGGTCCCCAGCCCGCTCCGGGGTGCTGTGCCGAGGGCTGGCCCGGAGCAGAGGGAGGAGGGGGTGCGAGGCCGGGATTCGGCCAGCTGCACCGGGAGGGAAGCCAGGAGCGGAGCGCGGTCTCCTTGGTTTTTCCCTAAATAGCCGGCGGCGGGCAGCAGGATTAGCCGGGGCATTCCTCGGCCGCACACCCCTGTGTCCAACCCTCCCACAGCCGCCTTGCTCCTGAACTCGCGGCCTCGGGATTCCTCCTCCTCCCTCACCCCACCCTTCCCAACCACCGCGGGGCATCCACAGCCACCCGAGCCCGCTTGGGTCTGTCCCGCCCGGATTTGGCAGGGGCATCCCGGCTTTTTCTGAGGTCGCCGTGAGGCCGTTCGGAGCCGCTGCCTGTTCGCGAAGGGACTCGGTGCACAGCAGAGCCCCGTGGGGTCACAGCTCCGGGTTTTCTGGGATTGGGCACAGCCCTGGCGCAGGGCTCTGCTCTGGAGCGCGGCTGTGGGACTGAAGCTGTGGGGGGATCCCCTGCCTGCACCCCTAGCAGGTCCCATAGAGGGTCAGGACAAGGCACAGGAGCATTGGGATAGATTGGGAATGAGCTGTTGGAAGAAGTTGGAAAGGCTCAGTGGTTTGGTTTCCTGACTCTGTCTTCCCATGGGCTGAGGTAAACTGAAGCAGGGCATGAATTGGCCTTTCCCATTGGGATACACCTCCCAAGCAGCCTCCTGATGGAGGTTCTGCATCCCAGGTTCTCCATCCCTGGTTCTCTGTCTCTCTCATCCAAATCCCCCCACTGTAGGTCCATGTGCTGGTCCCAGACCATCCACACCTGCATCCTCCACCCAGTTGTGCCCAAATGGCTCTGCCCCACTCCTGGATTGCTAAAACATTACCATATATCTTCTTTTTCCCACATTTCAATCACAGGTTTCCCATCCTCTCTTCTAGAGAGACCATAGACTGTGGTCCGCGGGCTGTTCCCATATCCCTCGTGTTTTGGSTCTTCCCAGACTGTCCCAGCTCTTCCTCCAGGGGTTTCTCAGGGAATTCACAGAGGTAAAGCCAGCATGGAATCCGTGTCCAGGGCCCAGTGGCCACCGTGGTGGGTGGGGGGGATCGATTACACCCACAGACCAATTAAATTCCCTCTCCTCTGCCCAAAACCTGAGACCATCCTCCCAGAGCTTTGCTGGCTGGGGTGCGTGACAATGAGGCAAACAGGGCTGCAGCCAAAAAGCTGCTTAATAAATAAAGTGTTTTCCTAAATTCTGGGATCTGGAAGTGTCTGAAGGTCCCATTAATTAATATCCAGCTGGGAAGTGTGTGAAAATCAGAATTTTTACCCAATTTGGGAGTGGAGCTGCTCTCAGTGACAGCTGTGAGTGGGACAAGATCGCTGGGCAAGCAAAACATTGTCAGTGCTGTCCGAGTGGAGAAACACCTAAATGTCCACAGTTTGGGCAACACCAGCAGGATTGAGGGATTGGAGACGTCAAGACAGGAAAATAGGGATTGGGAGTGGGGTTTTGCCTTATGCTAAATACCGGGAGAGAAGAGGATCCAGCTGCAACACGTCAATGGCTTTAAAAGACTGAGAAACTGGGAGAACTGAAAAAAAGAGACAACGGGAATGGTCTGAGACATGGAGAAAAGGGGGTTCATGAAGCACTTGGAGCTTGGAGGTCTTTCAGCTCTTCTGAAAAGGGAGGAAAAGGGATTTCCGTGAGCACTTCCACGAGGAAATGCAATAAATCACTCCCAGAGCAGCGGAGTGTCCGGGCTCAGTTCACATGAGAAACAGCGGCCACAGAGGAAAAAGCCGGATGGATCAAATGTGATTTGATTCCCTAGGAATGGTCGGACCAGGCTGTGGGGGAAGAGGTGGATCACCCACTGCCTCGAGGAAGTCTGATGGATAATGCAGGAAGAGCCTCAAACTCCCTCAGTCCTCCTGGTTTTGGTCAACACTGTTGGACCATGCCCAGGACTCTGGGCCGGGAGCTGCTCCGCATCGCTGGGATTGAGCAGGAGTGTCCACCCCGGAGCCTCCCAGCCCTGCGTGTCCTGCTGATGCACACGTGGGATCCCGCTGTGTCCAGGTCCCTCCAAGCCGAAGGGGAGCAGGTCCCAGTCCCAGGATTCAGCCTTTGCTCCATCATCCTCCAAGGCCTCCGCTCTGTGTCCTGTGGATCCAGGCACGGGATCCCTTCAGGTCCAGAGCCCCCTGTGCCTGGGATGATTCCCAGCCTCCTGGGAAGGGGAGCAGGTSCCCACCTGGGGTTGCCCCTGGGGAGCTGCTGGCGTGGGCAGGATCTGGGGGAAGCCGGGCTGCTCCTGGTTTTCCTTGGAGCTCTTATTTCCTGTTTTACACAAGCGTGGGCTCCATGAGCCTCAGGGGGCCCTTCCAACTGAGGATTCTCCGGGATTCCTTGGAAAGGAAGAAGTCTGGAGTTCTCCAGGGTGTAAAGAAAAGCTCGAAACCAAAAACATCAAAGTCTAAAAACCACAAAGATGCCCAACTCCAGACCACCTTTTGTTCAAAAAAAAAGATCACGTTTCAACCTCTCGAGGCATTTTCATTACAAAAAAAATATCTCGACCCCCGTCGAGCCATTTTTTTATTTAAAAAACCCATCTCAACCCCCCTCAAGTCACATTTTAATAAAAAGTGAGACATTTCAAGCTCCCTGAGCCACTTTTCATTCAAAAAAACATTTCAGCCCCCCGAGACACCTTTTATGAAAAAAATCAAAAAATCTCCTCCTTCAGTGCCTGTTCCCAACCTCTGGGATCATTTTTCCCTTGAGGCTGTGCGATTCCAGCACCAAGGGAGCTTAACGAGGGGAAAAACGCAGTGGGAGGTTTTCCAAGGAATTTTGGGCTGAGCTTTTTCAGCCCGTGACTTCACTGCGGGGCCGTGTCCGAGTGTCAGTTCTGGCACTGCTCCCGGCGAGGCCGAGGGTGGGAATTATCTCATTGACTGTAAATATCTGCCGGGAGCCTCTGCCCCGGCACAGCTCCCTCGGAGCGGGAGAGCTGCAGCCCCGGGACGCTCCTGCTGCCCTAATTTAGGCATTTCTGCAGGATGGGATGAATCACAGGCCTGGAAGTGCCGGTTTCTCTGCAGTGACTCCGCGGGGAGCTGGGCAGACGTGGCTGCGCGCGTCTCCGCAGGGATCATCCCGCGGGATCGGCGCTGACCTCAGTGTGCGGCGCTGGCTGATGCGTCACGGAGCGGAGGCAGCACGGGTTAAATAGAACCTGACGCTGCCGGGAGCCCGTAAACCGGGATTTGGGTCCTGGGAGACATTCCCTGCCGATGGGATCACACCTCGTCCGAGGGAGCCGTTAAAGCGGCACAGCCCTGCACACCAGAGCGAGGTGTATTTATAGCCAGGCCGTCACCTCGGACGTGAAGCCCTGGGACTATTTTGGGATCAATGYGGTCATGGCTTGGGGCACGTCTGGAGAGTGGCTGGGACCCGCATGGAGAGACGGCCTGGAGCATGTCCAGGGAAGGGAACGGAGCTGGGAAGGGGCTGGAGCCCCAGGAGCGGCTGAGGGAGCTGGGAAAGGGGCTCAGCCTGGAGAAAAGGAGGCTCCGGGGGGACCTTCTGGCTCTGCACAACTCCTGACAGGAGGGGGCAGCCAGGGGGGGTCGGGCTCTGCTCCCAGGGAACAGGGACAGGAGGAGAGGCCTCGAGCTGTGCCAGTGGGATGTAAAAGAAGGGATTTAAAGCCGCATGGATGTGGCACTTGGGGACATGGTCAGTGGTGGCCTTGGCAGTGCTGGGGAAACGCAGTGGTCACARAGGCTTTTCCAACCAAAATCAACTGGCAGCTGGCAAAAGTTGTCCCAGTTTTCAAGATGGGCCAGAAGGACAAACTGCAAGCTCCAGGCCTGTTGGTATCCTTTTGGTGCCCCATACAATCTTGGAATAGATTCCTCTGGGAGTTACTGAGAAGGCCACAGCCACAGGGCCACCAGGGAACATCCTGAATGCCAAACCTCTTTCCCTTGTACCACAGGGTCTCCCCGAGCTGATCCAGAGAAGCCACACAAGATCACTTTGGATGTCAGTAAAGTTTTCACCGAATCCCAGAATCCGTGAAGTTGGGAAAGCCCTCCCAGGTCATTGAGTCCAAGCTGTGCCTGATCCCCACCTTGCCCCCAGCCCAGAGCACTGAGTGCCACGTCCAGGAATTCCTTGGGCACCTCCAGGGATGGGGACTCCAAACCTCCCTGGGCAGCCCCTTCCAAGGCCTGACCACCCTTTCCAGGAGGAAATTCCTGCTGATGCCCAATCTGAGCCTCCCCTGGCACAGCTCGAGGCCATTCCCTCTCCTCCTGTCCCTGTTCCCTGGGAGCAGAGTCCGACCCCCCCTGGCTGCCCCCTCCTGTCAGGAGTTGTGCAGAGCCAGAAGGTCCCCCCGGAGCCTCCTTTYCTCCAGGCTGAGCCCCTTTCCCAGCTCCCTCAGCTGCTCCTAGGGCTCCAGCCCCTCCCCAGCTCCATTCCCTCCAGCCCCTCAGTGCCCTTCTTGAAGTTTGAGACATTTCAATTCTGTSTCTCCCCAGGTCCTCCTGGACAAACTGCCCATCCAAGCTAGAGAAACACCTCAGCACCCAGGGTACAGCTGGAGCTGTGACAGGGAGGTTTAGGTTGGATATCAGGAAAAGGTTCTTCCCCCAGAGGGTAGCGGGGGCATTGAACAGGCTCCCCAGGGAATGGGCACAGCCCCAAGGCTGCCAGAGCTCCAGGAGTGTTTCGACAACGCTCCCAGGGATGCACAAGCTGGGATTGTTGGGGTGTCTGTGCAGCGCCAGGGGTTGGATCAATGATCCCTGCGGGTCCCTTCCAGCTCAGGGGAGTCTGGGACAGTGTAACTGATTCTATGGCTCCATGGCAGCCCCACCAGCCGGCTGGAAAGGSCGGGAGTGACCGGAAGTGACCATGGAACGACCATGGAATGACCACGGGAAGGGCGGCAGACCTCGCGCGCGCCCCGCCGCCGCCTCGACTTTCGCGCCTTTCCCGCCTTTCCCATCCACGTGACCCCCGCTCCTTTCCCACGCGCGTGCGCGTGCGGCGCGGGGCGCCCCAGTGGGCGGGGCCGGCGACCGGCGCGCACCTGAGGACGTGGCGCTTTCCAGCCAATCAGCGCCCGCAAACCCGGCGGGGAGGCGGGATCGGAGGGGGCGGGGCGGCAGGGGCGGGTGAGGTGGGCGGGCCGCGAGGCTGGGGCGGGCAGAGGGGCGGAGTGGCGGCGGACGGGGCCAATCCGCGTGCGGAGCGGCGCGGAGCGGGAGGCGTGGCCTGCCCGTGAATGGCTGGCGGGGAGGGCGCGCGGGGGGCCGTGCGGCGTGGCGCGGCGCCGACTTCCGGTGCGCGGAGCGGCGGCGGTGGCGGCGGCGGGGACGGTGAGGGACGGGACGGGATCCGGATGGGCATCGGGGCCGGGGCCGGGGCTTGGGACCCGGGGCAGCGGCGGGGGCGGCTCTGCGGGGCCGCTGTGCTGTGGCGCTAACGCGGCGGCGGCAGCGCCGGGCCCGGTCGCCATGGGAACGGGCGGGAGCGCCGGCGCCGCCGCGTCCACGAGTCCTGCGGCCGGTCCCGCTGCGGGGCTCGTGCGGTGCTGAGTCCCGGGGCCGCCCGTGTACCGGGCCCGGTGCGAGTGGGCCGAGCGCGCGGGGGCGGCCGGGCTCGGGGATGGAGCCCCGTCCGCATCTCGCGCCCCGGGCGGGACCGGCCCGCGGGGATCCATCGGCTCCTCCGGGGCATCCGCCGGGATAAGGGACTGCGAGGTCCCCGGGACACCGAGATCAAGGGCTGTGGGACCTCCGCGGGGACCGTGGGGCGAGGAGGTGTCACCCCAAATCTGTTTTTCTCTCCCGGAGCCATCAGTGACCCCCAGCCTTGGGGTTGGTTTGGGGCAGGACCCGCCCGTTTCTGCCCCGGGATTGGTTTCGGCTCCCGGTGACTCCCCCGCATCCATAAATCCTTTTCAGGGCTGGGAATTCCCCCTCAGGGCCGAGGGTTGTTGCCTGAACCTTTGCGCCTCGTCCCTGCTGTGCCCCTGGGGTGTCATCGTGGGGTCCCATTTAATTGTTTCGTGGCTGGTCCAGTGGGATTAATCCCGTAAAAAGCCAAAACAGAGGCTTATTCCCCAAATTGTGTTGTCTGTGGAGGGTTTTGTGGGATCCTACTGGCCTCCCAGGTGGGAAATGTGTTTCCAAAGAGGCTCCTGTCCATCAGTTTGTTCTAAATGTCACTATACTTCCAAGCCCCCTGCAGAATTCCGAGTTCTTCTGTTGCTATACCAGCAAACCCAATGGAAATTCTGGGTTTCTCCATCAATATTACAGCAAACCCACCCGGAATCCCAAGTGCCTCCATCAATATCCCTAGGATCTCAAGGTCCTCCATCAGTATCCCACCAAGCCCCACTGGAATCCCGAGTTCCTCCTCAGCCGAGGTTCCTGACCCCCATTCTAAGGGAACACCCCCCCATCTTCCCACCACTGATCCCTGTTCCCAAATTCCCCGCGGTTCACCCACAAGACCCCTTTATTCAGGAGAAAAGGGATTCACTGCCAACGGCCCTTCCTGTGAGGAGAGGGGCTCAAAGTCTGCTTTTTCCTCAAATTGGGATCTCCAAAGAAAATCTGTGGGTCCATCCCACTGGTCAGCAGAAGCTGCTGGTGCTGCCAGTTTTTTATGGCTAATTGCTTATGGGTAACATTTGGTTTGTGGGGTTTAGTGTCTCCGAGCGCCCTTCCCATGGCAGCTCCCGGCACTGTGCCCGGATCCGGTTGGAGGTTAGATTGTCCCTCTTTAATCGCTTCCAAGTGCCTCCTGGGCTCTGTTTGGACACTGGGAGATAAAATCGGGGTGTTTGACCCATTCCAGGTCACTCTGTGCTCCAGGCTGGGCTGATCCTGGGATCAGTGTGAGGCCGGGCAGGTCCTGGGTGCTGGGATGTGCCCAGAGTGAGCAAGGTCCTCGGGACAGGGATATCCAGAGCTCCACTTACTTGGAGGGAGGGCTTGGCTTTTCCCTCCTTTTCCCCCATCCTGGAATGTGTTTCCTCCCCAGAAACAGAAAAAAAGTGACTTTTATTTTTTATAACCCAAATCCCCTCCCCATGCCCCACCCCCCACTTCCAAGCAATCGAAATTTGTGGATTTTCTGAGTGGTCCAATAAATCCTCGTTCCACAAAAAGGGTAAGAGAGGCCTTTTCCATATCCTTTTCCCCATGTCCTGCCACCACTGTCCTGGTTTGACGTGGGACCAGTCCCGGGTCACTCCTGGTCATTCCTGAGTCACTCCCAGGGCAGAATTCCTTGGTCTGAGTTCAGGTTAAAGGGCTAAGGTTCAGGTTAAAGGGGAATACCTGGATTTTAAAACACAGATTTAAAGAGCTAAGGAATGGGAATACCTGGATTTACATTTATGTTTAAGAGCTCTGGATGGGGAACACCCGGATGTAAATTTAAAGGGATAAGGATGGGGAATATCTTGAGTTTAAATTTAAATTAAAGTAATAAGGATGTGGAATATCTTGAATTAAATTTGCATTGAAGAGCTCTGGATGGGGAATATCTGGATTAAATTTAGAGCAAAAGAGTTAAAGAACACGAATATCTTGATTAAAATTTAAGGCTAAATACATCAGGTTGAGGAATACCCAGACTGAAATTTAGAGATCAGGATGGGGAACACCTGGATCCATGGTGGGATCTAAATTGGGATCTCAGTGAGAAGGATGGGGAACATCTGAATTTCGGTTGAGGTTTAAAGGGATCAGCCTCTGGAAGCCTTCCAGAGCTGCCTTTGGTCCCAGGCATATTTGGGTGGTTTGATCGGGCGGGTCCCAGCCCAGGGGGCTCGGGCTCGGGCTGGGGGGGGTGGAGGATTCCACCCACATCGGGTTGGAGCATCGGGAGGAGGTGGCATGAGGGCTTGGGGAGGGAATATCGGAAGCAGGGAGAGCAGAGGCGGCGTGTGCYGCACGTCCCTCACATTCCTCCCATCTGGATCCCCTTCCTTCCTGCCAGGATCCCCTTCCCCACCCCTGGATCCCTTCCCAGCCCCAGCTGCTGCTCTGAAGGACTCCAGGATGGGGTCGGGAGCAGCTCTGGGGGGGAACAGGGTGTTGTCCGTATGTCCCAGAGGTTTGAAGGTCCCTGTGTCAGTGAATCCCTGTGTTCTGATAATCTGTGTTAATTAATCTTTGTGCCCTGATAGTGTGTGTTAATTAATGCCTGTGCCCTGATAATCCACACCCATTAGTCCCCATGCCCTGATAATCTGTGTGAATTAATCCCTGTGCCCTGATAATCTGTGTCAGTGGCTCACTTCTGCCCAGATAACCCGTATCAGTTCATTACAGTGCCCTGATGCTCGAGATCAATTAATTGATTTGCCCTTAGAATCTACARGAATTATTTTCCCCAGATAATCTGCAGGAATTTATCATTTTCCCAGACAACCTGCATTAGTTCATCATCTTTGCCCAGACATTCTGTATTTATCATTTTATCCCGATCATCTGGATTAATTAATAATTTTTGCCCCATAACCTCTATTATTATTATTATTAATCTGTGTTTTTCTCCAATAACCTGCCCTAATCTCATTTTTTCCCCAATAATTTGCCCTAAACTCCATTTTTCCCAGGCAACCTGCCCTAATCCCCGTTCGTTGCTGACAACACGCCCCAGTCCCGTCCCTGCCCGTCCTGGTGCCGTCCGTGCTCGGTGCCCGTCCCGGTGTGCCCATGCCGCGTGTCCCTGTCCCCGCAGGCCCGGCACGATGCTGTTCCCGCGGCTCCTGCTGTGCCTGAGCGTGTGGGCGCTGTGCGGCTCCGCCAAGCCCACGGAGCGCAAGGAGCGCGTGGTGCGCGAGGCCCCGCTCAGCGCCCGCGAGCACGACGACGCCCAGAGCTTCGACTACGACCACGACGCCTTCCTGGGCGCCGATGAGGCCAAGAGCTTCGACCAGCTCACGCCGGAGGAGAGCAAGGAGCGCCTGGGGTAAGGACGGTGCCCTGACCCTTCCCAGAGAGAGCTCCGGGCAGGGAGAGTGGGAACGCAGCGAGCACCACCAGCACCTGCGCCATTTTCCCCCGCGGGAGATCCCGCTCCCAGCCTAGGAATTCACCTGGAGCAGGAGCCATTCCCAGTGCCAGGCATTCCCCAAAACTCCAGAGCAGACTTGGGGAGGTCTCCACCGTGTCGTGTTCTCCCAGTTCCACTGGAGCCCCTGGGATCACTGGTATTTCTCAGTTGGGAGGAGCTGGTTGGGAGTTGGGAAAACAGAGCCTGCATGGAGATTCCCCCTCCAGTGTGGGGCTGGGCCTCCCCTGGGACCCTGGGATGTGCTATGCCTCCCCTCATATCCAGGATGGCTGTGCCTCCCCTGGGCCCCCGCTGGGCGTTCCCAGCCCCCCCGGCCGGGCTCTGCTGGCTCCGGGATCACTGCCGGGAGCAGAGCAGGGCCAGGTGCCCCCGCAGCAGCTGCTGCCACAGTTGTTCTGGGGCTCYGGGTGGCTCAAACCTGGGAGCTGCAGCCTCCAGCAGGGAGCAGGGTCAGGGGAGAGACRCTCCCTGGGGAGCTCAGGATACTCCTCAGGATGTTGGGCTACAATCACCCTGGAACTCTGGGCCTTTGGTTGGGTTTTCATGGAATGATTCGGGTGGGAAGGCACCTTAAAGCCCATCCAGTGCCACCCCTGCCATGGGCAGGGACATGTCCCACTATCCCAGGTTGCTGCAAGCCCTGTCCAGCCTGGCCTTGGACACTCCCAGGGATCCAGGGGCAGCCACACCTTGTCTGGGAAACTTGTGCCAGGGCCTCCCCACCTTCACAGCCAGGAATTCCTTCCCAATATACCACCTAAATCTCCCCTTTTTTAGTCAGACCCAATTTTTGCAGCCAAGCATCCCAACCTTGCTGCCACCGGAGCAGCACCTACCGCAGCCCACGGTGAATTTTGGGCTGGTTTTTGGGAATGGGGCTCCCTGATGGGAAAGAAAACCTCAGCCACACGTGGGTGCTGAGGGAACCTCCAGAGTGAGCCAAGCCCCACAGATACAGTGGGATGTGTGGGGCAGGGGGTGTCAGGCTCCATCCATCCCCATGGATCATCTAGGCTCCCAGTGGGAGGGAGGTGCCAGCCTCTCACCCAACACTTTCATGGGCCAGAGGGAATTTCCTCTCTGCAGAAACTATTTAAACTGGAAAACCCCATGATCCCCTGGAGCCAGGCCCTAGTCGCTCCATAAGCTCCGAAATATAGGATCCAGGAGGCTTTTCGCCTCCTGGCAAAATCAGAGCGAATCCCTCGATCTCCCTGGAGCGGTGGCAGATTCCAAGGGCGCTCAGCTCTGGCCAGGCCTCCCCCGGCCCCCTCCCCCCGCCGCGTTCCCGATCCAAGGGCTCCGTCACAGCTCAATCCCATTGTTCTGCCGAGTTATCTGCCGGAACGCCGGCAGCGCCCGCCCGTGCCGAGTTTCCATCGCGGATTTAACGCCCTCCTCGCACACCAGCCTCACTTTCATCCACAGAGGCCAATTCCTGCTACCCCGAGCTGGAATTGCTTTGATAAACTCGTTATCGAGGTCTGATTCCTGCAGCACAACTCCCGTTAAAGCACAGAATTTATGGAAGGGCCCGTTTTTCTGGGAGAGCTCCGCCTCCAGCATTCCTAGTGCTTTCCATGCAGCTCTGCTCACCTCCCTGCATTTTGGGCCATCAGGGATTTGGGAACGCTGCCCGGGCCGTACCGTGTTTTGTCCCGGCAGTGCCGTTCCCTGGCAGCAGCACCGGGCATGCGGATCCCCTCGGATCAGGGAGTGGGAACGGCGAGCAGCTGCCGGCCCTTCCTGAACATCTGCTGCCCTCCCTTCCAGGGGGAAGGAGTGGGGGGTTTGGGAAAATGTAAGGATTTGGTGGCTCCTGCCCTGGGAAAGCAGCCGGGAGCAGCTGGTGCTGGTCCCGGGTGCGGGACCAGGGTGGGGAGGAGGTTTGGGAGCTTCCTGAGTGCCCGGCTCTGGGTTGGAGAGGGTTTGACTTTCCTGGGAAGCTGTTCCCTGATTAACTCCCTGGAACCTGCCCGGGAAAAACTGCTTTGGCTGTCAACCCCCGCCTGCTCGAGTTCTCCATTCCAGGGTTTTTCTGCAATAAATCCCTTTGCCAGTGGTGTTAGGTTCCCAGGAGAGGGAAACATGGAATTGCTTCCCTGAAATAGGAAGGATTTGACAGATTTATTTGTGGTTTATATATTTACATGGACAAATGTTTAATATCCACATGCTATGTTACATAATTCTATGAAAAATTTTATAATATTGGTTGACTTTTTATACGTTTGTATGGAAAATTCTGAATATTTATGTGAAATTTTGCATATTTCCCTGTTTGATCAGGAATATTGGAAGGGACACTTTGCATATTGATATGTAAAATTCTGAGATATTTCTGTAATATGTTACATATTTCCACATAACTTTGGGCACTATTGATGAGCTATTTTTCATATTTACATATTTATTTTACATATTCCTCTATAAAATCACTCAGGTTTCCAAGCGGGGCTTCGCCTACTGGCCCCACTCTGGCACCCCACTGAAACTGTCAGAACTAAATTCTGCATTTTCCCCGATTTTCTTCCAGTCTCTCTCCAGCTTCCCATTGCCAAAAATGTCCTTTGTGCCACGGAGGAATTCCTGGTTTTCCTTGGCCAAGGCAATTCTGAAACACGGAAACCTGGGTGTGAGCATGGGCGGTTCCGGTGTCCGGGTTTCCCTTTGCCTCAATATTTTGGGAATTAATAGTCCTGGTGGTGATTTAAAATTTAAAAATTCTGTATTTTCCACCTGTCTTTTAAAATTCTTCAAATACCTGGGCTGGAGCTCAGGATTCCTGAACACTTTTCCATTATGCCTCCATGTTAAAGGAAGAAACAGGATCCTGCTTCACCCAACAAAGGATTTTGGGGCTGTTTTTCCTGATTTTCATCCGAGGAGCCCAAAACCTTCCCCATGCGGAGCCGTGGCTGCTCCTAGGAGTGAACCCCGTGGAGCGGCATGGATCAAACAGCCCCCACCCCCCGGCTCCATCTGCCCCTGGATCCCGCATTCCTCCCAGCTTTTCCTACAGCTGCTGCTAAAAATAACGGAGGCACGCGGCTGCTGCGGCACTGGGGCCGTGCGGCTCCGGTTGCTCCCCCGGGCAGAGGGTGGGACCGGCCCGGCACCGGCTGCTCCAGGGCTCCTCTGCTCCGCTGGGCTTGGGCGGCTCCAGTTCCTACCGCAGAGCCAAACTTCCCTGTTTTAGCAGAAATGTGTGTCCGTGCTCCTCACCCAGTGCCGTTGAGGTGGGAGGACACACAGATGGAGCTTTCCTAAGATGTAACAGGGAAGATTTTCCCCTAAAATTTGTAGTTCCTGAAGAAACCAAAACCTGAGTGGCCTGAGAGTGGCTGAGCCAGTGATTTCCATGGCTGAGCCAGTGTTTTCTGCATCCGAGGCGGAGCTTTGGCAGCTGACCTCATTTTTTGGCAGCTAAACCGAATGTTGGTTTTAAAGATAAACTCTTCAAATGGTTGAATTCCCAAATTCCATAACCACCTCAACTTTCTCCTAGCATCACCAGGAGAGGCAGAGCCAATATTCCCATTTTTAATATAAATATGTGTCTGTGCTCATCGCCCAGCGCCGTCTTGGTGGGAGGACATACGGATGGGTCTTTCCCAGGGGCTAATGAGGAAGTTTTTCCCCTAAACCTCATAATTTCTGAAGAAACCAAAACCTGAATGGTCCAAGAGTGGCCGAACCAGTGATTTCCATGTCTGAGCCGAAGTTTTGGCAGCCAAACTGTGCATTGGTTTTCCAGATAAACTTTCCAAATGGTTGAATTCACAAATTCTGTTTTGACCTCGACTTGCTCCCTCCACCCTTTCCCATCCCTGCCCTGCTAACCCCACATTTTTCTTAACTTTTGCTGAATTTCTCTGCGTTTCCCACAGGAAGATAGTAGGGAAAATAGATGAGGACGGAGATGGGTTTGTGACAGTGGAGGAGCTCAAGGCCTGGATCAAGTTTGCCCAAAAGCGCTGGATTTACGAGGATGTGGAGCGCCAGTGGAAGGGCCATGACCTCAATGAGGATGGGCTTGTTTCCTGGGAGGAGTATAAAAATGCCACCTACGGATATATCCTGGGTAGGTCCTGGCTCTTGGGATGAGCCTTTCCTGGAGCCAGCAGTTGAGACGTCCTGTTCTGCTTTGTAGCATGAGGGTCGGTGGGATGGAGGCAGATTGGGATGGGCTTGTGGCACAATGGTCAGTGGGATGGTCGTGGATCGGGATGGGGTTGTAGAGTGATGGTGGGATGGAGGTGGATTGGGATGGGGTTGTAGCATGATGGTTGGTGAGATGAACATGGATCCGGATGGCGTTGTGGTGCGAGGATTGGTGGGATGGAGGTGGATTGGGATGGGATTGTAGTGCGACGGTCGATGGGATCGAGGTGGATTGGGATGGGGATGTGGCAGAGGGGGAGTTTGGGGCCTGGATTAAGGAGGCCCAGAGGAAGTCTGTGGYTGGGAGTGTGGAGCGGTGGTGGTGCGAGTCTGGGTGACCCAAGATGGATTTGTCCCCTGGGATGAGCACAGGAATATGATGTAGGGCATGACCCTGGTATGAGCGGGGCCAGCTGGAGCAGATGTCCTCAAGACCTCACATTTAAAAACCCCCAGAACTCTCCAAATTGACCTCCTGGTGGCATTAACGAAGGGAAATCCAAGGAAAAGAACCCACAATACATGGAAATCCCCCAAAGGGGACATTTGCACCCCCATGCAGCCACATCTGGGCATTATTGATGCCCTGGTGACAAAGGCAACTCTGGGATGAATCCAGGTGATTTGGGGATTAACAACACTTTTGGAATTCCTGGCTCCTGGGAGTGTTTGGGACCTGCAAGTGGAACTGACTGACCTGCAGCTGTGGAACCAGCTCGGTGTGTCCATCGCATCCCTTAACCCACAAAAACCTTTAGCAGAGATTTTAATCCCTTTCCCTTGTTCTGGGAGCAGTATCAGACTCCAGAACCTGGAGATTTTGGGACACAAGCTGGGCCAGCAGTGTGGCACAGCTTCAGACACCACTGGGAGCGTGGGAAGCAGCAGCTCTTTTGGGGTTAAAACCTTAAACCCTCAGTTCCTGTGCCAGCTCCTGCCTCTGGCTCTGCAGACTGGCCTGGGCGGAGGAGCTGCAGCTCCAGAGTGTCAAATCCACTCTAATTTCCTAAATATTGCCAAAAATAGTCAAACTGCTTCGCGGGATGTGCGGAGGGGGAGCCGTTGCACGGGAGGCTCATCCATCTCCCTTGGGCTCGGGGAGGATCTCGGTTTGCTGTGCTGGTGGCCGAGGAAATCCTCCCTGACCCACCCCGGGCTGGGGCAGCGCTTCCTAAACCTCCCTTTTCCATGGATTTCTGGGGTCTGGGCTTATCTGCCCATGTAAATGAGCCTGGAAGGGGGAAAAGAGGTCCTGGAAAGGGTTTGAGCACCGTTTGTGGAGTCTGGGGTGGGATTTAGGACCTGCAGGTGTGGAATAGGGAAAAATATAAACAGTAATGAGGAAGAACCTTGATGAGAAAACCCTGAATGAATGGAACCCCCTTAACGAGCTTAAGGAGAGATTCCTGCCTGCAGCCAGAGCAGTGAGCAGGGAGTGCCTGGCCCCCGGCACGGCCAATTCCAAACCCGGAGCGCTGCTGGAGGCCGAGTGCCCTTGGCAGGCGCCGATGGAGCCTCGACTCATGCTGCTCCCACATACTTGTATCCTTACAGAGTGCCGGGAGGATCCTGCCTCATGCCCTGGCTCTGGCTCCTCTCGGCAGGAATTACTTTTCCACAGCTCCTTGCTGCTGAAATGTTCCCCTCTCTTCTCCTTGCTCCCCTCCCTGGCCTGAGTGGGGCTGGAATGCCTCTGGAAGTGCCTCCTGAGTGTTGACCCGTGGCCAAGGGATGTGTGGGGCTGGGCACCGCCCTCAACTGTTCGAGGCTGCTCGGAGGGTCCAGAGCGCGGTGTTATGTCAGCAAAATGAGGTGCTGGGGGTGGTTTTATTAATTAATTAATTACATGCCAGGATGAGTCACTGGGTGGCCCCTGGAAGTATCATGGAGCAGCATGGGGTTCTGCTGGGGGGGAATCCTGGGAGGCAGGGAGTATCAACTGATAAATGTCCAAGAGCTTCATCTGAGAGTGGAAATTCCTTTGAAACTCTCTTCAAAATCAGAATATAATAATAATAATCATCATCATCGTCATCATAATTCCTATTTTCCATTAATTCCTCAATGTCGTGGTGGGATCCAAAACCAGGAATACTTGTTCCAGGAGACGAGATGTTGGGTTGAGCTTGTGGCTTTGCTGCCGCACTCTGAGCTGTTCCCTGGCTCTGGCTCCTTCCCCTCCATCTGCTCCCCCAAACCTCTCCCAGCCCAGGGACCGAGACTTTGGGGGCTTTGGGAGGGTTTGACCCTTTTTAACCCACCTGCCCCCCCCCCCCCCCCCCCCATCACCTCCCAGTCAAACTCGGTAGTTGGCCCAACAGCAATTAAGGAATTGTCTGTTAATGGCACTGGTCCCAAGGATTTTCTTGTTTGGGGCTATGCTGCTTCCCAAGGCAACACCTTGGGAATAGAATAGGGAATTTGAGGTTCATTCTGCCCTAGAGGTGCCTTAAAGTCACAGTCTTTGGATATTTAATGGCCCCCGGGCTGGTTCAGAGCTCCTCAATCCAGAGCCTCTTAATCCAGAGCTCCTCAATCCCTGTGTTTTGTTCCAGGTAACAAGAGCAGGGACACAGGGACTTTTGGACCCTGTTTTTAGATAAGGCCTAGTTCTGGTTTAACTTAACCAGAGCATGGCAGCGTCCTGCAGGGTCCACGTTCTCCACAGGCTGCTGGCCACCACTGGCCTCGTGTCCTGGAACTCCTGTCCTGCTGCTGTGGGGCTGTGCCGAGTGGCCACGTGTGCCCCATGATCCCGCCCAGCTGATGCCTCCTGGCCCTGCCTCCGCCCCAGCGGCGAACGAGATCCCCTTACACATTCCCCTCCCAGAATAGCTCGGGTTGAGCTATTCTGTGGCTATTCTATTTGGCTGTGCAGGCCAAACCCCCCAGGCTCTGTCTTTTGGGGCCTCTCCCTGGGAATGCCATGGTTCCTGGGGCTGCCGCAGCTCCTCCTCCTCCTCCTGGGAGTGGGCACAGGAGAGTCATCGTGGCTGCAACTGAGCCTGTGTTGGCAAAGCATTGGGAGGATGTGCTGAGATGGAGGAGGTGGAGGCTGGGTGGAGGATGTTGAGGTTGCGTTGAGGATGTGGAGGGTGAGAAGGTTATGTTGAGGAGGTTGGATGTAGGAGGTTCAGGTTGGGTTGGGGTGAAGGTTGAGGAGATTGAGGTTGTCTTGAGGTTGAGTAGAGGAGGTTGAGTTTGAGTTGAGGTTGAATTGAGAATCTTGGGTTGGGTTTGTTGGGTTGGTGGTCACCATCATCGCTCCCCTGCCTGCGCTGACCCGAGTGCTCCCTGTGCTCCTTCCCAGACGATCCTGACCCTGACGACGGCTTCAACTACAAACAGATGATGGTGCGGGACGAGCGGCGCTTCAAGATGGCTGACAAGGATGGGGACCTGGCGGCCACCAAGGAGGAGTTCACGGCCTTCCTACACCCTGAAGAGTACGACTACATGAAGGACATCGTTGTGCAGGTGGGGCCAGCACGGAGGCATTCCGGGCAGCTCTGGGGGGGCAGGAATTGCTCCGGGCCGGGCTCATGCTGGCATCTCCTTGCAGGAAACCATGGAGGACATCGACAAGAACGGTGACGGCTTCATCGACCTGGAGGAGTACATCGGTGAGACACCGGAGCCGTGGCACTCCACGTCCTCCTCACATCCCCTCGGTGTCCCTGTCCTGTGAGAGCCACTGCCCACATGTCCTTCCCAGCCCTCCTCTCCCACTCCCGGAATGTTCTTCTCTCGCCCAACTTCCACCTGCCCCTGCACCTCCATCAAGGATTTTGGGGTGAAATCACTACCCAAACGGTGCTTTGGGATTTTGGGGATGGATTTGAGGAACTCAAGGCTTGGGATGGGGACAGGGCTGTGGGGTTGTCACGGTGGTCAGAAGGATCCCAATCCCACTCTCCCCCAGGTGACATGTACAGCCAGGACGGTGATGCCGATGAGCCCGAGTGGGTGAAGACGGAGCGGGAACAGTTTGTGGAATTCCGGGACAAGAACCGGGACGGGAAGATGGACAAGGAGGAAACCAAGGATTGGATCCTGCCTTCGGACTACGACCACGCCGAGGCCGAGGCCCGGCACCTCGTCTACGAGTCTGACCAGGACAAGGTGGGTCGGCAGCTCTGGTGGGGTTTCAGGAGTGGGATGGGAGGAGCGGGGAAATAGCGGGCTGTGGCATTCCCTGCAGGACGGGAAGCTGACGCGGGAGGAGATCGTGGACAAGTCGGACCTGTTCGTGGGCAGCCAGGCCACGGACTTCGGGGAGGCGCTGGTGCGGCACGATGAGTTCTAGGCCACCGCCGCCACCTATCCATGGGCTCCGTCCCGCGCCGAGGCCGCTCCTGCCGCGGAGAAACCCCATCCCGGCTCCCGGGGATGGGGCTCGGGAAAGCCACACCCCCCCGGCACTTGGGGCTCGTCTTGTTGTGGGTTTTCCCGGGATTTTAATGACTTTTGGGTTATTTTTGTATGTTTTGGTTTTACCATGTGTGGAAACGGCTCCCCTGGCGTGGGGGCAGTGACGGGGCTGCCCGGGGCTGCGGGGCCTGGGAGGGAGTGGGAAATTCACAGTGGGATTGGGATTGGAATTGCAGTTGGGATAAAAATTGGAATTGGAATTGAAATTAAAATTGGAATTAAAGTTGAAATTGAAATTAAAATTGGAATTGGAATTTGAATTGGATTGAAATTTGAATTAAAATTGGAATTGGAACTAAACATTGAAATGAAAATTGAAAATTTAAATTGAAATAGAATTTGAACCACAGAAGTGAAATTGAATTAAATTGAAACATGGACATGAAATTGGGATAAAATGTGAACATCGAAATGAAAATTCAAGCCCCAAGAAAATCCCGAAAACCATTGGAGCAGCAGCAGGACCCCGGGGGGTGACCTGGAGGTGACCCCAGGGAGGTCGGACCCCCCTCCCCCATTGCCACCCCCCAGGATCCAGGCGAGTGCCCCCCCCCTCCAGCCCCAAACCGCTCCAAGTGCCTTGAACCCCCCAAACTTGGGGGAGGGGGGCTCATCCCGCCATCCCACCCTGCTCTGGGACAATTCCTGAGGTTTTCCCTCTTCTGCATTGTTTGTCCTCCAGCAGCCGCTGGAGCTGCATGGAATTGGGCCTGGCCATCTCCAAATTCCCAGGTTTTCCCTTAAATCCTTTTCCAAGGGTTTCCATGTGCTGACTGGATCCTCCCATCTCCTCCTCCCCTTTTAAGTCCTTCTCCTTTTCCTCCCCTCCCTAAATCCAGGGGCAGGTGGGTTGGGAACATGCCGCCTTGCAGGGCTTGGGAATCTGGGAATGCTGACGGTGATCTGGGAATGTTGGGGGTGGTTTGGGACACCAGGGATGATTTGGGACAGCAGGAGTGATTTTTGGAACACTGAGAAATCTCCCCCACCATCACTCCACCCACCCCCCCAACAGCCCCTCTCCTAATCCCTCCCCATGAGGATTTGGGGCCCTGTGACAACTCTGGACATGGATTTTTTTGACTCCTCTGGGTTTATTCCCTGATTTTTCTCCTCGGGCTGATTGAAGGGATCTGGATCGGTTGGAACTCAATAAAGCTGTTCACCCCCCGACGGGCCGAGGGGGATGGACCCCCGTTCCCTGTGTCCCCCCAAACTGGGATCTGGGGGAGCCCCCAGACTGAGCTGGGCAGGGGGGGCACTAAGGAGGAGGATGGGGGAAACTGGGTGGGGGGATCGGGGGTGTGCGGGGATGGGAGGCCTGTGGGATTCCTGCCTCTAGGGCTTGGGGGGCTCAGCTCCAAGAGGAAATCCAGCCCCACCCCAGCCCCACGGATGAGGGGGCTCAGCCCCACCCCAACCCCACAGCGGGGATCCAGCCCCACCCCAGCCCTGCAGATAGGGGCCTCAGCACCATCTCAGCCCCACGAATGGAGAGGGGTGGCAGCATCCCACCTCTCTGCCCCCGACTGCCTGTGGAGCCTGGGGGGGACAAGGGAGTAGAGTCGCACCATGGCATCACCGTGGGGCACAGCCCCTCTGGGACACCCATCCTGCCCTGCTGTGGGGCACAGCACCCTCCGGGACCACAGTCCTGCCCCCCTGTGTGGCACAGTTTCCGCCGGCACTCACCCTCCTTCCCTGCTGTGGGCCGCAGCCACTCCTGGGACCCATCCCACCCTGCTGTGGGGCACAGCCACCCCCAAGACCCCCGTCCCATCCCACCATGTGGCACAGCCACCTCCAGGCTGCCCCACTCCCTGCGTGCTGTGTGGCACAGCTGCCCCCAGGATGCCCATCCCGTGAGTCCCAGGTGCTCAGTGGGTCCCCTGTCCCGGGGGTCCCGCTGTGGGTCCCAGGTGCTCAGTGGGTCCCCGTTGCGCTCAGACTGCGGCCATGGTTTATTGTCCCACGCGCGCTACATCCTAGGCTGGCCCGGGCCCCCGGGCCCCCGGGGCAGTGCTGGCCCCACAGTGGGGGCAGCCAGGGGGCAGCTGGGGGTCTCAGGGGGCAGCCGGGGGTTCCGGGGCTGGGGCAGTGCCAGAGCTCCTCAGCTGGGGCTGACCTGGCTGGAGGACACGGAGGAGACCTCGGTGCGCTGGGCGGAGCTGGACATCTCAGAGTCATCCGTCATGGGCCGCCCGCACACCGTCTCCATGATGCAGGCGCGGAACTGCGGGGACGCACAGGTGAGACAGGGACACAGGACAGGGGACAGCTCAGCCTGGGGGTCCCGCTGCTCCTGTGTCCGCCCCTGGCACTGTCCTCACACTGCCTGATGCCACATTGGCCCCATCTCCTGTCCCTGGGGTTGTGGTACCAGCCCTGCAGGTGTCCCTGGATGTCCCTTATACCGCACACACCGCATCCCCAGGTGTCCCTGGTCCCTAGATGTCCTTGGGCACCCCTGCATGTCCCCTTTGCCTCACTGTCCTGGGGCATCTGCATCTCCTGTGTGTCCCCTTTGCCAGTGTGTCCTCCTCATCCGAGCGTCCTGAGGTGTCCCGTGGATGTCCCTGGGTGTTCCCCATGCTTGGGTCTCCCTGGGTGTCCCCGGTCCTCAGGTACCCTTGGGCACCCCTGGATGCCCCCATCACGTCGTGTCCCTGGGTGTGCCCTTTGCCCATGTGTCCAGGGTGTCCCCTCCCATGTGTCTGGGCTGTCCCTCTGTCCCCTGCCTGTGCGGGTGTCCCGGTGCYGCCAGTGTCACCTGTTTGTTCATGAAGCAGTAGATGATGGGGTTGTAGACGCAGGCGCTCTTGGAGAAGAAGGCAGGGACGGTGACGAGGCGCAGGTCGAGGCCGTGGTCGCGGTTGTTCACCATGTACATGGCCAGCGCCGCGTAAGGGACGTAGCACAGGCAGAAGGACCCGACCATGACCACGACCATGCGCGACACCTCCCGCTCTGCCTTCTGTGTTGTGGCCGACTCCTGCTGCTGTGCTGCCACCTGCGCCGGGGATGGGGGCACCTCGGGCCTGCCCGTGCTGCTGGACCCCTGCCCCCCCCGGCCACCTGCCCAGGCTCCTGACACCCTGCCCAGTCCCCTGCCCAGCGCCCTGACCCCCTGCCCCCCCCGCCCATACTCCTGCCTGTGCTCCTGCCCAACCTTCTATCCAAGCAGCCTCCCCTTCCTTCCTTCCTTCCTTCCTTCCTTCCTTCCTTCCTTCCTTCCTTCCTTCCTTCCTTCCTCCTTCCAATTCTCCCTCCTTCCATCTCTTCATCCCTCCAGTCACCTCTCCCTCCCTCCTACCCCTCATCCTGCCCTCCCTCCCCCCTTCCAGTCAATTCTCCATCCCTCCATCTCTCCTTCTCTCCCTCCGTCCCTCCCTCCTGCCCCCCAGCCCATCACCCTCCATTCCCGCCCCAGTGCCCCCACGCCCCTGTGCCCCCGGGACTCACGGCCCGCAGGGCGCTGAGCAGCTGGGAGTAGGAGAAGATGATGAGGGAGAGAGGGACGATGAAGCAGAAGATGAAGAGGAACCAGGTGTAGTACTCGCTCTTGTACTTGGTGCCCACCGTGTACCAGTCGGGGCCACAGGAGCACTGCAGCCCCTCGGGGACATACCTGTGGCACCTGCGCTCAGCCCCTGCTCCGCACCATGTGACACCCCCTGCTATCCCCACGGCACCCCTGTGGAACTGCTGGGTGTCTCAGCAGCCACCTGGCACCCCTGTGGCACCCTTATATTATCCCCACAGCACCCCATGGCACTTGTGGTGTCTCAAGCACTCCCGTGGTACCCCCGTGGCACTGCTGGGTGTCCCAGCAGCCGCCTGGCCCCACTGCGGCACCCCCACAGTAGCCCCATGAGCCTCACTTGCCCCTTCTGGAGCTGTTCCGCGCCCTGCCCACCCCGTGCTCCCCCTGCCCCCGTGTCCCTACCTGCTCCAGCCGAGGAAGGGGGGGATGGCGACGCTGATGCCGATGACCCAGGTGGCTGCCACGACCAGCAGCGCATGGCGGGAGCTGAAGCGGAAGTTGCCGAAGGGTTTGCAGATGACGATGTAGCGCTCGAAGGCCAGGAAGGCCAAGGACCACCCTGTCACCAGCCCTGGGGGGACATGGCCACTGGCCTCATGCACTGCCCACGACCACCGTGCCCACCAGGGTGATGGGTCACCCCAAGTCCCCAGCAGAATGTAGTGATCACCCCTACCTTCGGCTCCACCAGTCCCCAGTGGTCACCCCAACTCCTATACCCCACCAGACTACAGTGGTCAACTCCTAAAGGCCCAGAAGGTCACCCCAATGCCTGCACCCCAGCAGCCTGTGGTGGTCACTCCAACTCCTCCAGCCTCAGTAGAATGTGGTGGTCAACAATACCCTGAGCCCCACTGGTGGTCACCCCAAATCCTCCAGCCCCATCAGCCTGCGATGGTGACCCCAGCTCCCACAGCCCCAGGAGATCACAGTGGTCACCTCTGGCCTCCAGTGCCCCCTGCAGCCCCCCCGTACCTCCGGTGGCCCCCGCGAAGCCCTCCAAGGCACACATGTGCTTCCCGAAGACGAAGTATCCCTGGGCGCTGGAGACGAAGACGGTGAAGACGCTGAAGATGCAGCACAGGAAGCCGCTGAAGGAGATGTTCACCAGGATGTAGTTGAGCGGCTGCCGCAGCTTCTTGTACTTGACGGTGACGATGAGGACGATGGCGTTCAGGGGGGTGCCCACCACGAACACCACGCCCATGAAGATGGTCTGCAGGTAGAAGGCCCACATGGGCGCGATGTGGTACTGGGGCCCATCCCAGGGCCCCACCGAGGACTGGTTCTTGAACAGGTAGAACTCGTCCTCGTCCATGGTGGCGGTGGGGGGGGGGGGGCGCCTGCCCCCCTGATATACCCTGCGCCCCCAAAGCCGCTTAGGGGGGATCAGGGCTCAGCACGGCCAAACTTGGGGATTAGGGTGGGCTAAACCGGGCTCAGCGCCTAATCGGCCCCCTGAGCCGGGTCGAGCCGATTGCCGGGGCTCTGAGGGATTTCGGGGGGGGCGGAAGGGCTCCCCCCCACACCTGGGTGTGGGGAGGGTCCCCAGGGGTCTCCAAGCTCAATCCTGCTCCTCCTGGGGTGTTCAGGTGCCCCCAAGTGTCCCCAAGCTCAATCCTGGTCCCACCAGGATGGCCAGGGGTCCCTAACCTTAGTTCTGGTTCCACCACGGTCTCAGTGTTCCCCAGGGGTCCCCAATCTCAGTCCTGCTCCCCCTGGTATGGCCACGTGTCCCCAGGTATCCCCGGAGGTCCCCAGGTGTCTCTGACCTCGATCCCACTCCCCCAGGGTTGCCCAGGCCTGGATTCCTTGGGAAGAACTTGGAGTTTCCCTCATGAGGTCACCCCCTGCCCACCCAGAACCCCAGGGCGCCCCTGCCAAGTGTCTTCCCCTTCAAGCAATTGTCCCTTGTCCTGGGCTTGGGGGGACCAGGAGCCCTGTGCTGGGGGCTTGCAGGTGAGGTGGGGAGAGTCGGGGGGTGTCAAGGGGTGGAGGGGAAGACTGGGGAGGGCACTGCTTGAGGGGGAGTGTCTTAGAGGGGGTGTTCATTTTGGGGGTGCAGTGCTGGGCGGTCATGGATGCGGGGTCACTTTGGAGATGTGCTGCTGGGACTTGAATCCCAGAACACTCCCAGTGTTTCCTGTCCACCCCGTCCCCCCTCCTGCCCTCCCCCAGCCGGTGGGACCCCCGGGGGGCAGGAAGGATGAGCAGAAGCTGCTTAGGGGGGGATTACAGGCGCTGGGGCCCCCCCGGGCTGGGGGTGCCTATAAAGGCCGGTGCAGGGGCCGGGCTGAGGCACCCTGGGACCCCCGTGGGAGGCAGAGCTCAGGCAGGGGTGGGGATGCCCCCGGGGGCAAGCTGTGCCCCTGGGGAGTGTGTGTGGGGTGCCCACCTTGGGGGATGCCCTGGGGCACCCCTGGGGTTGTGTCCAATTCTGGGGCGGAGAAGGGCACAGGGAGGCTCAGGGAGGGGCCAGGGATGGGGCCAGGGGAGGGACAGGGCGATTGGTTGGGCTGAACCCCGGCCCACATTTTACTGGGCAGTACTGGGCTGTACTGGGCCATACTGGATCATCCTGGTCTGTACTGTACTGGTTTGTTCTGTGTTGTGCTGAACTATACTGGTCTGTACTGTACTGGGCTGTACTGTATCCTACTGGGTTGTAATGGGCTGGACTGGACTGTACTGGGCTGTGCAGCACTGTATTGTGTCATGTGGTATTGTACTGGGCTGTACTGGGTCTGGTGACACTGCACCAGGATGTACTGGGCTGAACTGGGCCATAGTGGGCTGTACTGGGCTGTACTGCACCTGGTCAGCTCTGCTGGTGCTGTACTGCGCACCCCCAAGYGGGCATCCCCCAAACGGGTGCCACAGGGATGGTGATCCAGGGGACGGACACCCCACGAAGGGTCCCCCGCGTCCTCCCCGTGTGGCTGCCGTGTTCCCTGTGGGGCCACGGTCACTGGGGACACTGAGGCCACAGGGCTGGGGAGAGGGGACAGTGTGGGACGTGTGGTGGCTCTGGGGGCTCTGGGGGCTGCGGCAGAGCTGGGGCACGGTGGGGACACTCCAGTGCCAACCACAGGGACCCAGTGCCACRGGGCCACCCCACAAGTGGTGCAGCTCTGAGGGACCTGTGGGCAGTGGCCACGGTGGGATGGGCTGGTGGCCACCGTGTGCTGGGACCAGGGGGGGCTCTGGCCGGGTAAGTCCTGTGAAGAGCAGCTGAGGGAGCTGGGAAAGGGGCTCAGCCTGGAGAAAAGGAGGCTCCGGGGGGACCTTCTGGCTCTGCACAACTCCCTGACAGGAGGGGACAGCCAGGGGGGATCGGGCTCTGCTTCCAGGGAACAGGGACAGGAGGAGAAGGAACGGCCCCGAGCTGTGCCAGGGGAGGGACAGGTTGGGCATCAGAAGGAATTTTCTTCTGGAAAGGGTGGTCAGGCCTTGGAAGGGGCTGCCCAGGGAGGTTTGGAGTCCCCATCCCTGGAGGTGCCCAAGGAATTCCTGGACGTGGCACTCAGTGCTCTGGGCTGGGGACAAGGTGGGCACTGGGCACAGCTTGGACTCGATGAGCCGGGAGGGCTTTTCCAACCTTAATGAGTCTACGGTTCTGTGATTCTGGGATGGAGGCCATGGGGTGGGGAAGGGGCTCGGGGTGCAGTGGGGTGGTGCAGAGCAGCCGCTCCCCCCCCAGGCACAGCAGGTGGTGCTGAGTGTGTAGCTCCAGGGGCTGCAGCACCAGCACCACCAGGCCTGCCAGGACCCCCCAGCACCCACCGGCACCACCCTCCGGGACCCCCCCGCACTCACTGGCACTGGCACCACCAGACCCCCCAGCACCCACTGGTACTGGTACCATCACCAGCGCACGGACCCACGGCTCCCACAGCCCCCACAGCCCCCACAGCCCTCTGTCTATAGCCCCATGGCACCCATGGGACTCCCAGGGTGTGCGCCCTCCTGGATGTGGCCCCACACGTGTTCCTGCTGTTCCCTTGGCCACGTTCCCTGTGTCCCACTGTTCATGTACACCTCATTCCCCTGTCCCTTGGGGCCCCCAGCCCTGTCCCCGTTGTCCCCATGGCCACGTCGCCAGCATCCCCCTGTTCCCCTCTCTGTGCCCCTGTGCCCCCACGCTGCCGATAGTCCCCTCCCCAGGTCACCCCACCCTGAGCACCCCAAGTGCTTCCAACCTCAGTGCCCAGACGAGACCCAGAGCAGGGAACAAGGCGAGGAAACACGGACTCTGTGTGTCACCACAGGGGGCGGTGGCCCTGCCTGCTGTCCCCTCCCCAGGAGACACTGTCAGGCCCTTTGTCCCCTCATCGTGGCCTCCACCATCACCTTCCTCCCTCGGGCTCCGGGACCCCCTGCGAAGCATCCTGGCCCCCCTGACCCTCCGTGACCTGCCCCAGGAGCATTGTGAACCCCCATCCTGGACTACACTGACCCCCCCCCCCAGAGCACTCCAACCACCCAGACCCCTGGACCATGCTCAACCTCCCCAAACATCCTGACGCCCACCTTCTGGACTGCCCTGACTGACCCGGACCGCCTCGAACCACCCCAAACAATCCACTTGCTCCCCCTCCTACACCTGCTGTGGGTTTGGGGGTCCCGAGGGGGTGGGTGCCATCCCTGCCGCTTTTTGCCCACGCCCCCGTTGCGTGCCCCCCCCGCCCTCTCCTCCGGGGTATTTTGGGTGCCGGTGTGTTGGGGGTGCCCCCCCATCGCGTGCCCCCCCGGGTATTTTGGGTGCTGGTGCGTGGCTCTGACTCGGCGGGTTATTTTTAGGTGTTGGCGCAGGCGCCACCGCGTCACCCCCCCCCACGTCACCCCCCCACGTCACCCCCCTCTCACCCGTTGTCACCTCGGGGTGCACCCGCACCGCCCCACCCGCGCTGGAAGCTTCCAGGGCAGGCACCGGAACTGGGGAGAACACGATACTCCCCAAATTACCCCCCCCCAAAGGACTCAGATCTGGGTCACCCAAGTGTCCCCCCCGCCCCTCCCAAGGGTGTCGAGGAGGCCTCGGGTGTCCGGGGTGGGTGGGGACACGAGAGAGATTCGGCGGGCAGTGGGGTTCGGGGGTCATCCCCAAATATGACCGAACCCCCTCCCCAGGCATGTGGCACCGAGATGGGGAAACTGAGGCACGGCCGGGGGCACCCACGGCTGGAGTCACCGGGGCAGGGGGGCGGAACTGTGGGGTTGGGGGGTCCCGGTGGGTTTCCTCGGAGAGGGATCCCGGGAGGGTTTGTGGGATCTCAGTTGTGCTTCTGGGGGCAGGGGGAGAGTTTTTATGTGAGTCTTTGGAGAGTTCCCAAGTGGGAGAGGCGGAGTGAGGGGATCCCGAATAAGTCTGGGAGGCGTCTTTGTGAGGGGTTTTGGGGTGCATTGTGCTGCCAGGAGGCTGCAGTATTGGGGTCCTGTGGTGTCGGCGTGCTGGGTGTTGGGTATTGGGGTGTCGAGGTTCCTGGCGTGTTGGGGTGCTGGGTGAAGGATATGGGGTGCTGGGATCCAGGTATTGGGGTGTCAGGGTTTTGGGGTGTTGGGGAATCGGGCTGCTGGGGTATTGGGGTGTCCAGCTGGAAAAGGTATTGAGGTGCCAGGGTATTGGGGTGCCCAGAGTGCTGGGAGTCAGGGTCCCCGGCGTGCTGGGATTTTGGGGTGCTGTGGTGTTGGGGTATCAAGGTACAGGTGTATCAGGATAATGGGGTGCCTGGGCTATACGGTGTTGAGGTTTTGGGGTGTCAAAGTTTCAGGTATTTGGGATTTTTCGGGTTGGATTTTGGAGTTTGGGAGTGCCGAGACTTTGGGGTTCCAGGGGTTTGGGGGCGCGGGGGGTTTTGGGGTACTGGAATTTCGGGGGTGTCTGGGTGCCAGGATTTGGGTTACCGGTGTTTCAGCGTAGGAGGGCTGGGGCACTTGAGGGCCGAGGTTTGGTGGCCGAAGTTTTGGGGCGTCAGTGGTTCAGCTTGCAAAGGTTGGGGGTGCCAATGTCTAGGGGCGGGGAGTGGTGAGGTGCCAGAGTTTGGGAGTTTGTGGCGCCGGGCTTTAGGGGATTTTGAGAGTTTTGGGGTGTTGGGGTGTCAGTGTTTGGGGGTTTGTGGGTGCCGGCGTTTTGGGGTGTTGGTTTTTGTCAGTGTCGGTGTTCGGGTGTGCCGGTGTTGGGCTCACTGAGGTTTTTGTGATTTCGGGGTGTGGATGTCTGGGGGTTTGTGGGTGCCAGCTTTTTGGAGTGTCAGTATTTGGGAGTCTCGGTGTTTGGGCATGCCAGTGTTTGAGGTTGCCGAGGTTTTGGGGGTATCGGGGGTTTAGGGGTGCTGATCTCTCTGTGTCTGTGGGTGTTTCAGAACTGCCGGGGTTTGGGGGTTTCGGGGGGTGCCGAGGTCCGGGGGTCCGGGGGCTGCTGGGATCCGGGGTTTTGGGAGATGCCGGATTCCGGGGTCCGGGACTTTGAGGATGCCGGAGTGCGAGGTTTGAGGGGTACCAGAGTCCGGGGGTCCGGGGTTTTGGGAGTGCCGGGTGCGAGGTTTGGGAGGTGGCGGAGTCCAGGGGTCGGAGGTCTGGGGAGTGCTGAAGTCCGGGGGTTTTGAGGGTGCCGGTGTCTGGGGGTCCGGGTCTGAGGCAGGGACTATAAATAGCGACGGCCGGGCCCCCCACCCCCCGGCCGGTCGGGCGGTCTGTCCGTCCCTCCTGGTCGGTCCCTCCCTCCCCGGGACGGGGCGGGCCGGGCCGGGGCAGCCCTTAAAGCCGCCACCGCCCCCGGCCCCGCCACTTGCCGCCGTCGCCCCCGGCCCGGGAACCCTCCGGGAACGCATCGGGAACACACGGAACCCCACCGCGAACCGCCGCTCCGGGAACTCATCGGGAACCGATCCCGGGAACCCACCGGACCCCCCAATCCCTTCGGGACCCGCTGCTCCGCTCCGGGAACCGCCGGGAACCCACCCCACCACCGAGAACTTGCACCGGGACAGACCCAGGACACCAGCCCGCGGCTCCCGGACTGAGTCCGGGAATTGGGACCCCTATCCGGGACACCGGCACCGAGCCGCGAACCCTTCTCGGGACACCGGGACTGAGCTGGGACCCCGTCCGCAGGCACCCGCTCTGACCCCGGGAACCGGGACCCCCCCCTCCCCCCCCGAGCACCGGGACTGACGGCGGACGCCGTCTCCCAGCGCCGGGAATTGGGACCCCACCCAGGATACCGACACTCACCCGGACCCCCACCCAGGACACTGGGACTGACTCAGCACCGGGACCCCACAGTGGGCACCAGCCTCTACCCAGGGCCCCCACCCGGGACACCAGCTCTGATCCAGGACACCATCCCCGAGCACCGGCTTTGCCACCGGGACCCAGGACCCCCACGCCGGGCACCCACGTTTACCCAGGACCCTCACCCAGGACACCGGCACTGATTGGGGACCCACACCCAGGATAGCAGGATTCCTTCAGGACGCTGGGACTGACCCAGGACCCCCCCCAGGCACTGGGAGTGACCCAGGACTCCCCACCACCACCACCCAGCACCCCCCCCGCCCACCGAGGACCCCCCAGTCCCTCCAGGATGAACTCCACGTTCGAGGCGGCGCCGGGCGAGGACCCCGAGGAGCTCCCAGCCACCGAGAAGGACCTCGCCGAGGACGCGCCCTGGAAGAAGATCCAGCAGAACACGTTCACGCGCTGGTGCAATGAGCACCTCAAGTGTGTGCAGAAGCGCATCGTGGACCTGCAGCGCGACCTGAGCGACGGGCTGCGCCTCATCGCGCTGCTCGAGGTGCTCAGCCAGAAGAAGATGGGGCGCAAGCACCACCCGCGCCCCAACTTCCGCCAGATGAAGCTGGAGAACGTCTCGGTGGCCCTCGAGTTCCTGGAGCGGGAGCACATCAAGCTCGTGTCCATCGGTGGGTGTGCAACGGGCATGCGGGGGGGGCAGTGTCCATGGGCGGGTGTGGAAGGGGTGCGTGGGGGGAAAAGGCGAGTGTGCCCGAGGGTGGAAGAGGAGTGGGAATAGTGAGTGTGCAAAGGCAGAGGCAGTGGTGATGGAGGAGTGAGGATGGGGCTGGGGATGAGTGTGCAAGGGTGGGTGTGATGGACAAATGAGAATGGGAGATGAGTGTGCAAAGGCGGGGTGCTGGAGGAGTTGGAATGGAGGGTGAGTGTGTGTAAGGGCAGGAGCAGGGGTGGCGGAGTGGGAATAGGGTGACTGTGAGAAAGGAGGAGTGAGGATGGGGCTGGGGATGAGTGTGCAAGGGCAAGGCCAATGGACACATGAGAATGAGGAATGAGTGTGCAAGCGTGGGGTGATGGAGGGATGGGAAGTGGAGGGTGAGTGTGCAAGGGCCTGGGTGGACTAGTGAGGATGGGGATGAGTGTGTTAGGAGAGGTGATGGATGAGTGTGAATAGGATGAGAGTGCAAGGGTGGGGGAGATGGAGGAGTGGGAGTGAAGAATGAGTGTGCAAGGGGCATGATGGACAAGTGAGGATGGGCCCGTGGGTGAGTGTGCAAGAGGGGGGTGATGGATGAATGGGAACGGAGGATGAGTGTGCAAGAGGTGGGGTGGTGGACAGATGAGAATGGGGATGAATGTGTAAGGGGAGGGGTGACAGAGGAGCAGGAGTGGGAGGAGTGTGCAAGAGCAGCGGGGGAATGGGAATGGAGGAGGGGTGTGCAAGGCTGGAGGCAGCGGCGGGGCCGGGGCCGGGCGTGCAGGGGGTGACCGTGCAGGGGGCGGGCGTGCAGGGGCCGCGCGGGGCCGGGGGGGTCCGGCCGTGGCGCGGGGGCCGCGCGGGGGGGGCTGAGCTCACGCCTGGCGCGGGGCCGCGCGCGCTGAGCTCACGCGCGGGGGGGCGCGGGCCCCTCGCGCGCTCGCTCCCCCCCCCCCGCGCGGGGCCCCAGCGCCCACCCCCACCCGACAGCTGCAGGGTGACCCCCCCGGCACGGCGGGAGGGCTCGCACCCCCCCCCGCACACGCGTTCGCGCACAGCCCCCCTGCACACCCAGAGCCCCTCCCGCGGTGCCATCTCCCCCTCCTCACGCGTGCCTTTGCCCCCTCCCGGGACCCCCCCAGATGTGACCCCAAGTTTTGGGGACGCCCCAGGTGTTGCCCCCCCCCGGGAGGGGTTTCTCCCACACCTCCCCCGTTTCCTCCCCGAAACGCGATCGCTCGTGGGGGGAAGGAGGGAAGGAAGGGGGCGGGGGGGGAGGAGGGAGCGGGGGAGGCTCCGCTCCGCAGGGCGATGGGGGATGGATCGGGATGCCTCAGGACCCCCTGCCCCCGCAGCCGTCCCCTGCCTCAGTTTCCCCATCCTGGCACTCCAGGAATCCCTGGGGGAGCCCAGAGGTGAGGGAGTCACCTCAGGGTGTTCGCTTGGGGACCCCTCGGGTGCTGCCATGGTTGTGCCCCCACCAGGCACTGCCCGGTGGGCTATTGGAGTCCCCTGCAGGGTGTGGGGTCCTCGAGGGACACAGGGGGCAGTGTCGTGAGGTGTCAGGGTATCCCCGGGCTTGTAACAGGCACCCTTCCTTTGCCCCGGGGTGTCGCGGTGTTCCCAGGCGGCTGTCGGGGTTCAGGCCCCTCTTTCTGTGACCGGGAGTGTCCCCAGGCAGGTGTTGGGGTGCAGGGCCCCGTGGCAGTGCCGTGGGGTGTTGGGCTGCCCCGAGACGAGTGTCGGGGTCCGCCCCGTGGTGCCGCGGGATGTCGGGGTGTCAGGGGTCCCTGTGGTGGTGCTGTGGGGTTTCGGGGTGCCCCCAGGCGGGTCCTGTAGGGTGTTGGGTTCAGCCCTCCCTTTTCCCCCCTCGCCGCCGCAGACGGCGGGGCCGGGACGCTGAAGCTGATCCCGGGGGTCGGGGCTGTCGGGGTGCGGGGATCCCCTGGCAGGTCCCACAGGATGTCGGGGTGCCCCGGGGGTCTTGTGGAGTGTAGGGGTCTGTGGGATGTCGAGGTGCCCCTGGCGGGTCCCGCAGGATGTCGGGGTGCCTCGGGAGGAGTCCCGAGGGATGTCGGAGTTCAGTCCCGCCGTTTTCCCCCTGCAGACAGCAAGGCGATCGTGGATGGGAACCTGAAGCTGATCCTGGGGCTAATCTGGACCCTCATCCTGCACTATTCCATCTCGATGCCGATGTGGGAGGAGGAGGACGACGACGAAGGCCGCCGCCAGACCCCCAAGCAGCGGCTGCTGGGCTGGATCCAGAACAAGGTGCCGCAGCTGCCCATCACCAACTTCAATCGCGACTGGCGCGACGGGAAAGCGCTGGGAGCGCTGGTGGACAACTGCGCCCCGGGTGAGGAGCGGGGCGGGGGCCACGGGGGGCACGGGAGGGACAAATGGGGGGGAAAACTGCGCCCCCAGTGAGGGGAGGGCGGCAGGGGCTGGGGTCAGGACAGGGGCAACTGCCCCTCTGGCTGCTGTCAGGGGTATGGGGGGTGGGGGGTCCGGGCTGGCTCTGGTGGGGGGCACTGGTGCAGATGTTGGGGGGCACTAGACGCAAAACGGAGGAGGTGCGGGATGGGGGGGCAGGAGGGGGGTCAGGATGGGGGTGCCCTCCTGACCCTCCCATCCCCCCCAGGCCTGTGCCCAGACTGGGAGAAGTGGGACCCCAACGAGCCAGTGCAGAATGCCCGGGAGGCCATGCAGCAGGCGGACGACTGGCTGGGAGTCCCCCAGGTATGGGGCATGATGGGGGGTGTGGGGGACACTGGTACAGGGCATGTGGGGGCACTGGGACTCCCCCAGGTACAGAGTGCAGGGGAGGAGCCCGGGGGGGCACTGGGAGAGGACACTGGGAGTGAAGGGGTGTGTCTGGGGGGGTGTCCTTGGCGATCCACAGGGGTCTCTGGGCATTTGGGGTACCCCTGGGCGCCTGTGGGTGCGGTGTGGGGGGTACGTGTGTGGGGATTCCTCAGCAGGGCGGGGAGGGTCTGATGGGTGTTGGGGGTGCCCCTTCTGGTGGGGGGTGCATGGTGGGAGAGTTTCCCAGCGGGGTCCCCCTGGGAGGGGGCTGCTGGGAGGGTTTGACGGGTGTTGGATTTCCCCCCCAGGTGATCGCCCCTGAGGAGATCGTGGACCCCAACGTGGATGAGCACTCGGTGATGACGTACCTGTCCCAGTTCCCCAAGGCCAAGCTCCGGCCGGGGGCCCCCCTGCGCCCCCGCCCCCCCCAGCCCGGCCGTGCACGCGCCTACGGGCCTGGTACGGGGGGCCGGGGGGCTCGGGGGGCCAGGGGGTGGCTGGAGTCCCAGAACAGGGGGGCATGGGCGGGTGTGGAGGTTTGCGGGGGCACCAGGAGGCTGGGGACCTGGCACAGGTGGGACATGGGGCATGGGTCCCACACAGGGAGAGCTCAGGGGCACATGGGGACCAGCACCGGGGGGACATGGGGAGGGGTACTAGGTGGGGGATGGGGGGGGCTCAGGAGCCCAGCACAAGAGAGTACCTGGGGACCATGGGCTGTCAGGGTATGAGGGTGACCTACAGGCCACCCCCAAGCCCAGGGACTCCTCTCCAAACCTGGGGTGTCACCTGCACCCAGGGACACCTGAAGGAAACACCAGAGTCTCCACCCCCCACCGAGGGTTCCGTAAGAGTTGTGCCATGCCCAGGGACCCCTCAAAGTCCCCCCAGCCTCACCCCCCATACCCAGGAGACCCCCATTGACACTCCAGTCCCTCTTGCTATCACCAAGGACAACCTGGGGGTCCCAAGTCCTGGGAACTGGGGGGGTGCTGTGGGGTTGTGGGGTACTGGGGCCCCCCTGACTTCTCCCACCTTGCAGGCATCGAGCCACAGGGGAACGTGGTGCTGCGCCCGGCCCAGTTCACGGTTGAGACCCTCGAGGCGGGGACGGGCGAGGTCCTGGTCTATGTCGAGGACCCCGAGGGACACACGGAGGAGGTACAGGGGACCCCGACCCACCTCAGGGGCCTCCCCCCCAGTCTCCCTCTCTGGGAGACCTTCTCAGGGCCCCAGCTCTGTGTCACCTCCTTTCCCCGGTTTTGGGGTCTCTTCCCACCCCAGGCTAAGGTGGTGCCCAACAATGACAAGAAGAGAACGTACAGTGTCACCTACATCCCCAAGGTCGGGGGGCTGCACAAGGTGAGCCGCGTGGCGACCCCCCCATGGTGACCCCTCTGTGACATTCCCTTGCTACCCTCCCTGCAGCACTCCCCCGATAACCCCACAGCACCCCCCTGCGACGCCCTCCGTGACACGCTCGCCCCGACGCTGCCCCGTGTCTCAGTGGTGGCTGCCCCTCCCATGGCCCCCCCCAATGGGCATGGCAGACACCTGGCGCGGTGGGGTTTGTGGGTCCCTTTGGGGTCCCCTGGGGATGGCACTGGGTGGCCCTGGGGTGCCCCAATAGGGTCCCTGGGGTTGGGGGTGCAAGAGAGGGTCCCTGGGGTGCCACACTGAAGTCCTAGGGGTAGGTGTTGTAATGAGGGGGCCCTGGAGTGTCCCATTGGGGCTCCGGGGGGTCCAGTGCATTAGGGTCCCTGGGGGGGGGGACAATAGGGAGTCCTGGAGGGGCAGTCACTGCCGGGGGATCCTCTTCAGGGTGTCATCCTGGGGGTCTCTGTGATGTCCCACATGCTGTCTCCATGGAGGGGTCCATGGGGGGGTCCCTGAGGTGTGGTGTGGCCATGGCCCCCTGACCTCCTTGACACCCTTGTGCTCCCCAGGTGACGGTGCTGTTTGCGGGGCAGAACATCGATGGGAGCCCCTTTGGGGTGACTGTGGGCATGGCCCTGGGCGACGCCAGCAAGGTGACAGCACGTGGCCCCGGCCTGGAGCCCGTGGGCAACGTGGCCAACAAGGCCACCTACTTCGATATCTACACTGCAGGTGGGGGCACAGAGGGGCTGAGGGTCTCTGGGGACATGTCCTTGTCATGGTGCTGCCATGGCATGGCCAGGTGGCTCTGGGGACGTGTCTTCACGGTGGCATGGCTGTGGCATGACCCAGAGACTGTGGGGACATGTTCTTGTGGTGGTGTGGCTGTGATGACTTGGTGGCCCTGAGGTCCTGTCCTCGTGATGACATGTGCCATGGGGTGGCCTGGTGGCTCTGGGGATGTGTCCTTGGGGTGGCAGGGCCATGGCATGACCATGGCTTGACCTCGTGGTGGCTCAGGGACATGTTCTTCTCATTCCAGGGCCATGGCACGGCCAGGTGGCTCTGGGGTCGTGTCCTCACGCTGGCCTGGCCATGGCATGAWTCGGTGACTCTGGGGCCACGCCTTCATGGTGCCATGGCCATGGGTTGGTCTTGTAGCTGTGGGGATGTGTCCTCATGGTGGCAGGGCCATGCCATGGCAAGTGGCACCAAGACTGTGTTCTTCTTGTGCCGCAGCCATGGGATGGTCTGGTGGCYGTGGGGCCACGTGCTCAGGGTGACAGGGCCATGTCATGGCTGGGTGGCTCTGGGGACATGTCCTTGTGGTGACCTGGCCATCTGATGACCTGGTGGCTCCCCATGGTGGCCTGGCCATGGCACTGAGCCTGTGTCCCGCTGGTGACAGGAGCTGGCCCAGGCGACGTGGGGGTGGTGATTACGGACCCGCAGGGCCGGCGGGACACAGTGGAGGTGATGCTGGAGGACAAAGGGGACAATGTGTTCCGCTGCACCTACCGGCCCGTCCTCGAGGGGCCACACACCATCTGTGTCACCTACGCGGGCACCCAGATCCCCAGGAGCCCCTTCACTGTCAACGTGGCTGAAGGTGAGACCCCCTCCCGGGTCCCCACGTGGCTCTACAGTCCACATTTGTGACCACTGTAGCTAATGACACCCATCAGTGGCCCCATGTCACGCAGCGGTGACTGCTGTGGCTCCATGGCACCTACGGGTGACCACAGTGGCCCCAAGGCACCCAGTGGTGACCACAGTGGCCCATGACACCAGTAAGTGACCATGGGTGTACCCATGGTCCCCTCACACTCCCCAGGGTGTCACTCTGGCAGCCCTGTCCCCAGGGTGTTCCTGTCGCGCCCATCAGTCCCAGGGTATCCCCAGGGGTTCCTTATGCCCCTGAGGACCCCATGGCACTCCCCTGTCCCCAGGGTGTCCCCATTGGCCCCTCCCAGCCCTGGGGACCCCACAGAATCCCCCTGTCCCCAGGGCATCCCCAAGGTGTCCCCATGGGGACACCTCCCAGCCCTGGGGACACCCCACCCCTTCCTGGTCCCCCCAGTACCCGGTGGGTGCTGGTGGGTGCTAATGGGAGTTCCCAGCCTGCACCCCCTCGGCAGTCCGGGCCACGGGCCGGGGGCTGCAGCCACGGGGGGTCCGAGTGCAGGACGTGGCTGACTTCAAGGTCCTGACACGGGGCGCGGGCAGTGGGGACCTGCGGGTGACAGTGCGGGGACCAGGTATGTGTCACTGCGGGGAGCATGGCGGGGGCGGATGGTTGGGGGGCGCCATGGGGTTGGCCATGGGGTGTCCATGGGTGGGGGTCCCATTGGGGCGCCCATGGGGTGGATGGGTGGGTGGGGGATCCCCATGGAGGGAGGGATATGGATGGGGGACACCGTGGGGGTGGCTGTGGGGGGGTGGGTGTGTGGGCGGGGATCCCGTGGGGGCGTCCATGGGATGGTTGGGGGACATCCTGGGGTTGACCGGCGGGGAGGGGCACCATGGGAGGTGCATGGTTGGGGGCTGCCCCTGGGGTGGGTGCCCCCTCTGAAACCTCTCCCTCAGGGGGCACGGAGGAGCCAGTGACGGTGCGGGACGTCGGCGATGGCGTCTACGAGTGCGAGTACCTGCCCCGGGTGCCCGGCACCTACCAGGTGTCCATCACCTGGGGGGGCTACGCCATCCCCCGCAGGTCAGTGCCAGGCGCAGGGGTCCCGGCAGGGGGAAGGTGAGGGGCGTGGGTTGTGGGGTGGGGGGAGGTACAAACGCTGCCTCTCACTGCCCCTCCAGCCCCTCAGCCCACTCGAGATGCAGATGTCCCCCTGGGGGTGGGGTGTTTTGGRGGATGTGAGGAGGGGTGTGTGGGGGTACAAGCACACCTTCATCCCCTCCAGCCTATTTGAGGTGCAGGTGTTCCTCCAGGGGTGAGGGATGTTTAGAGGGGCTAGGGGGTGAAGGTGTGGTATAGCCCCCTTCCCGCCATTCCCCCCAGCCCATTCAAGGTGCAGGTGTGTGAGGGGGTGGGGGGTGTACAGGTGTGTTACAGCCCCCCCCTCACACCTACCTGTCCCCCCCAGCCCGTTTGAAGTGCAGGTGTCCCCCCAGCCAGGGGCACAAAAGGTCCGGGCCTGGGGGCCGGGGCTCGAGGGCGGGGTCGTGGGGCGCCCCGCAGACTTCGTGGTTGAGGCCGTCGGCACCGAAGTGGGGACCCTTGGTGAGCCAGGGGGGATATGGAGGTGGGGGGCACTGTGGTGGGGATGTGGGGACAGGGTGGGGGGCAGTGTGGTGGACACATGGGAACAGGGTGCAGAGTGATGTGGTTGGGACAAGGGCATGATTGGGTGACACCCTTTTGGGGACATGAGAACAGAATGGGGTGCACTATGGGGGGATGTGGTACTGTGAGGGGTGTCACTGTGGTGGGGACAAGGGCATGGAGTGGGTGAAACCCTGCTGGGGGCATGGGGACAGGCTGGAGGACAGGCACCAAGGTGGGGTCCCCCACCGCTGTGGTGACCCAGGCACGCAGAGGTGGGGACATGGGGCAGGTGGGGGGTGGCCCCAGGGGGGTTGTGGGGACATGGGTGGTGCCACCCTGGGGACATGGTCACAGAGAGGGGACAATGATGGGGTGGGAGTCCCCTCTGTGGGGACATAAAGGCATGTTGAGTGTCACCCTGCTGGGGGCATGGGCACAGAGGGGTGGCGCATGGGGGGGACAAGGACGAGGTCTGGGAGTCCTGGCGTGGGCACAGGGTGATGGTGGCTGTGGTGCCCCCAGGGTTCTCCATCGAGGGCCCATCCCAGGCGCGCATCGAGTGTGACGACAAGGGCGACGGCTCGTGCGATGTGCGGTACTGGCCCACGGAGCCGGGGCTCTACGCCGTGCACGTGGTGTGTGACGATGAGGACATCCGGGACAGCCCTTTCATGGCCGACATCCGCCCCGCTCCCCCTGACTCCTGGCCCGACAAGGTGCTGTGACCCACGGCGACCCGCAGATCCCTGTTGTGCCCCATAGTGCCCTGCTGTGTCACACTGCACCCCATTACACCTCACCCGTGGGTGCCAGGGGTGCCAGCACGCCCTTGGATCCCCCTAATCCCCCCTCTCCACAGGTGAAGGCCTTCGGGCCGGGGCTGGAACCCACTGGCTGCATCGTGGACCGCCCGGCCGAGTTCACCATTGACGCCCGTGGTGCCGGCAAGGGGCCCCTCAAGCTCTATGCACAGGTGGGAGCCGTAGGGGGCTGCTGGGTGGTCCTGGGGGCCTCTGGGTGGTGCTGGGTGCTGTTGGGTGACACTGGGTGGTGGTGAGCACCTTTGAGTACTGTTGGGTTCCATTTAGTTTTGTTGGGCTTCACTGGTGCCCTTGAGCACTACTGGGTGCTTTTGGGTGCCAGTGGGCACTGTTGGCTGCCCATGGGTGCTGTTGAATGCCACTGGGTGCCGTTGGATGTGATTGGGTGTTGTTGGGCACCACCGTGTGCCACTGAGTGCCACCGAGCACCTTCGGATGCCGTTGGGCACCACTGGGTGCCATTGGCCAACACTGAGTGCCATTGGCCAACACTGAGTGCTGCCGAGTCCCCTCAGCTCTCCCCCTGCTGCTCACAGGACGCCGAGGGCTTCCCCATCGACATCAAGGTGAAGGACAACGGCGACGGCACCTACCACTGCGTCTATGTCCCCACCAAGGCCATGAAGCACACGGTCATCGTCACCTGGGGGGGCGTCACCACCCCCAACAGCCCCTTCCGTGTGGGTGTCACGGGGTCCATGGGGTGCTGGGGTGGCTGTGGGGCTCCCAGGCGATGTAGGGACGGGGTGCTAGTCATGGAGGGTGTTGAGGTGCTAGATGTGGGGCAGGGGGGTCCCATGGGGAGGAGGGGCCAAGGTGGGGCTGGGGCCCCATGGGGTGATGTGGATGGAGACGGAGATCCCATGGGGTACTGGATGTGGGGATGGGGGTCCCAGCCCTATAGAGTGCTGGGGAGGGGTTGGGGGTCCCACGGAGTGATGGGGATGGGAGTCTGCAGGCCGGTGGGATGGATGCAGCGTGCCAGTGGCAGGGTTGGAGGTCCCAGCCCCATGGGGTGCCTGGCAAGGAGGGGTCCGTGCCCCTGCCCTGCAGGTGACACTGTGGGTCCACAGGTGAGCGTGGGTGAGGGCAGCCACCCCGGCAGGGTGAAGGTGCATGGGCCAGGTGTGGAGAAGACGGGGCTGAAGGCCAATGAACCCACCTACTTCACTGTGGACTGCAGCGAGGCCGGACAGGGTGGGTGCTGTGGTGGGGGGTGCCCTGGGAACCCTTCTCTGGGCATGAGGCCTGTGCCCTGCCACCCTGGGCCAGCACCCCTGGTCCTGGACCATTGCCACTGGTCCTGCTCCATCATCCCTTGATCAGGGGTCCTTCATTCTGGGCCCATCAGTTCTGGGCTTGGTTCTGCATCCCTGCCTGGTCCGACATCCCTGATCCTGCATCCCTGCTCCTGCTCCATTGTCCCTGCTCGTGGTCCAGGATTCCTGGGCCTGCATCCCTGTTCCTGTCCCTGCATCCCTTGTTGCTTATCTCTGATCCTGGTTCATCATCCCTGGCCCTGGTACATCGACCCTGATCCTGTCCATCATCCTCAGTCCTGGTCCAGCCCCCTGCCCCGTGTGCCCGGTTCCGTCCCTGGGTAGTGGGTGCCACTGACCCGGTCACCCCCACAGGTGATGTCAGCATTGGGATCAAGTGCGCCCCGGGGGTGGTGGGGCCACTGGAGGCTGACATCGACTTTGACATCATCAAGAACGACAACGACACCTTCACGGTCAAGTACACAGCACCGGGCGCGGGGCTCTACACCATCATGGTGCTCTTCGCTAACCAGGTGAGGGCTCCGGGGCTGCTTCACACCCCTGAGGGGCTGCCCCCCATCTCTGTGGGGTGGCCCCTGCCTCCAGGGGCCAGGTGGGGCTGGGGCTTCAACCCGTGGTGCCCCCGTGTTACTGTGCCCTCGTCTCGGTCCCCAGGAGATCCCCTCCAGCCCCTTCCGCATCAAGGTGGACCCATCCCACGACGCCAGCAAGGTCAAGGCCGAGGGACCTGGGCTCAGCCGGACAGGTGAGGGGCCAGGGGTGGTGGGGTGGGGATGGGGGATGTGGGGTGGCAGTGATGGGTGCTGTGGGGCAGGGACTGTTGAGTGCTGTGGGTCCTGCAGTGGCTGACAATGGAGTGCAGGGGTGGAGGTGGGGACCCCCACCCACTTCTGGGTGCCGTGGGGCAGGGAGTGTGGTTCCTGTGGGTGCTGTGGGTCCTGCAGTGACTTGACGATGTGATGCAGGGGTGGAAGTGGGGACCCCCACCCACTTCCGCGTGCAGACGCGGGGGGCGGGGAAGGCCCCCCTGGACGTGCGGTTTGTGGGGACGGGGCCTGGCCCAGCTGTTGCCGACTTCGAGGTCATCGACAATCACGACTATTCCTACACTGTCAAGTACACCCCGCTGCAGCAGGTGGGTGCTGGGGGCATCCTGACCGGGGGGGGGGGGGGCACCCTGACCCATGGGAACACCCCATGGAGGCACCTCAACCCATCTGGGCACCACAACCCATAGGGTCACCCCATGGGGCGATCCCTGACACATGAAAACACCCCAACCCATGGGATATCCAAGAGGGGCCCCCTCATTGACACCCCGTTCCCTGGGCACCCCCCCAGACAGCCCAGTGTACAGGGGCAGCCCCATGAGCACCCCCTCCCCACAGGCACCCCCATGAGCACCCCAACTCCTGGGCAACCCACCCGTATGAACACCCCCTATCCCTGTGCACACCCCCATGGGGCAGCTGCAGCATCACATGGGTGCACTGCCACCCCAGTGCACCCCCAGACTCACGGGTTCCCCTATCCCTGGGACTTTGCCCTCCCCAGCACCCATGGGTGACCTCCAGCCTCCCCCAGCCCCATGGCTGCCTGTCCCCTGGRACCCCCTTGGAACCCCCCAGCACCATCCTGTGGGTGTCTGCCCTCTGCCCCACGGCTGGGTGCTGTGTGGGGGTCCCCTGGAAGCACCCTGAAGTGGAGGTATTCCTGCAGGGCCCCCTGTCCGTGGTGGTCACCTATGGGGGGGACCCCATTCCCAAGAGCCCCTTCCCTGTCACCGTGGCCCCCCCCCTGCAGCTGGGCAAGGTCAAGGTGCAGGGGCTCAACAGCAGTGAGTGGGGGCACTGGAGGGCTGTGGGGGGGGACTGAGGGAGGGGAGCACCCTGGGTGTGGTGTACAGCAGGGGCGCGCCCTGGCAGGGACACTTGGGCATTGGGAGCATCCTGGGGGAAAAGACCCTGGAGGGGGCACCTGAGTGAGGGGGTCAGCCTGGGGGGGCACCCTGACTGTGGGGGCACTCTGGGCGAGGGCACACGTGGGTGTGGGCTTGAGCATGGGGTGGGGGCACATGAGGGCAGGGACACTGTGTGTAGGGGCACCTGAGTGGTGGGACACACCCTAGTTATGGTTATGGTTATGGTGTGCAGCATGCATGTGGGGGGGTTGGCCCTTAGGGTGGGTTGGGGGGCACCCTGGTAGGAGAGGTGTGGGACCACCTGTGCATGGGGGCAACCAGGATATGGGGGGCAGCCATGGAGGGGGGCATGGGGGGGACAACACACCCTGTGGAGTGATGATGCCCTGGATATGGGGGTGACAACCCCTGGGACAGACACACATGCACATACTCTCCCTGGATCTAGGGGACACATCTGAGTGTGGGGTCCCCCACGGGTCTGAGGGCACCCCGGGGTGCGGGGTGCCCCTCTGACTCTCCACTCCCTTGCAGAGGCGGAGGTGGGGCAGGTGCAGGAGTTCCAGGTGGAGGCACAGGGCGCGGGGGGCCAGGGGAACCTGGAGGTGAAGGTGACGGGCCCCTCGCGGCGCCCCGTGCCCTGCACTGTGGGGCCTGCGCCCCCCGGGGGCCCCCACCCCGTCACCTTCACGCCCCCCGAGGAGGGGCCCCACCGTGTCGAGGTCACCTACGACGGGCACCCGGTTCCGGGCAGCCCCTTCCCCGTGGAGGCGCTGCTGCCCCCCGACCCCTCCAAGGTGAGCATGGCACACACGTGTGCAATGGGGGCATGTGCGCCCCAAACCCTGTGCGGCCCTCTGCCCTCCTGGCCCCCACGGGCCGCTCACAAGCCCCACATTTAGCTATGCCCCCCTGACCCCCACGTGTTCCTGTGCGAGCAGGTAGTGGCCTCGGGGCTGGGGCTGCAGGGCAGCCACATGGGGGTTCCCTGACCCCCACCTTTGCCCGTGTCCCCCTTGACCCCCACATGTCTCTCTGCCCCCTTGACCCCCACCTGCCCCATGTCCCTCCTCCTGATCTCCACCTGTCCCTGCGCTTCCCCTGACCCCTATGTGTCCCTGTGCCTGCAGGTGGTGGCCTCGGGGCCGGGGCTGAAGGGCGGCCGTGTTGGGGTCCCGGCRCCCTTCTCCATTGCCACGCAGGGTGCGGGCAGTGGGGGACTGGGGCTGACGGTGGAGGGGCCCTGCGAGGCCAAGATCGAATGCCAGGACAATGGGGACGGCTCCTGCGCCGTGTCCTACCTGCCCACGGCGCCCGGAGAGTACCACATCAACATCCTCTTTGCCGGGCGCCACATCCCAGGCAGCCCCTTCACGGCCGCGGTCACGGCGCCCTTCGACCCGGCCAAAGTGACGGCATCGGGGCCGGGGCTGGAGCGTGGCCGTGCAGGCGAGGCGGCCGTCTTCTCCGTGGACTGCTCGCAGGCCGGCGAGGCCGAGCTCACCATCGAGATCCGCTCCGAGGCCGGCGCCAAGGCCGAGGTGCTGGTGCAGAACAACCGCGACGGCACCTACGCCATCACCTACACCCCGGCCTGTGCCGGCGCCTACACCATCACCATCAACTACGGCGGCCTCCCGGTCCCCAACTGCCCCGTGCGCGTCACTGTCGACCCGGCCATCGACACCAGCAGCGTCAAGGTCTACGGCAAAGGCGTGGAGCCGCGAGGTGAGGGGGCGGCCGTGCAGGGGCTGCTCACCATGGCGCCTCCTGCCCTTGGGTGGGAATCTCCTTCCCATGGGTACCTTCTACTCAAGGGCATCCCATCCCTGTGGGCATCTCTTCCTCCTGGGTATCCCCATGGACACCACCACAGGCATCTCCCCTCCATGAGCATCTCCATGGGCACCCCGTCCCTGTGTGTACCCCCTCTCCGTGGACATCCCCACTCACAGCCATCCCAACCCCATGGGTATCCCCACCCCTTGGGCTGCACTTCTCATGTTGGGGGGTCCCCTGGGTACCGCATGGACATCCCTCCATGGGCACCTCCTCCTTGCACGTTCAACCCCATAGCCATGGACACTCCTATGGTCACCATCCCCTCCGCATGGGTGCCCCATGGACACCCCTCCTCATGGGCACCCCTCTAATGGGGGCTCTCCTGGGCACCCCACAGGCATCTCTCCTCCCCCTGCCCCCCTTGCCCCCACACCCCCGACTACTCAGGGGTCCCTGTGGCTTTCCTCCCACTCACCCCTCTCATGGGGAGAAGTTCTGGGGGTACAGGGGATATGGGGTGGGACCCCAAGGGTGTTGCCGTTCCCTCCTGAACCCCCTGTGTGTGCTGAGGGGGCCGTGGGCTCTCAGGGGGTGCAGGAAGAGACCCCCAGGTGGGCTCTGGGCACCCCTTGACCCCCCTGTATCCCCCAGGGGTGCTGCGGGAGGTGGGCACTGAGTTCACGGTGGACGCACGGGCACTGGCCCCCACGGGGGGGCCCCATGTCCGGGCGCGGGTGCTGAACCCATCAGGGACCCCCATCGACACCTTCGTCACTGACCTCGGCGATGGCACCTACCGTGTGGAGTACACCCCCTTCGAGGAGGGTGAGGGACCCCCACAGCCCCCCTTGGAAACCCAGCACCCCCGGGGACCTCCAGACCCCCTTGAAGAACCCAGACACCCCCAGGGGACTCCCAAACCCCCAGGGACCCCCACCCCCCAGGGAACCCCAACACCCCCTGGGAACCTCCAGGGACCATGAGCTCCACCAGGGATTCTGCTCCCCCCCAGGATCCCTACACCCCCACAGGACCCCAAGTCCTGGCCAGGCATCCTCCATTCCTCATGAGGGACCTCCAGAGAGGGACCTTCCCATACCATGTCCAAGTGGGGACCCCCTTCAATTCCCCCTGGATCCCCAGAACCAGGAACCCCCAAGCCCCCGAGACACCCCCAAATCCCAACCAGGGACTCCCAACCTCCCGCCAAAACCACATTGAGGGATTCCCAAAGCCCCCAAGACCTTCCAAACCCCACCTAGGGACCCCCAATTTCCCTGAGAAGCCCCAAAACTCCTTAAGAACCCTCTCAAACCCCACCAAGGGACCCCTAACCTCCCCCCAAGCTCCACCTAGGGACCCCCAATCTCTGCTCAAGCCCCCTAAGATGCCCCAAAACCCCATCCAGGGACACACAAATCCCCTGAGAGTCCCTACCTGCCCCCAGAGACCCCTTGTGCCCTCTCCACGCACAGTGTGTGATGGTGTCCCTGTCGCAGGGCTGCACCGGGTGGAGGTGACATATGATGATGTGGCGGTCCCGAAGAGCCCGTTCCGCGTGGGGGTGGCCGAGGGCTGCGACCCCACGCGCGTTCGGGCACACGGCCCTGGCCTGGAGGGTGGCCTGGTGGGCACGGCCAACCACTTCACTGTGGAGACGAGGTGGGCACTGACCCCCAACCCCAACCCAGCCCCGCTCACCAAAGCCCCCCAACCCCTGCCTTGGAAATCCCCTGCCCCAGCCCTATCGCACACCAACCGACCCTTTGTGTTGTCCATGTTGGGGGGTTTGGGGTGGGCACGGCCACCTGCCTCAGGCACCAGCCCTGAGTCCCTCCACTCCCACCCTGCCACCACCCCATACCCACAGACTCCCCCAGAGGTGTCACCTCCATCTCAAGCCACCAACCCACCATCTCCAGCCCCTGCCATGGAGGTGCCACCACTGTCCTATTGCACCTGTGCCCCTCATGTGCATGTGCCACCTCTATCCCATGTCACCAACCTGCCACCTCCACCCTGTGCCAGCACCCTGGCATCTCCATGCTCTGCCACAGAGGTGCCACGTCCGTCCTCTTGCATCCTCTACCACCTGTGTGCCTTCCCATGGATGTACCACCTCCATCCCACGTCACCAAACTGGCATCTCCATCCCCTGCCATGCAAGTGCCATCTCTGTCCCGTGTCACCAATGTGGCATCTCTGTCCCTTTGCCATGGAGGTGGCACCTCTGCCAGGGAGGTGGCACCTCCATCCCACTGCCACCATGTCACCTCCATCTCCCCACCACGGCTGTTGTCCCCCTTGGCGCACCATTCCTGTGTCACCCCTCTGAGTGATGGTGTGTCCCCAGGGGTGCGGGCACCGGAGGGCTGGGCCTGGCCATTGAGGGTCCCTCAGAGGCGAAGATGTCCTGCAAGGACAACAAGGACGGGAGCTGTGCAGTGGAGTACGTCCCCTTCACGCCTGGGGACTACGACGTCAACATCACCTTCGGCGGCCACCCCATCCCTGGTGCGTGGGGACACAGGGACGGGGGTGGGGGGAGAGGTGTCCTGGTTGTCATCTGTTGGTCACAAGGCTGTGCTGTGGTGACACCACCCCTAGTGTTGCCCCATGGCCAAGCTGTCCCCCACCTGTGGTGTCCCCGTGGCTATTGTTTTGGCGCCCCCGTGGCCACGTTGACACCATGGCCACACTGACCCACGGCCATGTTGACCCTATGAATGTGTTGACCCCATGGCCACACTGACCTCATGAGCACACTGGCCCCACGCTGTGCCCGTGCACATGATGGACATGCCAACCCTACAGCCATGCTGTCCCTGTGCCCACATCGACCCCATGGCCATGTCGAATTTGTCCTCCTGCTGACCCCACCCCCACACTGACCCCATGCTCACATTGACCTAGTGGCCACACTGCCCCCATCCCCACCCTACCTGTCCCCACACTGCCTCCCCCATGCACTGAGCCCCTTCCCCACACAGGGAGCCCGTTCCGGGTGCGAGTGCGGGATGCTGTGGACCCCTCAAAGGTGACGTGCTCAGGGCCAGGGCTGGGCCCCAGTGTCCGTGCACGGCTGCCCCAGAGCTTCACCGTGGATGTCAGTGCCGCGGGACGTGCAGCCCTGGAGGTCACGCTGCTGGGGCCCACTGGTACATGGGGACATGGGGGGTGGGTAGGGCCCTGTCTCGTGGGGTGTCCTGACCTGTGGTGTGTCCTGCCTCATAAATGTTCTACTCCATAGGATGTCCCGCCCCTTTGATCCCATGGTCCATAGGGAGTCCTGTCACTTGGGATGTCCTGCCTCATAGATGCCCTGCCTCATGGGCTGTCCAACACCATGGATGCCATATTCCATAGGGTGTCCTGCCTCATGGTGATCCCTGTTATATAGGGTGTATATATAGGTGTTGTACCTGTGGACATCCTGCTCCATAGGGTGTCCTACCCCATAGGATGTCCAGTTCCATGGATGCCTTTCTTCATAGGGTGTCCAACCCCATGGGGGGCCCTCCCCATGGATACTCAGATCCATAGGGTGTCCTGCCCCATGGAGTTCCCTGCCCAGGGATGTCGTGCCCTACATGCTGCTCTATACCCACCACGTCCCCCTGTCCCACACATCCAGTTGCCTCACATGTGCCCACCGCACGTCCCACTACCCCACAGGGCTGCCGGAGCCGGTCGAGGTCCGAGACAATGGTGACGGCACCCACAAGGTCACCTACACCCCAGCCACCGATGGGCCCTACACCGTGGCTGTCAAGTACGGGGGGCAGGAGGTGCCGCGCAGGTGAGACCCCACCTGGGGTGGGCAGGGGTGGACATAGGATCCCCACACAGCCTGGAGATCCTGGCACCCTCCTGACTCCCTGCCTCCTCCAGCCCCTTCAAGGTGACGGCGCTGCCCACCCATGACGCCAGCAAGGTGCGGGCGAGCGGCCCTGGGCTGAGTGCGGGAGGGATCCCCGCCAGCCTCCCCGTCGAGTTCACCATTGACGCCCGCGATGCTGGCGAGGGCCTGCTCACGGTGCAGATCCTGGTCAGTGTGTGAGGGGGAAACACGGGGCACCATGGGGGTTGTGGGGGGACACGCTGAGAGTGGGTGAAGGGCTGCTCGCAGTCCAGATGCTGGTCAGTGCAGGGGAAGCATGGGGAGGGAGATGGAAGGACTTGGGGAGTGGGTGAGGGACTGCTCACAGTCCAGATCCTCGTTAGTGCAAGGGAGATTCATCTGGTGCTGAGCCCCACAGGGGGCCCCCAGCACAGGGCACTGACRGGGGGTGCCCGCAGGACCCCGAGGGGCAGCCCAAGAAGGCATCAATCCGGGACAACGGGGACGGCACCTACACAGTGTCCTATGTGCCTGATGTGCCGGGGCGCTACACCAGCACCGTCAAGTACGGGGGGGATGAGATCCCCGCGTCGCCCTTCCGTGTCCTCGCCGTGCCTGCTGGTGATGCCAGCAAGTGCCTCGTCACAGGTGGGGCTGCCCCACAGTGTCCTTATGCTGACCCATGTAATCCCCCCGCTGGCCCACGGCATCCCCTCGCTGACCCACAGCATCCCCTCGCTGCCCCACGGTGTCCCCTCGCTGCCCCACGGTGTCCCCTCGCTGCCCCGCCACACCCCTCGCTGCCCCACAGCATCCCTGCTGCCCCACGGCGTCCTCTCCTGCCCCACGGCATCCACATGCTGACCCACAATGTCCCTTTGCTGTCCCACAGCACCCACCCCATCCCAGACACCCCTGCCTTACCCCCCGCCACCCCATGGCTGCCCCCCAGCACACCCACCTACCCCACTGCTGCCCCCCAGCACCCCTCCCACCGCCCCCAGACCTGCCCCATGGTGCAGTGGGGATGAGCGGGTGCCCCCAGAACAGGACGTGCTGGCCTCCCCGGAGCCCCTCGGCCCCCCCGGCCCCCCAACCAGCCCCCCAACCCCTTCTCACCGCTCTCCCTGGTCTCTCTTGCAGTATCCATTGGGGGCCACGGACTGGGTAAGTGGTGCCAGGGGGGCAGTTTGGGGCTGGGAGGGGGCGGTTGGGGGATAGGTTTGGAGTCCTGCCATGGCCCTGACCCCACCCTCCCCCACAGGTGCCTGCTTGGGCCCCACGATCCAGATCGGGGAGGAGACGGTGATCACAGTGGATGCAAAGGCGGCAGGACAGGGCAAGGTCACCTGTAAGGTGTCGACACCTGATGGCGCTGAGCTAGATGTGGATGTGGTGGAAAACCATGATGGCACCTTTGACATCTTCTACACTGCACCTGAGCCTGGCAAATACGTCATCACCATCCGCTTCGGCGGGGAGCACGTCCCTAACAGCCCCTTCCATGTTCTGGTGGGTGGGGCACTGGGGGGTCACTGTGAGTCTGGGGGCTTGTGATGAGCACCATGGGTCAGAGCTTGGGAGACCATGGTGTGGGCAGCATGGAGTAGGGACACCATGGTGGGTTCCATGGGGCAGAGAGTTGGGACCAGGATGGGCACTGTGGAGTTGGAAGATCATAGTGGGTGCTGTGGGGCAGAGAGGCGGGGCCAGGGGGCTGGGAAACTGTGGTGGAACTGAGGGGCAGAGAGCCAAGGGCACAACGGACACCATGGGACAGATTTTGAAGACCAGGGTGACACCATGGAGTACAGAAACCATGGTGGGGTTGGAACAGAGGGTGACCATGATGGGAGTTACGCAATTGGGGGACCATGGTGGGCACTGTGGGGCAATGTCAGGATGACGATGGCCATCATGGAGCTGTGAGAGTTGGGAGACCATGGTGGGCACCATGGGGCTGGCCCATGGTGTTGGGGRTTGGGGTCATGGGGGACACCATGGGGTTTGGAGGTCATGAGGAACATCGCAGGACTGGGAGCCCACCATGGGGTTCTCACCCTCCCTCTCTGCCCCATGATCAGGCCACGGAGGAGCCCCCAGCCACCGCCGAGAACCTTCGGCCCTTCAACCTCGTCATCCCCTTCACGGTGCAGAAGGGTGAGATCACAGGTACAGGACAGGGTTGTGGGGACAAGGACCACTCCGTGAGGCACCAAACCCCTCTTGGTGCCCCCACTGACGTGGTGCCCCCAGGTGAGGTGCGGATGCCCTCGGGGAAGACAGCGCGGCCCAACATCACCGACAACAAGGATGGGACAGTGACGGTGCACTACGCCCCCTCTGAGAAGGGGCTGCATGAGATGGACATTCGCTAYGACGGCAACCACATCCCCGGTGAGCCACTGSGGGGCACTGGGAGTCACTGGGAGATGGCTGAGGAAGGCTGATAACACTACGCCCTGGTTGGACTCCCGTGGGTCAGACACCCACCATGGCGTGGAGTGTCCCTGTGGGGTGTCTCTGTGGGGTCCATGGTTGGTCACCCTTGGATTGGGGTGTCCCCATGGGGTCCCTGACCGTTGTCCCCTGTGTCCCCAGGGAGTCCCCTCCAGTTCTACGTGGATGCCATCAACCCACGCCATGTCAGTGCCTACGGGCCTGGGCTGAGCCATGGGATGGTCAACAAGCCGTGCACATTCACCATCGTCACCAAGGATGCTGGTGAGGGTAAGTGATGGCCATGGGGGGCTGGGAGGTCGTGGGGACCCCCTAGTGCCACCAGGAGAGGCTGGAGGCCACCAGTGCCTCCTGATGYCCCCTGTCCAGTGCTTTCTGACGCCCCCTGTGCCCCCAGGTGGGCTGTCGCTAGCAGTGGAAGGTCCGTCCAAGGCGGAGATCACCTGCCAGGACAACAAGGACGGGACATGCACTGTGTCCTACCTGCCCACGGCCCCTGGTGACTACAGCATCATTGTGCGCTTCGATGACAAGCACATCCCCGGCAGCCCCTTCACCGCCAAGATCACTGGTGAGACTGGCTGGGGGGCACAGAGGGGTATGGAGGGATTCTGGGGGTTCTTGGGGCCTCTACATGGCCATAGGGGCACCTGTGTGGCCATGGAGCCACCTACGGGGTCGTGACCATGAGGGCACCTGCGTGGCTGTGGGGGCACCTCTATGATCATGGGGGCACCTGTGGGTCATGGGGAGCATGACTTGGTCATGGGGACATCTGTGGGGTAATGGTCAGACTTGCCCCATGGTCACAGTGACAGCTGAGGTGTCTCTTGTCCATCCCTGGCCACCAGGATCCCCCCTCCTACGGTCTTGGGGACATCATGGAGCTTTCAGGACCCCATCACAAGGCCAGGTAGACCTTGTGGGGACCCTATCCACGACCTTGAGGACTCTATTCACACATCTTTCGGCATCCCCAATTCTGGGGACCCTTTCCATATGTCCATTGGGCCCTTGTGAGACCAATGGGGACAGCCACTGGGGGACTCCATCCATCCTGTCCCCCACCTTGGGCTGATGTCCCTGCTGATGGCATCTCTGCAGGGGATGACTCCATGCGCACGTCCCAGCTCAACGTGGGCACCTCGACTGATGTGTCGCTGAAGATCGCAGAGACGGACCTGAGCCTGCTGGCGGCTACCATTCGTGCGCCCTCGGGCAATGAGGAGCCGTGCCTGCTCAAGCGGCTGCCCAACCGCCACATCGGTGTGTGGGACTCGGGGACACCATGGGGACATGGGGACATGCAGATGCGGGCACAGGAGAATTGGGAGATGGGCACATGACAGGAGGATGTGGGACTTGGGGACTTGTTGGGACAGGGAACAGTGGGGCTATAGGGTCACAGGGATGGGTGGCCTTGTGGCATCGGGTTGGCAGGGGGTTGGTGGCCATGGTCAAGGGACTTGGATGGTGACCAGGGGCTGATGGAGGTGGCCAGGGGCTGGTGGCGGTGGCTAGGGGATGGGGATGGTACGTGGGTGGTGGCCAGGGCTGGTGGTGGTGTGTGACTGCTGTGTCCCTCCCAGGCATCTCATTCACTCCCAAGGAGGTGGGCGAGCATGTGGTGAGTGTGCGGAAGAGTGGGCAACATGTCACCAACAGCCCCTTCAAGATCCTGGTGGGGCAGTCAGAGATTGGCGACGCCGGCCGGGTCAAGGTGTGGGGCCAGGGGCTGCTGGAGGGCCACACCTTCGAGGTGGCCGAGTTCATCGTGGACACGCGCAGCGCTGGTGAGGCCACAGTGGGGAATGGCCGTGGGGGAGGTGGTAGCCTTGGCCAAGGCCAGGATGGGATGGTAGCTGTCGCTATGACCAGGATGGGATGGCAGCCATGACCACATGTTGGTTGTGGCCACCCAAGGATGAGGWGGTGGCCATGGTTACGGCTGTGGTGGGCCATGGCCACATGGGATGGTGGCCAAGGCTATATGTGGCCAGGACGGGGTGGTGGCTATGGTCATGGCCAAGGCAGGATGGTCACTGTGGCTGGGGTTTGATGATGGCCGTGGTGGTGGTGTGGCCATAGCCAGGATGATTTGAGGGCCGTGGCCATGCCACAGTTGCAGCTGGCACAGGATGGGGTTATGGCCATGGTGTCACYGTGGCCAGGATAGAGTGGTGGCCTTGGCCATGGTGCAGCCGAGAGGGTGATAGTGTGGTGACCATGGCATGGCCACGGCCAGAATGGGGGTGATGACTGGGATTGGGTAGTGGCCATGGCCAGTTTCAGCTGGTGGCCTTGGCGTGACCATGGCCAGGACACGGACAGCCTCCATGGGACACCTCTGAGCATGTCCCCATGGCCACCCAGGCTATGGCGGGCTGGGCCTGTCCATTGAGGGCCCCAGCAAGGTGGACATCAACTGCGAGGATGTGGAGGACGGCACCTGTAAGGTCACCTACTGCCCCACCGAGCCCGGCAACTACATCATCAACATCAAGTTTGCTGACAAACATGTTCCAGGTGGGGCTGGGGGAAACATGGGGGGACACGAGGTTGTGGTGGGGAGGGGCTCTGGGACCCCTGAGGGGTGATGGGTCTCTGAGGTAACCATCTCCCATAGGGAGCCCCTTCACGGTGAAGGTGACGGGCGAGGGGCGGATGAAGGAGAGCATCACGCGCCGACGGCAGGCACCCTCCATTGCCACTGTCGGCAGCACCTGCGACCTCAACCTCAAGATCCCAGGTAAGGTTGGCCTTCCACCTCCTCTTCCTTTCCTCCTCTTCCTTCTCTCCTCCTCCATCATCCTCCTCTTCATCCTCCTCTCCTCCTCCTCTTCTTCCTCCTCATCCATCCTCATCCTTTTCCTCCTCCTGCTCTGTGGGCCACAGGGAYGGAGACACCTCTTGGCCACTTCAGCTCTGATTTCTCCCTCCTTCTTCCTTCTCTCCCCTCCGTGCGTCTGTGTCCATGTCCTTGTCCCTCTGTGTCTCTGCGCCTGTGTCCGTGCATCCCTCCCATTCGTGCATGCCACCACTCACCGGTACCTCCGTCCACACCTCTGTCCATGCGTCCATCCATGTCTGCCCATGTGTCCATCCCTGTCTTCATCCACCCTTGGCTCCATCCATCCCTGCAACCATCCCTACATCCATCCCTGTGTCTGTGCCTCCCTGCACCATCCCCTACTTTCACCCCTGTGACCACCCATGTCTCCACCCATCACGATTCCATCACCCTTGTGTCCATCCTTGTCTCCATCCCTCCCTGTCTCCTCCCATTACTACATCCATCCCTGTGTCCATCCATCCCCGTGTCCATCCATGTCCTCCTGTGTCCCCATCACCCCTCTGTGCACCCATCTGTTCCCCAACCTGTGCCCACATGCCGTTGTCCCCATGTGTCCCCGTGTGTCCCCGCTGTCTCTCCGTGTCCCCACGGGGTGTCCCCCAGGGAACTGGTTCCAGATGGTGTCGGCGCAGGAACGGCTGACGCGCACGTTCACGCGCAGCAGCCACACGTACACGCGCACGGAGCGCACCGAGATCAGCAAGACGCGTGGCGGCGAGACCACGCGCGAGGTGCACGTGGAGGAATCGACCCGCGTGGGTGGCGCCTTCCCCCGCGCACCCCCAGAGCCCTTCGGGGCCTTCGGGGCCTTCGGGCCCCGCGAGGGCATCGGCGCCTTCGCGGCCCCTGCGCGCGCACACGAGGGTGCGTCCTGCACCGGGGGTCGTACGGGGGCGGGGGGTGCATGGGGGTGTGCAGCAGAGCGGCATTGCACGAGGGCTGGGTGTGCATGAGGGGCAGGTGTGCACGAGGGCTGGGTGTGCAGGGCACTGCGCTTCCACGTGCGGGGCTGTTTGCACAAGGGCCGGGTGTTCTGGGGCAGGGCACTGGGCTTGCACGAGGCTGGGTGTGCACGAGGGGAGCGTGAGTGCAGGGAAGTGTGTTTGCACAAGGACTGGGTGCACGGGAGCACCGATGTGTGTTTGCACAGAGCTGTGCTTGCACAAGGGCTGCGTGTGCATGAGGCCTGGGGGTGTGTGCAGGGCACTGTGCTTGCACAAGGGCTGGGTGTGCAGGACAGTGGGCTGGCATGAGAGCTGGGCACAGTTGCCGTGGGAGTGTGCTTGGATGGGGCTGCTCACACAAGGGTCCCCGTGCGCGTGCCCAGGACACGCTGGGGACACACGCCCTGGCACTGGGGGGCTGCTGCGCTGACGAGGGGGTGCCCCTCACACAAGGGCCTGCATGGAGGGGGGGGCACCGCTGGCTCTCTGCACAAGCAGGTGCACTCGTGCCCACGGGGKGTGTGTGCTCATGGGGGGTGTGTGCTTAAGGAGGGTGTGTGCTTACGGAGGGTGCGCGCCTGCCCAGAGAGCTGCGTGTGCCCTTGGCATGGGTGTGCCGCCTCGCAGGGGCGTGTGCATGGGTGCGCATGGGTGTGCACACGTGTATGTGCATGAGTGTGCCTGCACGCTGGCAAGTGCCCGTGTCCTGCGCACAAGGGGGCAGCTCAGGGGGCCGGGTGCACCCAGCCAGGGGTGCACGTGGGCTCTGGTGGGTGTCAGGGCACACTGGGGCTAGGGTGGTGGGATGACAGTGACAGGGTGACACTGTTCTGGGGTGCCAGGGTGCCCTGGCGGTGGGGTGCTGGGGTAACAGAGTGATGGGGGAACAGGGTGACAATGGTGCTGGTGTGCCAGGGAGCCCTTGGGACCATGGTGAGAAGGTGATGGGGCAATGGGGTGCCCTAGTGCCCCGGTATCAGTGTGGCAGGACATGGGGGTGACAGGATGGCACAGTGCCCTGGTGACAGGATGCAGGGGTGCTGTGGTGCCAGGGTGATGGCTTGATGGGTTGACAGAGTGCCATGGTGCTGGGATGACAGGGTGCCCCAGTGACAGGGTGCTGGGGTGCCAAAGTGACGTGGTGATAAGGAAATGGGGTGCTGAGGGGGTGGGGTGCCCTGGTGTTGGGGTACCAGCGTTACAGATTGATGGGGTGATGTGGTGACAAGGTGCTCTGGTGACAGGATGCCACAGTGCCACAGTGGTGGGGTGCTGGGGTGCCATAGTGTCGCAGTGGTGGGCTGACAATGGGGTGATGTTGGGGTGCCCAGGTACCTGCAGGGTGACATGGTGTGTGCCTGCAGGTGAGGTGATGGTGCAGGAGTTGGGATGCCACAGTAACACGGTGTTGGGGTGACACTGGGGTGCCCACAGGGTGCTGGGGTGCCCACGGTGACACGGCATGCGCCCACAGGAGAGGCATCAGTGCAAGAGCTGTCGGCGCAGGTGCTGAGCCCATCGGGACAGCGGCGCGAGGCCGAGGTGGTGCCCGGGGGTGCAGGGGTGTACAGTGTGCGCTTCGTGCCCCAGGAGACGGGCGCCCACACCGTCAGCGTCAAGTTCCGGGGGCAGCATGTGCCCGGGAGCCCCTTCCAGTTCACCGTGGGGCCCCTGGGCGAGGGCGGCGCCCACAAGGTGCGCGCGGGGGGCACCGGGCTGCAGCGCGCTGTGGCCGGCACGCCAGGTACAGGGGGGTCTGCCAGGTGTGGGGGACGATGGGGGGGCTCTGGGGTCGACTGGGCAAATATGGGGGTGTGGGTGTGATGGGGATGGGGGGGCAATGAGGGGTGAGTGCTCTTGGGGGCATAGGCGTGTGTGGGCRTCTGGGTGCTGTTGGGGGGTGTGGGCAGCAATGTGTGGGGGTGCTATGTGTGTGCGGGGTGTTGGTGAAATTCAGGGGCTCTGGGTGCTGTGACAGGGGATTTGGGTACAATTGCATGTGGGGGCAATAGGGGGGTGTTATGGGCGGTCTGGGTGCTATGGGTGGGGAGTGTTGGGCTGCTATGGGGGGGTCTGGATGCCATGGGGAGGTGGGCGCAGGTCTGTGCCGAGTGTCACCATCCTGGGGTGCCGTTGAGGGCCGGGGTGACCCTGGTGCCCCCCCCAGCCGAGTTCAGCATCTGGACACGTGAGGCGGGTGCGGGGGGACTCTCTATCGCCGTGGAGGGGCCCAGCAAGGCCGAGATCTCCTTTGAGGATCGCAAGGATGGCTCCTGTGGTGTCTCCTACCTGGTGCAGGAGCCAGGTGAGAGGGGGCTGCACCCCAACACCCCCAACACTCCCACCCCCCCAAACACCCCTAGCACACCCCACGGTGCTCAGCCTGGGACTGGGGCCACAGGACCCTCATGCAGGGAGGGACCAACATGCAAAGGTGTCCCCAAATAAAGGTGTCTCTCTGCACAGGTGTCCCCAGGTGAGGGTGTCCCTACGAGCGGTGTCTCTGTGCATGGGTGTCCCCATGTGAGGGTGGTGTCCCCATGTGAGAGTGTTCCCAAGGGAAGGTGTCCCCATGTGTGGGGTCCCCGCCTGACTGTCCCCATGTCCCTCAGGTGACTATGAGGTGTCTATCAAGTTCAACGAGGAGCACATCCCCGACAGCCCCTTTGTTGTCCCTGTCGCCTCCCACTCCGATGATGCCCGACGCCTCACTGTCACCAGCCTGCAGGTACTGGGGACACCCCCTGTGTCACCCTGGGGCACCCCTGGGATCCCAGATGCCCCTTTGCTCCCCAGGTCACCCCTGGGCCACTCTGAGCCCCTATTGCACTTTTGGGACCCCCACTCTGTGCCACCTTTGGGTCTTGTGTGGCACCCTTGGACCCTCTGGGGCCACCTCTCTCTCCCTTATGTCACTCTTGGGTCCCATGCCCCCCATGTCACCCCAAGACCACTTTTATGCCCCTCCATGCCAGCCTTGGGACCTCTCTGGTGCCAGCCCCATGTCCTGTGTCACATTGCATCCCTGTGTTGCCTCTTTGTCACCCCTGGGACCCCCTGGAGCCTCCTCTCTCTCATATGTCACCACTGGGACCCTCCCTGGTGCCACCCTTGTGTCCCTTGCATTAACCCTGGGCCACCTTGCACCTCTGTGTCACCCTTGGGCCCCAAGGTGTCCCCCCTGCCCCAGTGCCCCTCTGTGTCCTCCACTCCCCTCACATATCCCCATTCCCTGGGGTGAATGAGCTGGCTTCATTCATGATGCCCCCTGTCCCCCATGTCCCTGATGGCACCACGGTGTCCCTGCAGGAGACGGTGGCAGTGAACCAGCCGGCGTCCTTTGCGGTGCAGCTGAACGGGGCGCGCGGCGTCATTGACGCCAAAGTGCACACGCCTGCGGGGGTGGTGGAGGAGTGCTACGTGTCCGAGCTGGACAGTGGTGAGGGGACACTGCGGGGACACTGCGGGGACAGCCGGTCTGCGGGTGTGGGGGGTGGGCACAGGGCACAGGAACACATGGGGACATGGGGCTTGGGGACAGAGTGACACAGGGGCATGGGGACACAAGACACGGTGACGTGATGGTGTCCCTTAGACTGGTACACATTGAGGTTCTTGAGTGGGGTGTGGGGACACAGGACACAGGGACATGGTGACATGTCTGTGTCCCCCTGACTGCTATGCACTGGGGTTCCTGCTGCGCAAGAATAGGGATGTGGGGACATGGGGGTGTGGGGACATGAGAACACCAGACACAGGAACATGGGGACACGAGSACACAGTGACATGTCTGCGTCCCACAGACCGGTACGCGCTGGGGTTCCTGCCACGTGAGAACGGAGTCCACTCCATCGACCTGCGCTTCAACGGGCGCCACGTGCCCGGCAGCCCCTTCAACATCCGCGTGGGCGAGCAGAGCCAGGCCGGGGACCCTGGGCTCGTCACTGCCTTTGGGCCTGGCCTCGAGGGTGGCCGCACAGGTGACACTGCCACGGACACAGGGACAGGGGCACGACTCTGGGAGGGGGGTGGGGATGGGGACACGGCCGTGGTGGTGGCAGGAGAGACATTGCCATGGAGTCGTGATGGGGACATGGCCATGATGGAGATGTGGCCATGGTGGTGGCAGTGAGGACGTGGCCACAGCTCAGGATGGTGGCAGCGGGGACATGGGCATGGCACAGGGCTACAGCTATAGGGTGGTTGCAGAGGGGATGTGGCCATGGGAGTTGCCATGATGGGAACGTGGCCATGGGTGGTGACCACAACGGTGTCCCCCCCATGGTGCCATCCTCACATCCATGTCCCAGGGGTACCCTCAGAGTTCCTGGTGCAGACGGCCAACGCAGGGGCGGGAGCACTGGCTGTCACTATCGATGGCCCCTCCAAGGTGGAGCTGGACTGTACTGAGGTCCCTGAGGGCCACCGTGTCACCTACACCCCGATGGCCCCTGGCAACTACCTCATCTCCATCAAGTATGGGGGCCCCCACCACATCGTGGGGAGCCCCTTCAAGGCCAAGGTCACAGGTATGAATGGGGGGGCGCATGGGGATGGGGAGGGACATGGGGACAGGGAGGAACATGGGAGCTAGGGGGACACAGGAACTGTGGGGGACGTGGGGACACTGGGGCCCCCACCACATCATGGGCAGCCCCTTCAAGGCCAAGGTCACTGGTACAGGTGGGGTGGGGGGAGACATGGGGACGGGGGGTTGGACGAGGAAGATTCGGGGAGGAGGATGCGGTGGTCTCCAGTATGGGGTGATCAATGATGGGTATGATGAGGGATTGCAGGGGGGCCACCCTGGAGTGACATGAAGTGGGGGTTCCTAGGGTTGTGACTTAGGGGGTCCTGGGGGTGACAGGGTGTAGGAGCCCCAGGGTGACACGATGGGGGTCCCGGGGGGAGGGGTTGTCCCCGAAAGGTGTCCTTGTGTCCCCCCAACATGCTGTGACGGGGGGTGACGCCACGGTGGGGGCTGATGGTGTCCCCTGTCCCTCCTGTACTCCCCAGGCCCACGGCTGTCGGGGGGTCACAGCCTGCATGAGACCTCAACAGTGCTGGTGGAGCCGGTGGTGCGAGCGGGGTCGCGGGGCCCCCCCGCCTTCGGGGGCATCACCAAGGCCCCATCAGACGCGGGGCAGGTGGTGGCCCGGGGGCCGGGGCTGGCGACTGCCCGCCTGGGCCACAAGAACCACTTCACCGTGGACTGCAGCAAGGCCGGTGAGGGGGGCTGGGGGTCCTGCGGGTTGGAGGGGCTGGGAGGGGGGCTGGGGGTTGAGGGGCAGATGGGGGCTCTGTAGGGCGATCTGGGCTCCTACGGGAGTCCTGCAAGGCTTGGAGGGGAGGTGGTGGGTCTGTGGGGTGTTCAGGGGGTTCTGGGGAGTCTTGAGAAGGGATGGGGTGGGTTAAAGGGGGGCGTGGGGGTCATGGGAGAGGATGGGGTGGGTAAGTGGGGGAGTCTGGTGGGGGGTCTGGGATGCAGGGGGGAAGTTTGGGGTGACCCTGGCACCTCAAGTTCAGGGTTCACCCTGCCCCTGTGTCCCCCCCAGGCACGAACATGCTGCTGGTGGGGGTGCACGGCCCCAAGGCACCGTGCGAGGAGGTGCACGTGAAGCACGAGGGGAACCGCATATATACGGTGACCTACAGCGTGCGGGAGCGCGGCGAGTACGTGCTGCTGCTGCGCTGGGGCGACCGCGACGTCCCGGGGAGCCCCTTCCGTGTCACCGCGGCCTGAGACCCCCCGGCCATCCCGGGGGTCCTGGGCCTGTCAATAAAGCACTGGGAGAGGAAGAGTGGTCTGAGTGATGGCAGGGGACACAACATGGAGGGGGCTGGGGGGTGACGGCGTCGTGGGGTGCTATGGGGAAGGACACCAGATCCAAGGGGATCCTGAGCAGGACACCAGAATCCTGGAGTGTCCAGGACAGCACACCAGCACTTGAGGGCGGCCGGGGGGGTCCAGAGCAGGACATCGTGGTCCGGGGGGGAGTTCTGGGGGCCTCCGGGGTGCGATTATGAGCTCCTGGTGTGGGATGTTGAGGTCCATAACAGGACACTGGAGGGGGCCTGGGAGGGTCTGGGGCAGGATGACGGTGTCCGGAGGGCGTCCTGGGGGATTCCATGGCAGAACAGCAGCGGCCCCGGGTGCGCGGGGGGACTCGGGGGGTCCCGGACAGCGCGGCGGCGGTGCCCTGCGGGGCCCGCGCCTTCCGGCAGGGGGCGCTGTGCGGGGGGCGGGGGAGCCTCCCCGCGTCCCCTCAAGGGCACGGCGCGCTGCGCGTGCGCGCGGGCACTGGGCTAGAGGGGCGGGGCCGGCGGGATGGGGCGCGGCGAGAGCGGCAGGAGGGGCGTGGCCAGCGCGACGGAGGCGCGGCACCACCGACGGCAGTGGGCGGGGCGGCGGCGGCGCAACCCGGAAGCGGCGGCGGAACCCGGAAGCGGCGGCGGGCCCCGGGCGATCCGGGTCGGTCCGGCCCCACAGCCGCTCCCTCCCGGCGGCGCGTCCCCATCCCGGCGGGGCCCGGCAGCGGCTTCCGGAGGGTCCTGATCCCTGTGGATCCCGTTCCCGGCGGGCCCCGGGCATGGCGGGTCGCGGGAAGCTGATCGCCGTGATGGGCGACGAGGACACGGTGACCGGGTTTCTGCTGGGCGGCATCGGGGAGCTGGACAAGCACCGGCGGCCCAACTTCCTGGTGGTGGAGAAGGAAACGAGCCTGGCCGAGATCGAGGAGACCTTCCGGTCTGTGGGGCCGGGGAGGGCGCAGGGCGGTCTGATGGGGAGGCTAGGGGCGTCTCAGAAGTGTCGGGGACTGTCTGAGTGGTCTCAGTAGGGTTTGGGGGGTGTCTGAAGGGTCCCTGGCATGGTCTTGGGAGTCCGTAGAGTGGTCTCTGAGGAGGATCAAGGCAGGTTTTGGGGTCTGGGGGGGTCCCAGAATTTCGGGGGGGATCTGGGTAGTCTCAGGAGTGCTTGGGAGCGGTCGGAGAGGGGTCCGAGGAGTCTCCGGTGAGAATCTGGGGGGCCTCAAGAGGTTCTGGGGGGAATTTAGGGTCTGGGAGGGTCTCCAAAGGGCTGCCAGGGGAGTATCAGGGCTGTCTGGAGGGGTTCCAGAAGTGTTTAGGGGGATCAGGGGGTCCAAGGGGTCCCGAGGAGCTCGCTGGTGGGGTATCTGTGCCCCCCTCACTCTCCCTTTTCCCCGTTCTCTGGGATTTTATGGCGTGGGAAGATGGGGGGATGGCGTGGGGATCCCTGGCCCCCATAACCCCCCCCGTTTCCCTGTTCTTAGGGGTTTCCTGGCACGGGAGGACGTGGGGATGATCCTGATCTCCCAGGCCCTCGCGGAGCAGATCCGGCCGGCAGTCGCAGCCCATGCCCGGGCGCTGCCCGCAGTGCTCGAGATCCCCTCCAAGGACCACCCGTACGACCCGGCCCGGGACTCAGTGCTGCGCCGTGCCCGGGGGCTCTTCACACCTGATGAGCTGCGATAGAGCCCCCCAAGAACCCCCAAACCGTTCCTGAAACCCCCCTAGATCCCCCCGGACCCCCTCTAAGCTCCCCCAGACAGTACCCCTGGTACCCCCCGGTACGTGCAAACCCCCACGGCACCCCCAGACTGCCCCCTCTGTGCTGCGCCCGTGGCCTCTTTGTGTCTCCCCACTTGTGATGGGCACCCTCAGGAACCCTGGCACTCCCAAACAGCCCCTGGTATCTTCCCAGCACCCCCAAACAGCCCCCCACCATTCCCCCAAGTTCTTCACGCTTGACAAGCCATGATAGCCCTCCCTGGTACCCCAAAACAGCCCCCAGCACCCCACAGCGTTACCAGCCTGGCCTGGGGGTCTCCACCCCAGGGAAACCCACCCAGGGGTCCCCAGCCCACCTGGGGTGGCTGTGCTCCATGTCTGGGGGTCCCCACCCCAAGGGGTTCCCAGCCCACCGCAGGGTGGGTACCAGGGTGTCCTTCGGGTGCTAGGGGGCTGTGGTTGCCCCGTGGGTCTGGGGGTGACAGGGGGAACCTGCAGTGTCCCTGAGGGTGCCAGGGCGACTCGTGGGTTACCCGTGACCATGTCTCAGCCGCGTCCCGTGATGGGGAAGTGCCACCACCGGATCCTGCTGCATCCTGCTGGATCCCGCCTGTAGGCAAGGAGGGACATCTAGGGGCGGGGAGGGGCAAGGGACACCCCAAGGACGCTGGGAGTTGTCACCATGACCTTGTCACCATTCCCTCGTCACCATTCCCTCAACTCCTCCCCAGCCCCCGCAGCCCCAGCAAAACCCTGGGGGGTAGGTTGGTATTTATTGCCCCCTCTGGTGCCCAAGTGTCACTTGTGTTCCCCGTGCGTGCCCCCCACAGTGTCCCCAACATGTGCTGACACTGCTCATTGTCTGCTCTGCTCTATGGGGTGTTAAGGGGGATGGGGGTGTGGGGGGACATGCTATGGGGCATGGAGGGAGGCAGGAAAGGGGGGGACTTGGAGATGTGGCATGGGGACATGCTGTGGGGCATGGGAGGGTCAGAGACATGGAGGGCTCACTGTGGGGCACAGGGGGTGACAGTGACACAGTGTGGGGATGAGCTGTGGGACATAGGGACACGCTGTGGGGCACAGAGTGGACAGGGACACCACATCTAGGGGTCCCAGACCCATGGGCACAGGAGGACCCCAAAACCCCCCCATAACACCCAACCTCGGGGGGACAGCAGGGATGAGCCCCCATGGTGACCTCCAGGGCCTGAGGTGCATTGACCTTGCTGGGGGCCCCCATCCACCCAGCCCTGCTCCCATGTCTCCATTCCCACCTCTAATGTCCCCTGTCCCCCCGGTCCCCCCTCAGCAGCCACTGCTGTGCCCCTGGGGACAGGGGTGACACATGGGGTGGACCTGTGGGCTGGGGGGGGGGTGAGGGGGGACCCACATCTCTGAGGGGCTGGATGGTGGCCGTGCTGGGGACATGCATTGGAGGGTGGGCATGGGTGGGCACAGGTGGACAGGGACACAGGTGTCACAGTTGTCACACACACACACGTGCACACACGTATCACACACAGAATCCCGGAACAGTCTGAGTGGGAAGGGCCCTCTGGAGATGATCCTGTCAAACCACTGCCCAGGGAGGGTCACCTGGAGCAGGTGACACTCGTCTGGGTGGGTTGGGATGTCTCCATGGAGGGAGACCCTGCACCCTCCCCAGGCACCTGTCCCGGGACTTGGACCCTCTGTGGAGGGAAGTTCTGCCTCATACTGAGCTGGGACTGGGAGTGTTGGAGTTCAGGGCATGACTCCTCGTCCTGTCTCTGGGCACCACCGGCCTGGGTCTGGCACCATCCTGACACCCTGGGATGACAGTCTGGGCAGATTGTGGGGATTGGTGGGAGATTTGTGGGATCCCCTCTCAGATATTTGTATGGGCTGATGCGATCCCCTCAGGTGAGAGATTTGCACGTGAGCAGCAGTCCAAAGCCCTGCGTGGCCTCAGGAGCTCTTGCAGCCTGTCAGGCGCAGAGGGGGCATTGCCAGGAGCAGTGCGGGAGATTTAAACAGCTCCAGGCACCACAAGTGACCCAGAGTGTCGGACTGGGGCAGGCAAACAGGACACGGAGCAGCAGCAGGATGTGGCATGACAGTTCAAGCAGGAGGGCGTGTAGGAGGGCACAGCCACCCTCCTGGCTCCTGAGGTGAGCTCACCTCATGTGGGGATTGTTTTTTTCACTTGTCCAACTTGATTAGACTCAGCAGTGGCTTACACAGGGGCAAAAGCCATTGCTGGCAGGAGCATGGAGATCCAGACAGAGCTCCCCAAGAAACACCCAGCTGYCCAGGTCTCCGGCTGCAGGGCGTGTCTGAGCCTACTGCTACTACTGGAGGACAGTGGAAAAGGCACTTGCGTATGGTGTGAACAGGAGGAGGATCTTAAAGAGGAGGTGGAGAGACTGAGGAGTATCAGGGAATGCGAAGAGAAATAGACTGGTGGAGTTCCACCCTTCCATCCAGGAGAGAAATGCAGTGGATGGAAGCTCAGCAAGAGTAGCCCTGACCCTCTGGCTATCAGGCAGAAGGAGGAGACCTAAAAGCTAGGGAATGGAAACAGGTCCCTGCTCGGAGGGAGAATCCCCTCCCAGCGTCCCTCAGCTTCCCAGGTGCCCTTACGGAACAGATACGAGGCCCTGGATCTCGAGGGTCAGGGACATGAAAGTGGAGAAGAAGGTCTACCTGGAGGGTCTCCCACATCAGCGCAGTCAACCAGACAGATCACAGCTACAGGTATTAAGGAAAAAAGAAGGGTAGTTGTAGTGGATGACTCACTTCTGAGGGGAACTGAGGACCCTGTATGCCCACCAGACCCATACCACAGGGAAGTCTGCTGCCTCCCTGGGGCTCAGGCAAGGGATATTGCTGGGAGACTCCCGGGACTAATTCAGGCCACTGATTGCTGCCCACTGCTTGTTGTCCAGGTCACCATGGATGAAGTTGATAAGAAAAGTACCAGGGTAACAAAAAAGGTCTTAAAGGCACTGGGTTGCCTGGTTGAAGGGACAGGAGCACAGGTGGTGGTCTTGATTCCTTTGGTAGTAGGGATGAATGCTGAAATGAACAGGAAAACCCATGGGATCAAAAAGTGGCTTAAAGACTGGTGCCATTGCTGGAATTTTGGTTTTTTTGATCATGAGGTGGTTTATATGGCACCAGGCTGGAGGAAGATGGSGTTCACCTGTCTAGAAGGGGCAAAAGGATTCCAGCTTGTGAGTTGGCAGGGCTGATTGAGAGAGCTTTAAACTAGGTTTGGAGGGAGAAGGGGATGAGACCAGGCTCACTAGAGATGAACGTGGGGGCAGCAGGCCAGTATTGGGGAGAAATCAATAGCCCAGCTGAAGAGCATCTACACTGTGCAGAAAAATTCACAATGCCAGAGGTTTGTGTCCAAAAAGGAGACAGAGGAGTCCTGTAACTTTATTTGAATAAAGAGAGAAGCCGTGGGCATTTCTCATGGGGTCTTTCAAATTGTTGGGGGATGCAGCCCCCTTTTTATCCTAAGTTCCCAGCCGTATCACCCTCTTCCTTTTCCCCATTTGCTGAGATACTCAGAAGGTACAGACTACCCGAATCGCCTACTCTATGCCCCCCTCTAATATGCACCTCCCCCTTTTTTGTTAATTTGTATAAAAAAAGAGACTCTGTGAAGTCTTTGTTCTTTTTTCTCTAGGTTCAGGAATTTAACACAGCCTTGGCTGAGCAACAGTCCATGTCAATTAGTAACATTATCTAGAACTCATAGTTTCTTCCATTACTTCCCTATCTGTATGTTCCTGGCCCTGTCTACAAGCAGATTCACACGGTCTGTTTGTAAAGACACAGTCATCTTACTCCTTTCAACTCCAATGCAGCAGTGTGGGCAACACACAGCAGGAGCTGGAGGCCATCGTGCAGCAGCAGAGCTCTGATGGAGTCACTGTCACAGAACTGTGATGGGATGACTCCATGACTGGAATGATGCAAGGGATAGCCCCAAGCTCTTCAGAAGGGACAGGTGAGGAAGGAGAGGTGGTGTGATGGCTCTGAAGATTGAGGAGTGTTTTGGCTGTCTTGAGCTTAGTGACAGTGACAATAAGGTCGACTGGTCTTGGATGAGAATCAGGGGGAAGGCTGCTAAGGCAGTTATCCTGGTGGGAGTCTGTTCTAGACCACCCAACCAGAAAGAAGAGGTGGATGAGTTATTCGATAAAGTGCTGGCTGATGTTTCACGGTCGCCAGCCCTTGTTCTTGTGGGAGTCTTTGACCTGCTGGATGTCTGCTGGAAACTCAACACAGTGGAGAGGAGACAGTCTGGGAGGTTCCTGGAATGTGTGGAAGAGAACTTCTGACACAGCACGTGAGCAGCCGACCAGGGGTGTGGCCCCACTGGACCTGATATTTGCGGACAGAGAAGGGCTGCTGGGAGATGTGGTGGTCAGAGCCATCTCGGGCACAGTGACCATGAAATGATGGAGTTTTTAATCCTTGATGAAGTAATAAGATGTGTCAACAAGACCTCTACCCTGGACTTTCAGAGGGCAAACTTCAGCCTATTTGGGACACTGGTTTGGAAAGTCCCTTGGGAAGCAGCCCTTAAAAACAAAGGGTCCCAAGAAGGCTGGACGTATGTTAAGAAAGAAATCTTGAAGGTGCAGGAGCAGCCTGTCCCTATGTGCTGAAAAATGAGCTGGCAGGGAAGAAGTGATTGTCCCCCTGAACTTGGCATTGGTGAGGCCACACCTCAAGTCCCATGTCCAGAGAAGGGCAATGTAGCTGGGGAAGGGTCTAGTGGGTGAGTCCTATGAGGAGCAGCTGAGGGAGCTGGGAAAGGGGCTCAGCCTGGAGAAAAGCAGGCTCAGGGAGGACCTTCTGGCTCTCCACAACTCCCTGACAGGAGAGGGCAGTGGGGGGTAGGGGGGGCAGGAGTCAGGCTCTGCTCCCAGGGAACAAGGGACAGGAAAAGAAGGAATGGCCTCAGGCTGTGCTGGGGAGGTTCAGATTGGACATCAGGAGGAATTTCTTCCTGGAAAGGGTGGTCAGGCATTGGAAGGGGCTGCCCAGTGGAGTCCCAGTCCTGGAGGTGTTCAAGGAACAACTGAATGTGGCACTCAGTGCTCTGGTCTGGTTGACAGGGTGGGGATTTGGCACAGGTTGGACTCGATGGTCTGGGAGGGCTTTTCCAATGTAATTGATTCTGTGGTTCTGTGTGATTCTGTGATTTGAGATACCTGTATGGATTGATGGGATCCCCTCTCAGCCTTCTTCAGACTAATCAGGCACAGTTCCTGCAGTCTCTCCTCATCACAGATAGGCTCCAGACCCTGACTAATCTTGGTGGTCTCCTTGACCCTCTCCAGCAGCTCCTTGTCTTTCCTGAGCTGTGGAGCCCAGAACTGAACACAACAGTCCAGGTCTGGCCTCACCTGGGCAGGGCAGAGGGACAGGATCACCCCCCTGCCCTCCTGGCCGCACTCTGCCCGACACCCCTGTGATGTCCTACCCAAAGGGGAAGGGAGCACCTGGGATCATGCATGTGCAAGAAGAACTGAATATCTTTGTTAATGACAAGGATGAAGGGATGGAGGGCACCCTCAGAAGGTTTGCAGGTGACACCAAGCTGAGTGGGGCAGGTCCCCCCCTGAGGGGCCTGGACAGGCTCAAGCAGTGGCCCATGGGAACCTCATGAGGTTTGACAAGACCAAATGCAGGTGCTGCACCTGGGGCAACTTCCAGGATCAAAGCAGGCTGGGAATGAGCAGATGAAGGACCCTTGGGAGAAAGACTCAGGGGTGCTGGTGGATGGGGGGCTGGACATGACCCAGCCCAGAACCCCCCTGTCCTGGGCCCATCCCATAGCATGGGCAGCAGGGGAGGGGGGATTTCTCTTGGATTGTGTTGTGTGAGGGAGGTCGGGTGTGCTGACCATGCTGTCCATCCAGAGAGCAGCAACTGTATTTTCCCCTATGATTTCGTACCATTATCTTTTTACCCTCAGCTATCTTGCCACAAAATACTTCAAGAAATTACAGAGGAAAAAATTGACACGTTCATTTCTTGAGGTATTTAATCAAAGTCAGATGCGTTTCTGAAATGGGTGTAAAACATATGTAAAAGGTGAAGGTAGGTGAACTAGCAGAGTGCTGCTGTTTCACAGCAAGGATCACAACATTTRAAATATCCATTCAGGGTGGGAAGAAAGGCATGACAGGCTGAGAGTTATGGCTGGTCAGCCTGGAGAACAGAAGGTTCCAGGGAGACCTTAGAGCCTCTTCCAGTACCTAAAGGGGGCTTAGAAGAAGGCTGGTGAGGTACTTTGGACAAGAGCACATAGTGATAGGACATGGGAAAAACGGCCTTAAGCTGAAGGAGGGCAGCAGGTTTAGATTAGGTGTTAGGAAGGAATTTCTGGCTGTGAGGGTGGGGAGGCCCTGGCRCAGGTTGCCCAGAGAAGCTGTGGCTGCCCCTGGATCCCTGGAAGTGTTCAAGGCCGGGTTGGACGGGGTTTGGAGCACCCCGGGATAGTGGAAGGCGTCCCTGCCCATGGCGGGGATGGCACTGGGTGGTCGTTAAGGTCCCTTCCACCCAGACCATTCCATGTCTCTATGACTCCGTGCTGCCTCTCCCTGCCTTGCCCAACACACAGAACCAGCCCCTCTGTGACAGCAGCCCTGGGCTGGAGGCACTGTGGGCACCACAGTGAGGCTGTGTAGGCGGCCGCACTGGAGGTGACACCTCAGCTCTGGCCACTGCCACGTGCGCTGGCACCGATGGCTTTGCTGTGGCTGCTCATCCTGCTGGCCTTGGCTGGGCCTGTGCAGGGCACCTGGGACACTTGCGGGTGAGTGGCTCCAGGCTCTGGGATGGAGCTTGGGGAACACTTGCGGGGTTCCCTGGCAGAACTGGGGGACACAGATGCCCCTTGGGGGTCTCTGGCCCTGTTGCCCCTCAGTGCCAGGTGGGACCTTCAGCCTGAGCAGCAGTAGCAGCTCCCGAGCAAGGCAGTGATGGCTTTGTGCTTCCAGAGGGACCTGCGGGCTCCGGCCCATGGCTTCCGACCACAGCTCTGCAGTTCTCGACTACGGCCCTGCGGCTTCCGACCACAGCTCCATGGCTTCTGCTGATGGCACGTCCCCTGTCACGGATGGCACCGGTGTCCAGCCAGGGGCCTGGCCCGGCATCGTCAGCATCCAGGCCACCTGGGTGAACGGCACGTGGCACATGTGCTCAGGTGTCCTCCTCAGCTCCCAGTGGGTCCTCACGGTCGCGCACTGCTTCGCCAGGGCTGGGTAAGGAGGGGCAGGGACAGGGATGGCCCCACAGCAGGGACAGGGATGTTCCCACAGCAGAGACAGGGAAGTCCCCAGAGTACGGGCCAGTGCCCAGGTCACAGTACCATGTGCTGCTCCTATCCCAGCTCCCTGCAGCACGCCCGGCGCCTGGGCACCGCAAAGCCTGGCTGAGAGATGGCTCAGGAGTAAGGGGGTCTTGTGCTGCGGCTCTCCTGGAGCCCAAGACACACCAGGGTAGTTGCACCCTCCATCGCACTGCTGTCCTCTGCCTCGGGAAGCAGAAGGCYGGGAAATGCTGGACTGCCACAACTTGCGGCTCTGTCTCCTCTCAGTCCTCTCTCCATCTGCTCCTCAGGGACATCTCCACGTGGGAGGTGGTGATCGGGGCCACCGATCTGACTCAGATGGGCCCCGAGGCTGAGGTGCGCCGCATCCAGAGGCTGCTGGTGCACCAGCACTACGTGGCTGCCACGGCGAGGAACGACATCGCCCTGCTGGAGCTGGAGCAGCCCGTGGAGTGCAGCGACTACATCCAGCTGG